>VXBJ01003995.1:578931-689791 GCA_013400055.1 Nycticryphes semicollaris
CAGCCCTTCTTCTTGCCTCACCTCCTTACAGGGCTTCCCAAATCCCACACTGCCACACTACCACAACCATCTGCAGGTCCTAGCAACAGTGAAGAAAGCCCTTTTTTTCATCCAGGTTTTAACCTGGATCAGTTCTTCACTGTTTTTTTTTGCCTAGTTAGATCCATAAACGTTATGAAACTGAAGAGGAAATGTGGGAGTTGAAAAACATGGCTGGTGAAGCAAGAATCTTTCCGATGCCCTTCTTCCCATTAAAAGAAGTGTTCATTAAAACACAGATTCCACATTTTTTAATCTAATCTAATCTATAAAGACCCTGCTATTCTATAAAATCAAAAGACAGATTCTGCATTTTTTTAAATTTAATCTGATATATTAAAAAGCTGCTATCATATAAAATTATATGTTTGATTGACTTGACATTTTGGCTTTTCTTTCAGAGAATACAAATCAGAAAAGGAGTAAAATAATCTCAATGCAAGTTGATTTAAGATCAGTATATGCTTTTTAAATTCACATTGATCACCTGTATCGTTTGATTCTTACTACCATAGCACCTCAAAAAGAAGTAAAAGTCAAATATTATAAACATGTGCTATCAAGATACATGTTTAAGATAGCTTTTTTCCTCACATCCCTAAAAATGAAGAAACATTGAGATGTTTGTGAAAGAACTGTTTCATGTTGCAATAGCAGAATGTTAGAAACAGGATACGATTTGGATAATTTAACAGTTGCCAAATAAGATGATTAAAAATATATTCAGCTGAAGACAGTTCTAGTTCAAGTTTCTAAATGTATTTATCCTTGCTTTTAGCTTCTCACATATGACATCTCATTGGGCCAAGATGAGGGGATTTTAGTGGAAACGAGAGTTCGTCCTAAATGGTGTGAAATATGAGATGGAGATATCTTGTAATAGTAGGTAATGCACACTGTAAAAATATGAGCTGTAAAATTTAATCTTAAATTACTTTATACTGCCAATGTTTAAGCCAATTCATTACAGCTGCACAGTTCTGGCACAGAGCACCTTGTTACACAGAGCCATTAACTCCTCACTATCTTTGTCATACACCCAGAAGTGATACGGATCAACCAGCCTCAGAAAGGAGAGGTGGCTAAAAAAAGTGCAGAGCTCCGTTCCTTCTCATCAAAGGGAACATTTTTACTAAGTCCTACTTAATCGAATTGGAGAAGAAACTCTGTGACTTGTATCTCTGCAAGGATTATTCACTTTCTGTATAATCTGCAAGAGAAGGACTATCCATTTCAGTGAAGTAAAAGATGATGTTAATGGTACAATTACTACGTTAATACCTAGTGCTAGAGACTAAGTGGATGAACTCGTTCAAAAAAATACAGCTATTCTTCTGTCAGTGATGGTTCTGTGATCAAAGCATGGGATTTGCAACTAGGAGACCTACTCCCTTCTCCTGCTGCTGATGAAATCTTTGTAAGAAATCAGCTGTTCAAGAGGAAAAGGAGATCCCACCCACTACCCATGTCCTACGCTCACGTCTTCCTTCTGCAGGGAAAAACAGAGGGTGGAATTTCACCCATTTTATGTAAAAATGACACAGAGAAAACCCCCAAACCTCTCAGTGAGAATTCATGGCAAAGTCAGATTTCTTTTTGCCTTTGTTTACAGTGTACAAAATCTTGGATACTGTTTTGAAGGCAAGAATAACTAAAGGCAAGGAAACCCAAGATAGCTTGTAATGCACTGTCAGGTATAAGAGGTCAGCAACTTTTTTAAACAACCAGAATGTCATAAGGTAAACTATTTAATTTCAGTAAAATGTTGAATATAACAAAAACATGTTCTGTAAATTGGAAAAGATGGGGATTAGTAGAGGAAATATCAAAAGTCAAAGGACCTCACCAGAGAGTATATGATGACAGTTCATCCTGCACAAACAGCTGTACTGGAACGAGATCAATAGCTGAGATCTCCAAATTTTCTTTTAGGATAATTCTTATTTAATAATTTTGCTGCTACCCTTGGCGCATAAAAATGTTGGATACTAATTGCATTTCTTCATAGCGTAATGTTGAACTGGATCAGTAACAGCAAGACATATCCATCATGGAGGGGAAAAGGGACTGTATTGAGGATGGAGCAGAGGTATAAAATAAAATTACATATTACAAGCTACAAACAATGACTATTTTCTATTCTTTTTTCTAATGACACAGAAAAATACAAATGTAATAGCCCATCACAGATAGGGAAAAATTCAGGTACCTTGCATAACACTAATTTTTAGGTATTGTATAATGTGGTCAGACCAATCTAATTCAAGGATCTATCACACAAGGTATTTCCAGCAGAAAAGGCAATGCAGCTATTTAAGTCACTGATGAGACCTCAACTTTTCATTTTGGTCCACCTTTACAATAATACAAAAAAATATATGTTGGATCATTTCTGCTGGGTCTAATGAAAGGAGGATCAAAGGAAGTGATCAAAGGAATATAGAGCACATCTTAAAACACGAATCTTTCTGGCTGTGGCAAAATGGCAAAGAGGGGGGTAAACTGACTTACAAATACCACAAGAGAAAAACACTAGAAGGAAGAACCATTTGTTTGTACTCAAGGGAAATAACAGGGTCTAAACAGATGAGTACAAATTGACTATGACCATATTTAACATGGAAATTAGAAGACACTTCGCATTTTTTAAGAATGGGAGCAATGATGCTTCTGTGGCTGCACCTCCCAAACTCCCAGTTCTGTGTGTGATGGGTGGGAGTATCTAAACAACACCTTTTCTCCTTCCATAGAAAGAGAATTTGGAAAGAGTTGCACAGATTTTATTACTTTTTTTTTTTTTTACATAAAAGGACACGGTAAAAATCCTAAAAACTGCAATGACACAAAGGGGTTGATCAAATATCCAGACCAGGGTTATTGTTCAGTGCTGTAAATGCTTTAACAAGGTAATACTAAGAGTGATACTGTCCAGATTAAATATACATAAATCTTCTCAGTCAGCATGTGGCAGTGATCTATCACACAGAAGAATGAGGATCAACTCTGGCATTTTCTTCTAATACCTCAAAACCCATATTTTAATAATAAACTATTTTAGCTGGAGTGTGTTCTGAGGTTACTGGTTGTGATTATCTCCTGCTTCTATAAAACAAACCCATTCTTTTTACGCTGAACAAATATCAGATCTCCTCAAAGTTCTTTTCTTACTCTCATTTCTGCCCTCCTCATGCGACGTATGAGCAGTAAAAATACTCTGAAGAGTTGGCTCCCTGTCATCATTTCATTCACACCAAATATAGTCACACACAGCCAGAAAGGTTGCGCTGCTCTCAGTAAACGACGATGGAAGAACAAATGAAGCCCATCCATTTACACTGGTTTCAGTTTGGGATCTCAGAGCAAGATATATCAGAATGTCAGAAATACAGGTAAGTATTCTGCTTCTCAGTTTTGACTTTACCCTACAGGCTCTGAAGAACTGGGTTTGATTCACGGATAAGCTCTCTAGTGAAGAATTGGATACAGCTCAAAACAAATAGAAAAGTAACTACCTTTAATTTATAGCATGTATGAAATGTGTTAGTAATTGCCAGTTGGAAGAGGAAGCAGACAAATATAAATACAGAAGGAATATACACCAGAAAATGTATTTCAATATCTTACAGACATTTGAAGGATACCTCAGTTCTTCGTCTTTAGATCCTTCTAAGGAGTCACAGATTGTCTACAGGTTTGTAATGGTCCTACCTATTGTCTAATAATGACCAGCCTACTGAAATGTTAAAAAACCTAGTTTGAATCTTTCAATAGCCTTTGTAACTCAGCCCCATCAGCTACGGTACCCTTGATCGTGTGCCTATTATTCTGCCCTTTCATTATAGTATTACTAGTCATTGAAGCTTTTTTTTTAATGAACTGAAGAATGCAGTCTGCAGGAGCACTGTACTACGGTTCCTAATTGAGATGCTCTCCCATACTTTATATTTTGATCATGCTTAGCTACACAAGGGCAATAGTCAAGTTAGCTTAATAATAGCCAGAAGAAATGCCTCTAATCCAATTGGTCACAGGGCACATATCACCAAAACCAATTTCTTTATAATTAAAAGGTGCTCGCGGGCACAGTGAAAGCTTGGAAGTTGCCCAGGGATTTTGGGGGAAGTGTGGGGATTTTTTCCCATAGACAGGAACCACACTGAAGCAATTTCTGAAACACACTGATAAGCTTTGCCTTTGAATTTACATTAAAGAGCTCAATAGTTGCTACCTGTGAGAACAGCTCATGCTTCTCAACTGACTTGTGTCCTGTAGAGATTAAGGACACAAGGTCTCCAGGAGATTAGCACGTCACTTGGTTTAAGTGACATCCAATCCATTTTATTGACACAGCCCCTATACTGCAAAACAAGCACTTTTTAAGTGAAACATAATGAAAATTTTGTGTGGCTTTATGGGCCAGTGTATAGTGGCTTTTCATAGGCGACTTCTAGCTGCTATTGGCAGGTTTGTAAACAAAACCAACAGCACTGGCTATAGATGCCCTGTCAGTACATGTCACTGAATACTAATACAAGCAGAGAATGCCCAAAGGAACCTTATGCTGTTTTTTAATTTACCTGGAGCAGTGCCATGGACTGAGGACTTTAAACCTCATTCAGTGCATCAGGCAGATTATTAGGCTGAATTATTACACTTTTTATTTCAGAGTGGGTTTGAATCACAAGGCCACACAGGTCTGCATTTCCTAATTGTTCGGATTCAGCAATGCAAACTTGAGTCTTTACTGCAAGAAAAAAAAAATTGGTGTGTAGGTGAAGAGTTCTCTCACCTTTTTTAACGCCGCTGTAATCACAGGGTGCAGTTTGGATGCACCACTTGCTGCTGAGTAGCTGGATAGTGGGAATGAGAATAATTATTGAATTGAAACCAGCACCACCTCAGGAGATCTGACGTTTGGAAAACCTGCCTGCCAGCTACCTGGACTCCATTATTCTGGGGAAATGAGCTTTTCACTAACACTTTGGAAAATAAATTTCCCATTCTTTTCTCTTCCTTTTGATCTGTAGCATAAAGAGACCACATGTACCGAGGCTGATACAATGCATGAAACTATGCTATGCTGATGAGAAAAGAAAACAGCATTAAAGCACACACGTAGACATGTTATCATTAAGAAGTCCTACAGCAAAACCCCAAACTACAGCTAACTAAAATGCACTGACATACGTTAATCCAAACTGAAAGGAAGAAAGGAACACAATGCATTTTTATGCCGATTCATTTTAACAGATGGACAAAATTATTAAATATGAAGATGGAAACTGAATGTAGGTGGCCCCCTTCAAAATGTCTGTCTTGAATTAGGTTCTTTATTTCTTACTGTTAAGGAAAACTGAACTCTTCGTTTCAGCTTCCTAACTCATAAGCAATTATTAAAATTAAGGGATCTCCAAATGCATTTCTCCCAGTTCTGGAAATAATCTGAGTGCCAGAGTGCACCAGGCAGACCTTTACAGAGCCACTGCCCAGGCTCTATCAGTGTTGGAGCCACGGCCACCAGCATCTGCCTGGAAGCAGGTGTTCCCAAGGAGCAGGTAGAGAATTTGCATCTGGACAAAACAGGAATGAATCCAACTACTCCCTTAGAAGCAAAAGAAATTTAGTAAGAGATGAAATTGTTTTAACTAATATCCATTTTGTTTTAGAGCTCCTCTGACTTCCTGCATTACTGCATTTCACAGTAATACTGGAAGTATGCACAGTGCTTCCACCTTGGATCCAAAAGAGTACATTTTTGTGAATTCTCTGGAATACTCCTGGTCTGGTTTTACTAATCAAAATCCCTGTAAGTAACCAAGAACAAGAAAAACTCCTGGCTGGTCTTTCTCCTGACTTTGTGAAACAACAATTTCAACAGAGCATCAAACCTGAGGAGGCCTTTTCGCAAATGCTGGCTGAAAAATAACGCAATAGAACTTCAGGCTAATGTTTCTAGCATTTGCTTTGGTTTTCCGTAATGCTTCTTGAAACTGCAACTCCTTTTGTCTATGACTGCGTAAGATATTGCCAATACTTCCAGAATGGATCTTAAAAAATAAGATACGCTGCACAAAGCTGAGTTTATAACTGACCTGCAGACAGCACTCTTCCAAGGCTGTACTGCTTCCAAATGTCTCATGCTGTCCAGAGATTCTGAACACAGCTGATCAAAATATTTACCGTGAATTTAAAGTTCTGAGAGTCCTTGGATTGTTTGCTGGGGGGTTTTGACAAATTGCCCATTTTTGAGATATTGAAATAGCTGCAAAACCAGGAAAGTCAGTAAAACATTTGCATAACATACAGTGAAGAATACCTCCAAGAGTTTTTTCTAAACAAAAAAGTAACTTAAAATTCATACAGCATGGTTGGAAAAAGCAAGAAGCAGAAGCAGAGCAGGAGCATGAGGAAACTAGTCATTCTAAGTCGATCCAAAAGCGACCAATGAGTACAGATGATCTTTCTTTTCTTGGTTTCTGAGGAAGAATTATCCAACTCCTTCTCATTTTTAAAATTATACAGGAAATGAAGTAGTTCAAAGAGTGAGAAGCTTGCATAATGAGCTGCGTTAAGATAATACCTTATTTAATTGGGGATTTGAATATCCAGATCACAGAATTCAGTCTACTTTTGGGAGTGACTCTGCTAGGCTTCCTGAAGACTAATGACAACCCCAGCTTTCTTAAAGGATGCAAAAGGTATGATTAGTGTGGCACATAGGGGTTAGTCAGAGCCTGTCACACCTCTTAGCTGCTCGGTATTCCAGCGCTGCAGATCAAGGCAAAATGTCTTTCCCTGGTTGGGCCAACTGTCTGTCACCACATTTGTAGCAGTTGGATTCATGTTTGCTTCACTGCTCCTGTTCTTATTTGAAAGAGTAGAACATATCTCTTCAGGGACTGAACAATGAAAAACTTGCATTATAGAGAGGTCAGAGATAAAAATTTAAGTAAATATGAACCAACAAGAAAATACGTTCTTTTTCTTATCTCATTCCTTTTCTATTTAATTTCCTTACCACACTGCATCCTTTGTGGTATTTATGATTCTTTGTCATAGTTATTTAATAACAGAATTCTTGTCTTTCTTGGTCAGCTAGTATGAACATTTTTATCTATAAAACCATTGTTACAGCATTTGTCCCATATAAAAATATCTATTACTTGAGCACTAGTGCCTCTGACTTAGAATGAACGCCTGTTTGAATAGCACATCAGAGCATCCTTCTCATGCATTACTCAAAAGATAGCATCACAGGATCATTTACAGGCTGCGGATTTAAAAAAAATAGTCAGTTTTAATGTCAAGACACAATGTGTTTAAGGCAGTAATACTTTCAAGCACAGAGCTGACAGAATGCTGTGTGCTTTTGGAAGATTGCACATTCAAAGGAAAGCCTCCCTGATGATATCTGACATTTTCCAAAGGAGAGGGGAAAAAGGGAAGGGAAAGGGAAAGGGAAAGGGAAAGGGAAAGGGAAAGGGAAAAAAGAAAGGGGGGAATGAAGAAAAGGAATAAGAGAGGGAAGGACGACGGGAGGAAGAAGCAGCGGAAATCTGGAATGGGAGTCTCCCCAGGAACAACATTGGAAAGATTCTCCATGAAGCACAGCTAAGCAGCGAGGCAAATCTCTGTTTGGAGTTTGTCTCTTCTAGACCCACGATTTCCCAAGATCAGGCACTTGCCTTAAAAGGGTGACTAAATCCCGCACATGTCTACAGGCTTACGACAGCAGTTTTTCTGAGGGGCATCTGAACAATTTTATACCATTTCAGAAAAAGCCCATGGGATGCCTGCCTTATCTGCTGAATGTGTCAAACTCGCGCAGTGAACGTGAGTATTGCTACTTGAGATCACCAGGATTCTCTGATGACCAGTTAAGTAAGAGTAACAGGTAGTTAGCACTCCCTTATGAGTTTTGCTTTCTTCTCCTGCCCTGCTTTCATTCTGTCACAGCTACACACACAAATACACCTGCACAGACACATACATATAGAAATATATATATATGTCCAGTGGGAAAGCAGATATAATTGTCTTTGAATGGAGTAAAGTCACACTCTCCTGCATTATACTGACTATACTTTTCATAAATACATAACTTATATTGTCCTTAGATAAATCAAAAATCTAATGGAGACCAGCTGTAAGTTACAATAAAATGCATCTTAAATTCAAATATTGATATTTAATGTTTCTGAAGTATCTTCAAAATTATAAGGAACTTCACAAAATATTTTAGATTTGCAGAAGATTTATATAAGGAGTTAGAAAATAATTACAATAATTCCATATCTGCCCTTGCTGTACCCCATTCTGACAGGACTGATAGCTTAGAAGCTCTTGTCTCATCACACTTCCTAGACCACACAGACTGCACTGGTCAACAGTAAATGCATATAATATACTTTGCAAATTACAGAAATAAATAAGCATTAAATGCAATGAAATAAGAATCATTCATAACTGTGAGAAAGAATAGAAGTTTTGTGATGGTGACCAAACACAAATATTGCAAGTTCGACTCTAAAATATGTCTCACAAGTTCAACCCAGGTCTGCCGTTTTATCTAGTAAATTTATAGAAATGTACTCCATACAATAGTGAGTATCATATATTTGAGAAGGTGTGTAATATGTTTCTTCATAAAAAAATGTGTTCACTCTGTTGTGAAATTGCATGGAATAATAGGGGATATTTATTTAAAACTCTCAATGACATTCTATTTCCTTTTGGTATGTACGTGAACCTTTGTAGCATTTTACATATACTTTTGGGATTAGTTTCCAAGGATTCCTGATGGCCTGGGACGAGTGTAACAATTCTGCCTTCTGAGTGCTTGTACTGACTGAAATTAAAATACACGCATACATACAAAAACACAAATAAAGAAATAACAAAATAAATTATAAACCCTAGCTTTTTATTGGCTCTCAAATAAAGAGATTTGGTTAAAGAAATATTACCTTAATGTCCCCATTTACCAGAGTTATTTCAAATACATACACTACCTCTATAAATAAGAAGCTTAAGAGCAATGAATATTATAAAGTAATAATAAACTTTGAAAGCTAATGCTGGGAAAATTTACATGACAATTTGAAATTTGTCTCCATAGTTATTATGTCATCTTGTAATATTCAAAAAGCAGGATTTGAGTAAAAATGTTTGAACCCTTCATGTTAAGATTGAAGCAATAATGGCCACGAAAGGCTCAGAAAATCTCAGCTTTCAAGGCATTAATAGAGGGGCAGAAACCTGCCTGTGATATGTTGCATTCTTTTCCACTCTAATTATTAGAAGCTTTGTTCCTGTAGTCCCTCTCTCCCTCTTTCAAAGACCAAATACGCACTTTGCATTACATGGGAATTACAGTGGTGGACGTTATTTATGAAACTATTACACAGATGTATTTGGCAACTATCTATTTATTTAATCAATACTATAAATGTAAATGTTGCTCTGTAATAACCTCCTTAGGAACGAAGGAGAGCTTTTTTACAAGACCACATTACAAGACCTCATCAGCAAAAAATTACAGCTATCTAGTGTTACCTATTCTGTAAATTACTCTTTTTCTAAATCATTGCCAGGTGAACCTCAGAAGAGCTTATGAATTAATTGCGGAGCATTTTGATTCTCTAGCTCCCCAACCTTTGCTATAAAATAGCAAATCATTCTTCCATGTGACAACGACGAAACTGTTCTATTAAGGGTTCAATTTCTGCACACCAAAATCCTCCTTGACTTCACACAAGCAAGGAATACAGAACACAGTGGATGATGTCAAAGAGGGTGATATAATCCATTTGGGAACTGGTGTGTCTCCGAGAGCCAGTTTCACCTTTTTGGCAATATAGGTCTGTGGAAGCCACTCCAGTAGGTCACTACTTCACCCAGGGGCAGCTTTTCCAGGTGTCCAGGCTGGGACAGCTGGTAGGAAGGTAATGAGGTGGAGAGAAGGATGGAGAAAAAAAGCAGAGCAAAGTCAAAAGTTGGTGATGAATAAATAGGAGATGTTTGTTTACAAAATCACTTCTTACTGCTATGATCCATAAGCAAACCTAATTGAACACTTTAATGATGTGGACAAGAGGAATTCATCTCAGAAGGGGGCTGACAAATACACATTCCTGCAGTTATCTAGAATACCTTGAAAATTACTCTGCTTGGACTGAAACCATCTTTTGAAATTGTGCTCACATTTTGAAATTAAGGAAGGCTCTTATCCTCATTAAACTCCTGCTTCAGAACTAGCTAGATATTTCTTTTTAAATCTATTACAGAAAAAAAGAAGGATTAGCCAGTAAATTAGGCTAGCACGGGCACAGTTACTCAGAAATATTGTGATTTTTCTTCTTTATTAATTTGTTGTTCTTCAATTGAAAGAACAGAGCAAGTTACAGGAAAGAGAAGCAGGACTAATGCTTTGACTTCAGGTTCTTTTTTCAACAATTATGTACCAACAGTTTAGCGATATTTGCAGTTAAATGGCAAACACCCTCATCCTACACAAGGTTATGTATGAGATTTCTCACCAGAAATGAAATCTACATATCCAGTAACCACAATTCCTTAAAAAGTGAGGAAGACAAATGAGATAAGATATATACCATGGAACTGAAAATACTGCAAATAGCTTTATCGTGACAAGCATAATAAAACAGAAGGTAGTAATTGGTTTGTACAATTGTTGGTTTTTTACAAAAATGTCAGTCTTCGTTTAAGGTTCAAAATAGTTTGAGTCTCCTTTCTGAGCAATCTACTCACCAAGAGCCAGGAGTTCCAAAAGCAAGAATATTCTTGCAATATCTGCAGTGTGTCAAAAATAGTGAGGATGGCTAAAGTCATACAGCACAGAAGACTCTGAATAATGGGGTAAAACCAAGCCAGCACAGCATCGCAGCAGCAGGCGGCACAGGGGGTATGGCAGGAGTGTTGCCACAAGACAAATTATTTGCGGGAAAATTCTTACACCTCAGTTATCCTTAGCTGAGGAATTCAGTAAGAGAACAATTATATTCACCGTGCACTTATTCCAAGGTGATCGCTAGACAATAGCGCTAAGAAGGACATTGAGGGAGGAAGCTAAGGTGGCAACTTTTTCTTCTACTTCTTTCAGAAAAAAAACCAAAAAAACCCAAGGTCTACAAAAATATTGATTTCTAGTGACTTCTTCAGAACTTTCTCATGCAATTTGTCATATGACATAAAAAGATGAGAATGTGGCTTCATTGAGATTTCCAGACAATATTCAACATGATTCGAAAGAACGTTTGGTCCCATTTTAATTCAATTCTATATCCAAGTGATATGTGAGAACTTGTCACTAGCAGAGTGAGGAAATGGATGTATTAGAAAAGAAAGGCAAAACAGAGAGAAAGGAGAAGAAATAGGAGAAGAAAGTGCTGATTTGGATATTCTGAAGTGACTTGAATGTATAGCGAGAGGTTTCTGGTAACTTAAACTGGAGGGAATTAAAGAAGCTATCTCACTTTTACTTCTTGGTGTCACTCAATTCAGACTACACCCTGAACTGTAAGAAAACAATCCACAGTGGAGATTCCTGTTGCAAATTATAATAGGCATGAATCCAAGAAAGAACTAAAAGCCAATAATTTTATATACATCTATAATGATTTGACAGTATGCTTAAAAGTAATACAGTATGCTTAAAAGTAATGTTCATATAATTTGAGTATTTGTACATCGTACTCTGTGACTGTATTAAAAAGCATAAAGTTACTGGTTTCTAGTAAATTCCTAAGAACGTTCTCGTATGGTTTATTAGAGAACACTAGAGTAACAGCCAAATCAAAGTTTTTTTACTAACAAAACTTCAAGTTGATTTTTATTGCAGAACTTTATAAAGGAAGTCTATTTTTAACTGGAATTGTGTCCAACTCAATCTCATAAAATATTAGACTCTTAAAATAAGGCAGATCGTATTCCAACTCCTTTTATGTTACCAAATACTGTGAAGAGAGAATGGGTTCAGGATGCCGTGCTGTGAGAGAACATATTACTTAGATTATTGCTATCATGACTGGGTGTATTTACAAACAAATTGTCAGAGCTGTTTTTAAGGCAGACACAAAGCAAGGAGAGGTAGCAGGAAATGACTGAAAGCTGAGAAGGAAGAACCCAGACGTAATCAATGGCTCACAAAACCAGCTTCACTTTCTGACTACAGGTAAGATCTGCCAAATTAGGTCACTTTTTCAGAGACAGAGCTGTACCCCAGTGGTGGCAACGCTGTCAGCTGTAGGAGGTAATAGCATGCGCTGTGAAGGTGGAGGTTGGGAAGTTGTTGAGGGGAAATAATAATGAGATTCAGTATGGGCAAAACACTGGAATCCTTAAAACCTGAGATCAGATCTTACCTGTTTTCACTCGATACAATTACACTGTAATCAAAATTTAGAGGCAAACAGGATACCAAATACTTAATATTCAGAGCATTCATCGAGAGCCATGGCTCTTTTGGCTAATCAGGGGGATGGCAGTGAAGCCCATAAGCTCCTGTCTGTTCCCTGCCTCCCCTTGCATTGCTCTTTGCTCTTACAGAGGGGGAGAGACACACAGAATTTACTCCATCCCTAAAAAAACACTCGTGCCACTAAATTCAGCTCATGTGAAGCGGAGCAGACTCTGCCAGTTTCGATGTTTTCTGTGGAAATTACTGTGTGATTAAAGATTAATCTCATTAGGTACACTTTTTGAGTTTTAAGAAAAAGGAAAATAAAACCAAGTAATATAGATACTGTAACCTCATATATATATATATCTCCTTTCAGTTGTCACACTTCAATTCCTCAAAGTATTTTCTGATCATTATAATGGGCTACAACATTTGCAGAGAAATGCAAAACTGAGACCTGCTCCTCGGGTATTTCTAAAATCTCAAGCTCAAAACCTCCCCCTCTTTTTGAGGCAGCAATAAACAGCATACAGAAGTGTAGTCAGGACAGAAATGGCTTTTTACCATATTCCCTCTTCTAATTGATTCAAAATGTTGCAATTTATTAGAAATTTTGCTAAGTTCCAAATCTCCAGTCCAAGCTCTCAAGAGAGTAGCAGTTTTCACTTACACTCCTAACATTTGTTGCTGCTAAATCTTACTTAGCATGAAGGTACCAGAAGAAGGAAAAAAAGACTACGTTGGATTATATCACCTGGAAATTCATTGATTCAAGAGGAAACCTCAGCTGAATCTTCAGGACAATTTTCTCCTGATTTATAAACATTTCAGAATGATCAGAAAAGAGGATTTTGTGGGAGAATTGTCATACAACCAGCAACTAAGTGACAAACAAGTGCACAAACGTATGCTTTATTTTTTCATTATAGATGCTGGGAAAGTGTAAATGAAGTTCAGTACCGAATAAAGGAAAATCAGTCTCTAATTTGACTATAAAATCAAATGCTAACATAATTACAGGCTCATTATACAAATGGGCACTTTATAAGCTTTCCTTTTATTTCTGATTTTGATAAACAAAGGTCTTAGCCAACTCCTGTTAAAAAAACAGGGGGAAAACAAATGCATCAAGAGAACTTGGTTGAAAACCTTAATGACTTCTTTCCCTGCAGCACACATGACAAAAATGTAATAGCAGAGGGGCAACTGCTAAATGAGGAATTCGTAAGTTTAAACCTAGGCATTAGAAATAAATGAGAACAGCTGTTAATTTGGAAAACGTCTTTCTGAGAAGTCAAACTTGCACCATTCAACACGCAAGAAACAACAGGCATTAGGCAGTACGTAACTGCATAGGGTAATGGGGGAGGAGAAAATTAACCCCCTGAATCATAGCAAATTGAGAAGCATCAGACAGTAGCTTTGGTATTTCCAGAAAGATTTTGGGTTCAGCCAGGCTTATTGGACTGAATGCAGAGCTGGTCTGTTGGAGCTGGTTGCGCTAGACCTAATGAGCTCTTGCAGCTGGTTCCCAGTAAACTGTCCTAAGATGTTTTATTAGCTATGGGTAAACAGTGCCCAAATTCATAAAATCATTTTGGGGCAGGGACAGTTAGCTTGTTCAGAGCCCAATGAGTTGAAGCATGCACAAGGGAGTTCTCCAGGTAGCTCTCTGTAAGGATCATCTCATCTCTTATCATGGCACATTAGCCCTGACTCATCTCCAGCCATTAGAGACTCAGGCTGCTGAAAAGCCTCCTGTCCATGCTTGTTTAGGCAAGAGACTAGATTAGACATGACATGATCTGGACCAGAGTTGGATACAGGCTCGCATAACACTGTGCTTCAGTTAATTTGGCCTCCTACAGCCACTATATGAAGATAGATACCTTCTTGGTAGAAAAAATACGGTCTATGCATATAGTCTTCAGTAATAATTTTAGTGGCTCTAAGGGCTGTGAGGTTTTTCTGCCTCCCTGGCATGATTAATTCACAGCTTGGATGACTGAGAGTTTATTTTACCCGTCCTGGTATTTCCAAAAGCCCTTCTGTTTCTTAGCACAATGGACTTCCATGGCTAGGGAATGGAGACAGGTGGAATAATCCTGGCCCCAATGCACAGGCTCCTGGTTCTAATCCAGCTACCACACGCGTCCCATCACGTTCTCAACTTCTCCACTCTCCAAGCATTTAAATACAAATTTGTGAACGGAGCAAAAGTAAGCCCCTCCTAGCAATAAGAAAATATATCTGAAGTGCATTATCCTGAAGAGAGTCTTCCTCTGAAGCTGTGTGTATAGTTATGCACACACTGCTGATGACAGACAGAAGTACGACAACTTGAAAAATGGATATTTCTACAAGTTTTAAAGTATGACAGAGGGCTTAATTCAGACACTTAGTTTTCTAACATATATCTATGCAAAGTTCCTTAAATTATTTGAACACATATCTTACAAAACATGTGCATCATTAAAATGCAGAAAATGTAAGTGAATACATGAAACACAGAGACATGCCCCATATTTGTTTAAAGATCTTTCTGTGTCTCTCTCTCAGAAGATGTTGTGCAGAGACTTTAAAAGGCCTAAAGCTTTACATTCACTCTGTGGGAATCTTGCAACGTCAATTTTTTAAGCCCATTGTAGCCTCTCACATTCACAATCTGACTGACAGATTCTCAGATTACAGGGGAGTATTAAAATGCTTTCGAGTCTTGTAAAGTGTTTCTATTTCTTGATGGCAGTGATTTTTGTGTATGCATATATATGTGTCTATATATATATGTATGTGTGTGTGGTTTTAGTAAGTGTAGTATACAGTAAGAATCATGAATTTTAAAGAATTTATTAGACCTGTGTCACATTTTGCTGCTGGTCATGCCTTATCTTCGAGTGCTCAGAATGCCGTTAGCTGAGCTGAAGCCCCATTGAGTGAAACAATTGGATTCATCCAAGAAGGGAAGAAAAATGATCCTCTTAGCGGCATTCTTTAGCACAGGAGAAAAGTGCTTACCTTGTGATGGTTATTGGCAGTTTGTACAAATGATAGTGCACAGGGTTTTAGGTTAACCTGTTTAGTTTTACATGACCTGAGATATTAAAAATATCCTCACTCTGAAGGGCTGCCAGGCGGTAACTCAGCATCACATCAATTCTGAAGGCAGCGCCACTGAAATGGCGCATGCAGTTATTGAATTTTTAGTATTCAGTGAATATTGGTCATGATTTATAATAATTTTGAAAAATCAGCATTTGTAATGGGATTCTCTTATCTCTGAAAAGCATATCTGACATGCAGTAGTGCATCACAGATTTGGGGTTTTTTTTTTCCTAGTACAGGAAATGCCAGCTGCATAACAATATACTGAGATTTTGACATGCTGCCAGTCCGTGTTCCTTAAAGAAGAGGAAACTGTTTTTAACAGTAACAATTGGAAAACTAGCAAATAAACAAACAAAAAGTCAATCTTTTCTGATCAAAGCAATATACTCTCATACAAAGGGAGCTCAGATACTTCAGCCAAAGACAGAGTAGCTGCAGGTTTTGCATTGTTGTATTTTAATTTGTTCAGAAATCACCTACTTAAATTTCAGTACACTCACGCCAAGGATCTTGTGACAACACTTCAATATTTACGAGCGCTATAGCCCGAACACTATACCTCAAACCTCTATATTTCCAAAGCTTCCAAACCTTCCTGGGTCATTTTAACACTTTGATTGGTGGGGTGGCCTTTTCCTTGCTTGTTTTTTACTATTTTAAGTCCACTAGATCTTCCGTCTGCTGGGAGTTATACTTGTCCCATGCTATCCTATATCGGATGAAGATCTCAAGAATCCAGTCTTACTTTCCTGCGCTCATGCTGAAGAACAGATGACACACAAGACTTTTGTGGTTCTCTCTCACACGAACCAAACTGAGAATAATGTTTTAAGGAGGAAGTTTGCTGCAGAGTTTCACATCCCTTTTAATATTCATTCATAAAGATACAAATTGCTGTACAAAGTTAATATCGCCATTATTTACATTCTATCTTTTACATAAAGCAAAATGTTACTACTATAGAAAAATTCCAAGGCTTAAGGTTTTACTGGTCAAACAGGAGAGGGATTCTTTGAAACTTCCACATAGGCAACCTTTTATACTTTGTAATATCCAGTAAAGGAACGTGGCCTTGTAACTTCTGGAACTCTCAAAATGTATTATTTTAGATTTTTAATCATTTTTCAACACCTATTAAGAATCACGATGAGCTCTTTCTAAATGATTTGTAGGCAGTGTGAATGTGAACGAAGAGAAAAATATAAACGATATACATTGGATATCTTCTTGTGTGTTCCTGTGTGAGGAAATCATACACAAGAATGAGCAACATGGCTAGTTAGGCCTTTATTACCTGCTTTTAAAAACCTACCTACTTCCACAAACAACATGTAAAATCACATGTGTGATGGGAAACAGATTATGTGCTGCTAAAGCATAGCATTGAATGTTCACTGTCCTTCTGGTTTTTGGCTTCTCCCACAGACAGATAAAAATACCTGGCATCTGACGTCATCTGAACGCTGGTACGAATGAACTTAGCAGGCCAGATGTTTCATGTTACCCTGTATTCGTCCACCTTGGTTCAGACCGAAGGCAGCGATAATGTACCAATTTGTGTCACTAAACTGATTTTCAAACTCAGGAATTTTGAATACTTAAAGTAATTGGTTTATAGATGGCGAGTAAAGACCACTGGGAAGGTCGTGAATAAGTGACAAGGCTCCTTTTTCTTTAATTAACTCTTATATTGGATTTAAATGAGAGTTTTAATTTTTAAGCTATTTAGCTTTTATCTGCCAATTACACTAAGTAAAATTTGCACTTTGTAGGTACTATTGTTTTGAGTGGGTTTTGTCTGATACATTCATTATCCACACACCAAATTAGCTAAATACAAGCAACTTAAATTGCTGTGATTTCTTGTAGGTTACTGCAACATCTTCATATGAGGGGTTTAGGGGGCATTTGTATCTAGCCTGAGATTGTGCTGTTAAAGCAAGCCTCTGCAAAGTGTTTTGCTTTTCCACCTGCATCTAAGAATATGAGAACAACTAATTCTTTCAGGCACTATGCTAATTTTCTCTATATGTAAACTAAATTAATGCAACATGTTCGGTGAACACTTCCTTCCTGGGATCACTGGAACCTTAATTTAAGCAAGGCAGGAATTCCCCGCTTCATATTTGCACTTTAAGATTTTTAAACTGAACCCTGGGATGCTCTGTAAATACTCTAAGTGTTGAAGTGGAATTTGGGGCACTGGTTTTAATTTTTAAAGTATCCTATAAATTTTGATAACTGTTTGCCTGACAAAAAACTTACTTCCTTGCATAGAACTCAGAAGAGATCTAAGGGCTGAAAGTCTGCCAATTTACATGAATGGGAAGTGTTAGTAGGATAATTTTTTTTCTCAAAAGGCTTTTTTTTAAAACCACTGCCTTCAACCAAAATGTTGTCATTGACTTCAAATGAGGTCAGGCTTATGATCTAAACCATGCCTTTTTCTTAATTTCACTTCTGAGAACACTCCAGACCATGTAATTCTTCCTAAGAAACAAAATGTAGTGTGGATGGAGGGATACAGGGCTAGACAGAAGGTCTGTGATCATCACTCAGGAAGCAATTACCTTAGCAATGAAAAGTCTATTTGATTACTAGGCTGATAGTGCTTTATATCCATTGTATGTATTATGCACTCAAACAAATGAAGAGAGGAAAAAAATGAACTAGGTATATATGAAGAGAGATGGAGGAATTAGAATGCTTTATGCATTACTCGGTAAGACTGAGGGAAATGAACCTGTCTGCATAGATCCCACAGAATCCCTGTATAACAAAAATCCGTGCTTTTACGTGGGAAAACAGGAGATCAGCCTCATTGACAGCAAACGATGCCAAATCCGTGGCAACAGACAATGAATATACAGATTGCTGTAAAAGATCAAGGTATTTGCTTAATGATTTCTCAAAGCCATTGGCCAGGAGAGGCAAAAATGGAGCTTTTTAGTGCTGTAAGATACTAAACATTCAAATTCATCTTGTGTCTCATCCTAATTTACCTTTTAATACAACAGTTTCCATTCTTCCACTGGAGAACTAGAATTATTTGTACTGCTTAAAAATTAAACTTTACTAAACTTATTCAGGAAGGAAATCAGAGTTTTTATGCTCAAACTCTGATTTTCACTACGTGATGCAACACTGTATCTTGCAGTCTACCTATTACACTACTGGTATACAACTGATAAAGTGCGTGTCAATAATAAATTATGTTTCTTGAATTTGGTGTCTCTTCTATATTACTTTGTTGACTGAGAATTAATAACTTTTCTCCTTTTCCTCTGTATATGGAACAAAATGCATAAAGCCAAAATGTACAGGTGAAAATTTTCTGTGGTATATTTTAACCGTGTCTCTCTTTGCAAGCCTGCTTGAAAATCACCTCTGTGAGAATTTAGGGGACGTGGAAAGAAAAAATATTATTCATATACAGTGTTTATTAAATCATTGCTTATTCACACCTTTCATCAGCATTAAATACAAGGCCGTACAACGTGTCAGGTCTGGAAGCAGCTGAATTCTGCTTGTAAATAAAGTAACTATTACGTGAAAAACATGAAAGCTTTATCATCCCATTAATTAAAAGCAGCAGCTAGCGATGGTTCATATAAGGATACATAGTGGAATAGATAGAATAAAACTCTGAAGCTACTATGAAAGGCAAAGCAGATCCCTCAAAAATCAAAATAAAATCCAATCAGCTGCAAATTCCATACAGAAATTGATTTGCAAAATATACTGGCACCTGTCGTTTAGATCAATGGCAAGTCTCCCATCAGTTTCAACCAGAACATCATCAATCGCATGGGAAACGCAGATTATCAGAGAAACCATACCTCATCTTGGACTACATACAGTTTTCAACCTTGATTTATGACCCATCTAAGTGAATAAAGGTGTAAGCATGCTACATCTAAGTGAGTAAAGGTGACACAGTTCTTTCATTTTTGCAAAGCTGGACGTTTCATTAGTAGACCTCTCTATTAGTAAATTGCATAAGGAAAAATACTTCCATTTTGATAATAAAATCAATCCTTTTCATTCTTGAAATTTA
Organism: Nycticryphes semicollaris; assembly: GCA_013400055.1. NCBI lineage: Eukaryota > Metazoa > Chordata > Aves > Charadriiformes > Rostratulidae > Nycticryphes > Nycticryphes semicollaris. The sequence continues at coordinate 598,554 of VXBJ01003995.1, forward strand.
GCCTGCTATCAGTTCTCATAACTGCATGGAATGGTTTTATTTTTCTTTGTAGTCAAATCAGTTAAACTATTTTGAAGGGTATATCGCTTTCTATTTGATCAAGTTAATTTAAAGCTACAAGATGCCCTCAGACAGTTCATCAAAGAATGTAGGCATTTTTTTTTTTTCAGTGACAGCAGCTGTAAAAGGTAGTGAATATTATTTGCTTAAAAAGAAATGTTTTTCCTTATGCAATGACTGCTGGAAGAATCATCAGTCGCAACAAAAGTTCAATGAGTCAGTGAAATATATGTTTTATTTTATAATTCATTTGTCTTTTAACAGTGTAGGATCCCATGGGTCAAGTTTACGAGACGCAAAAAGGATACAGAAAACTAAATAACATTCAATATATAATGAATATGTAAATTAACTAGAAAATCACTTGCTCTTAATTACCAATTTTTACATAATGACCCAATATCTCTTTGGTCTCTCCTAATACACGAAGAGGTAGCACATTCTGCATGTTTCTTAAGTGCCAATTACAGCTCAGACTTGGTAGACACAGTTTACTGAAAATATGCCAGGGTAATTTAGTGTATTCTTCAGACCAGGTTACAGTTCTGCACTGACTTTATTTTTCTTAATTTATAAACCCGTGTTGTCATTTACGAGCTGAATCATACCACATCTGTCCTATGGAAATTTTAGGAAAAACACTGCTGTAATATCCAGGAAAGCCAAGCTCTGGATACTCCGTCTAAACACAGGGTGAAGAGCTTTTCATGGTAAGAGAAATTGAGAATATTAATTTCCGAAACCACAAATGCAAGAAGCGTTCAGATTATTATCTTCATCATTAAAAAAGTCCTCCAAGCAATCCTGAATTTAAATATTATTTACACTTATGTTATCTTATCATGATGGCTACAATTATCTGAATATGAACCAAAGCACAGATTAAAATGAAAAAGGCTGAGTTGCATCAGGATGTGAGCAAGCTGAAAAGCCTGTAATACTATTTAAAAAGAGATAGCTATTTAGCCAAACTTATTACATACTCTTTTAAAACTAATTTCCTAATTTCATTTTTGCTTTCCTATAGTTCGTTTCGTTTAATATTCATCAGCCTTATTGTTACCATCTCTCATCTAGTTTACCATTTGAGGTTCACTGACCATGACGTTCCTTCCTATTATTTGCCCTACTCAGCAATACATGATTTTTTTACTTAAATTTCTGATACGTCGAGAGCTTTTAAATGTTATGTTAAAATTCAACAAAATGGGATCATAACGAAGTCATGCCTTGTACTATTTAGATACATATACTTAGCTCAAAGATCTTGATCCCTACGTTGTGTGGTCCAGATGACACCTGGTTGCTTTGGAATATATCAGATCGATACATCAGCCCTATCGTACCTGTATTCTTCTAAGGTCTCACCACCTCTCGATTCAGACATGGTAAAGTTTTGTTTACATGCCTTGCTAACTTCTCTACAAATATTTACTTGCTCCCCATTACCTGCTGTTGTTTTCTTTGTCAATGTTACAAACACTTAATTTTTAATACTGCCTTAATAGATTTCCCTCTTATTTTCCCTTATATTCACCCTAGTTTCTGATTAATTTAATGCAGCTGTATGTACACATACCTACATGCACCATATGAAACAGCAAACTTTCTGTTTGTGTCTTTTTCGATTGTTAATGCCATGTCTATGGGTCAGTACTCTTGACAGATGTCCTGAACAAGCTTTGGTCACTTGCCATAGCATTGAACTATTATCAGATAAATTAAGCAAAGGACACGAGTTTCATCTGTCTGAGCTCTTTGACCTCATTAACATGACATATTATAAAATATGTATTAAAAAACATCTGAGACATCAGTGTATGAGTTGTGGTAGAATTGCTAAGCACAGTTTTATTTTCTAGTTGGTTGCACAATGCTGTTTCTAAGGAAGATGTGGCAAGCATCCAGCACTGTTTCTCTGCTTTAATTTCTTCAAGAGACATCTTTTTTGAGGCACAATTGTTCCCTCCTAGTCAGATATTTGTGCTGCAATGGTATTTGAGATGAGACTTCTGAAAGACAGAAGTGCATTTGTAATTTAATTACTGCTTAAAGGTATATTAAAAAGCTATACTAAAAGTATATTCTGGGAATAAACTCCTTTTTCTTTTAAAAAAATCTTTGTTCACGAAAACCAATACTTTCATGGGAATAAATCATTTCCAGTTTCAGGGAATAAAACTATACAAAAAAGACTTCAAAAACTGAAACAAAGCTTTCTGGTTTTCAGGTCTGTTTGATTTAACTGCTTGGTTTTTGCTTTGATTAAAATTTTACATTATTGAACTGGGACCCTCTTCTCAGATAGGAATCTTTTGTTCCAGAACAAATGCAGTGATGCTTGAACACAGTCCTATGTTCAGGTAGGGATAGCTACACCTGTATTTGTGGACTAGTTCACCAACCATTCCTTCTTACAGGCTTCATGAGCTCATTCCAAATGCTCTCCTGTAGACGTGGAAAGCAGGTGCTAGTATCACTATTAGGTGGGCTGGCAATGTTTACTATGTATTTAAAACAGTACAGGGTAACGATGACACATTTGATGCTTCTAGTAATGCATACATTTGCCACCTAGAATGAAGCACACTGGAAATCTAAGTGTCTTTTATTTTGCCTGAGAGAGAGAGGTGGAGCATCCCCTCACCCCCTCCAAGTACAAAGGAATGGGATGTGACTGCTACAAGGCTTCTGCAGGCAGATTTCCTTTTCTGTAAGATGTCTTTGCAGAAGATTCAAGGTCACGTGTCCCAGGTAATAAAGGCAACTGTTTAACCAGTGCTTTGTCCTCTAACTCTTCCTTTGGCAAATTCTAGACTATGATGACTGAAATAAGGCATATTGGGAACTGAAAGCACAAGGTTTGTCTTGAAATAAATAGGGAGTGGAGACTTGACAAAAAAAAAACCTTCCTACTTTCTGTTGGCAGACATCAGTGAGCACAACGGAACTGGTTTAGACTGTATTCTTTTAGCCCACACTGAACACTTCTTATGTTTATTTATGAACAAATTGAGAAATTACTCTAAAACAATAGTGTAATATCCATTACCTGTGTGTGTATGTGTATATGCTGTCTGAAACATCAACAGGTAGTTTGTATCTTGCTAAATACTAAAATCCCAATAATAAGAATTTATTAAATATTGCATGCTCAAAAATGATGAGAGTATTTTTATTTGAACACCAGGGTTATGTCTTCACTATTCTTTATAAGCAGCTTAAGAAACAGCCAGTGCTTCACAAAGTAGCCTGCATGTTTGTGACTGACCAGTAAATCCCTGCAATGGAGGAAGAATCAGAAGAGATGGGAAAGGACACGAGCCTCTGAAGCTCTGGGAATATGCAGGGTGCAACCTAATGACCCCCCTTACAAGGGAAGCTGCCTTGATCTCAATACCAAGGGGACCAGAGAGTGGCCTTTTTTTTTAGGAATACAGCTATCAAGGGTTGAGTGGGTCAACTGGAGGTGTGAATGTTTCTTGTATTCACTAAGAGTGTGAACGTCTCCCTGAGTTAGTCAGAGACGTGTGTACACATGGCTCAGCCCAAGAGTATAAAAATGAAACAATGGAGAGAGGGGGGAAAAAAAAACCAAACACCACAAAGTGAGCAATGGGCTTGAGCTGCTTCAACCCACATCATCCTTCCCAGCGACTGCGGACACCCAGAGTCATGACTGTGGGCATATTAGAATGACTGATAACGGGGATTGCTTTGCTATTGCAATTGAACTGTGTATTGCAACTGCTGTATTTTGCTAAGTGTAATTTACATTTGTATGGCATTTTAGGTATATTTTTTTATCACTCTGCTAAATCAAAATTCTTCAAATAAGTAAATGTAATATTAAATATTACAATCTCTGTGTCTGAGATATCTAGAAAAACCTTGTCAGAGAGTATCAGACTCGCCCAGCATTGCTTGCAGAAATGACTGGGCAGTAAACCGGCAACCAGCCCAAATGAGCACAGAAGCATCTTAACTACTTAGCACTAAAAGTACTTCTCTCTCACCGAGCTTGTCATAAGCTCAAGAAAGTGACCTTCAGCCATATCTTAACCATATATTACAGGTTTATCAAACAAACTGACAGTCAGTTTGGTCCTGACTCCTTCCACTGAAGCACACTGTCATCATTACATTGTCACTGTAATCAGTTAAATTCCCTCTTCTGCTTCCACTTTTATACACTTGTGCCATTTCCTTCTTGTAGGAGTTCTTGTAAGTCAGCTCAAGTAGAAGGACATGCTTTCTAACTCTTGACAGACTTTGTGATAATTATACTCTCCTCTTCCACATCTAAAACATTTAATCTACAGTTCCCCTCTTTATCATTAGCTTTAGTTATCCCTAAAATAAAGATTTCAAAGGTTTTCCTTTCCACTTAAAACATGAAAAAGGCATATTAATGCTGCATAGCCATGAAATAGAAACTACTTTATGCTAGTTAGCAACAGTAACAATTGTGTTGATTGTACTAAATGTCATTTTTTAAAGAAACTGGCATGTAAAACACTTAATAAGTACTTGTGAAAGTGCTTTAATTAAGAGCAAAACCAGGTAAATCTAAATGTAAAAGGATAAATCATACTGTCATGCCTATGTGAAAATGAAAGCGTTTCACTTTTCCCAGCTACTGGTTCAGAATGGAGACAAACACTTGAGGACATACTTGCAAAAATACTGGCCAGAAAGAAAGAAAAAGCCTATATTTCTACTGCTAGGATGCTAGAAAATCTAGGTTCGAAACTAAACTTCCTCCAAATTAGATGAAGAGAAGGCTTGAAGTCCACCGTGTCTCCAGGAAGCAACCTATTTAATGAGTCAGCGGCTGTTCTGAAATACGGTACCGTGAGTCCGTTCACCTGGACCTTACGCTGCCTTCAAAATGCTGGAATAGTTCCTTCAGCCATACTGTGGGGCTTCTCGAGTAAAGCCTCACTCGTGAGAGTTCTGGCCCTGACGTCAAGACAGTTGCACTTCCACAGGCAAAGCCTTCCAGAAGATTCTTCCAGCTGTCATTTACTCTGATTACCAGGAATGTCAACAAAGGTAGAAGACATAGTTAAGCATTTCTGCTCATCTACTCTGGCTCCAACCATCATCAGTCTTTCCATTAATATCATTGTAAAGGGAAGGGGTGTGACTAAACTCGTTAGTCTTTCTAGTTGGGTTCTAAAGGCCACGTAGATGTTCTGAGGTTTGCTCTACATGCTTCAGAAGCATCGGTCCAGTAGTAAAAGTACATTCCCAGTAGAGAAACCTAAAAATGCAGTTCTATTGCTTGACCTACCACCAATACGAATTTTCACCTTCTTAGTTTGCATTAAAGAAAGTAAAAAGATCTATAGCATATGCTTGAGATTAATAACTCATGGAACACCTTTGTATAAATACAGTTCATTAGGCTAGTTCTTAAGTACTATAGAAGCATAGCTATACTGTGTACATATGACATGAAGATGCTTGATCTGGGCTTCCTAGGAAACATTTTCTAGGAGGTCGGTTACTCAGACAGAGTGTAAACAGTAAGAATATGCTTTACTCAATAATTATTTGTAATGGTCTCACATTCAAGTGTATGGTAGTAGTTCTTCCTTTCATTACTTGCAACAGGTGATTCCTAGATTCATTCTAAGCTTCACTGATTTGGGTTTTTTTCCTGAAATGATAGCAGAAGTAAGCATTGTTTAGGATAAGCTTAAAGCAATTTCTGCATTCAAACAGGAAATGGCTGTACTTGGTGAACCTCAGAATACAGCAGTTGCCAAATCTGGGAATTTCTAAAATCTTGTTTATCCCTCTAAGCAGAGACATACATACAGAGAAGTCAGATAGACTCTAGGGTCTAATTTGTTTCATTTCTTTTCTTAAAATGATTTCTAAAATTGAGCTAAGCACCTCACATTGAGATAAATACTTTCAATTAGATATCACCATTTGCAACTACAATTTATTTTCATATGTATGTAGGTATCATTCCTCTTGAGTGTATAAACATCACTGGTTTTGTATTCCCCCCTCCTAACTTCTGCAGCAAACTGTTGGCACTTTGGCTTATGAATCAGCGCAACAGATGTTAGTGCCATCAGACGGGACTTGAGCTACACGGGTTTTTATTTATTTTTAGGTACCATCGCAGCCAGAATTTCTGACCTTGTCACCTTTTGTATCTCTGTGAGAAAGAGGGGGAAGGTACAACAATACTTGTGGCCATACTCTTCAAATATACATGTTAGGGTTGAGAAATTGCTTCAGAGAAGCACAAAGGATCCAAAACCCTATTTCCAGTTTGGCCTTAATTATTTAAAAGGTAACAAAACCTTCTGAAAGTAAGTGAGTTTTTAAAATCACCTTTTAGCCACAATCATTTTAATGGCAGAGTGCAAATTAGGTTCAGCCACAGTTTGAAGTAGTTTCCTTTCTAGATTCGTTCTACCACAATTGATGCTGTGCTTCTGGACAGGATGTCCATATATTGCTGTACTGTACCATCACAGACCTTACCATGAATTTTTGTTTCCTTTTCCTTGAAATAACAACTCCAGTAGATTAGTATCTGCCTAGCACTCAAAACACAGACAGCACAAGATGAAACAAGCCAACAGCTGTGTTAATATACAGCTCCAATAAATGGTGGAGATAGCATCTACACTGTACAGATCACTCTTCTTTCTAATTAAATCAGAACTTGAAAGAGCAAGAAATGCTTTATTAAAGCCATAATTTCTATAAATCAAGTAGTCTGCAACCATTCTCGTTTCCATGGCAATACGTCTGTCATAAGGGCATTCATTAGATGCAGCCGTTATCATTGGGGGTACACGGACCACATAATGCAAAACATCTGTTGGGAAGTACAGTCTGGTTTAGATCCCAAAGCTATTAATGGATGTTTCCTCATGCCATGAAATACTGAAGTCCGGCACCTGATATTTGCTATGTTTCACCCATAAATGGAGCAATCTGTTTGCTCTCAGCCCAACACATGGGACTTTTACCTTCCGCTGTACACCTTTTGTACCCCTTTTTCAGCATCCTGAAATGGTACCCTTGAGCTGCAGCTGTTCTACTCCTGTAGCTTACTTACTAGTCCTGAGCCAGAGGTAAGGGTGGGTTCTGCAGAGTTAGGTGTTAGCTTATGGAATATGCAAAGACAAGAAAATGTACAGCCACCTCACAGTTGTCATTGGCTATGACTTTGGCTGTGAAAAATGAGGCAGTGTTTACCTCCTACTCGCAACGTAGAAAACCTCAGGTTTGAAATATGGGCATAACAAATACCACCTAGCACAAAATCAAATATGTTTTCCTCATCTCTATAGATTCATCTAACGGGACTGAGTGTTTCACCAATACCTTCAGAACCGTGTCAGTCCTGTTATCTTTCAGGTATCATGCATCACCATCACTTTGGCAAAAATTCCAAATAAATCAAATATTACCATTAAGACCAGTTAAGTACTATTCCACAGTTCCACTACTTAGCATTTCGTTCCTCGTATGAGATAAATAAGCCTCCTATTTTAAAATGTTAATACCATGTCTTCCAGCTTTCTACTATATAGTATAACACCAGAGATTTCACCGATCTCTGCAGTGCAGTCTCCATGGGGCTTTCTGTGACCATTAAAGGGCGCTGACATCTCCAAGTAGTGAGATCTGCTTATCTGCCATACTTCCAGATTTATCAGTCATTTAAAATTGCTCACAATTTCCACAAAATTTCAGGTGATACCTGTTTTATAACATGTCTACCATGACTACCAGTTTTAATTGCTTTATTTAAACCAGATTTATTACATGTTCTGGCTCTTTTGTTTATATTTATACAGCACAGGATAGAATGACCTCTGCAATGAGAAACAAGACAATCCAAGTGAGTACTTTATGACACTGTCTTCTGCGAAGCAGGTGTGCTATATTGCTATACAAACAGTTTGTAATGGAAACCGTAGCTCACCTTCATAAACAGAAACACAACCTAGTAAATAAATTCAATTATTTTGGGCCTGCAACCTCAGTCTTTAATTTACTACCCAAGTGACCCACCAGTGAGCTACAAAAACACTGCCATCAAATCAATCCATGTTAATCAGAAGCAATGGGCTCCTTTGGAGAAGCATCTTTTTAAATCTTCTCAACTTTTATCAAGGAACCATTCCTGATATCACATGGGCCCATGAAACATAGTCCTCAAGAGACATACTCTACGAAGTTATGCAATTTTAAGCCACAGTGGAAGTGTTGAACAGAATACCATAATATTACCATGCTACACACCGAGAAGCAGAACTTAAATACAACCCCTTTCCCTTTCTGCTGGAAACCAGTTTCACAGGAGATTAGGAAAAAACAGGACTACGTGTATTACTGAAATGCACTAAGTTCCTGTTCTGTAGATGGAAAGGCTCAAGGCAGGAGTGGAACAGAGAGCATGGCCATTTACATCTCCCCAATCCTTTGCCCCAGCTTTGGCCCTGTCAGTGTGCTCCAGTAATTAACCAAAATCCCAGAGCAGCACCACACTAGAGAAAGTAAGAGCAGCCCGTGTCCTTCAGCTGCTCCTCCGCTTTGGCAGAGAACCACCCTCTCTCCTGGCCTAACTGTGCCGGGAACTGGACGTCATTGCTTCTCCCCTGTGCTACAAAGCGAGAAGGAGAATCTCTCTACAGAAACGGAGAACCAAAATCTTCTCCAAAGTCAACCTCTCAGAAACATGCAATTATGGGTTTAAAAAAAAAAACCAAAAAACAAAAAACCACATTCCTGGGGAAATTCTGATGCAGAAGGATGGAAAAGCTCAGAAATTTGTTAGAAAAAGAAATAATTAATACATACGCATTTGTGTTGAAAAACTGAATGCTATTACTGCTCCTTTTCTCTATTTCTTACAAAATTGCCTCAGAACAATAACAGTAAACAAAATACTACATCAATAAGCTTTTTACAAAGTAACATGCAAATAAGATTTTGAAATAAAGTTAATTTAATATTTGATTTATTCATCATCTATGACCCACCCTTGTGGGGAAACATTACCTCCTTGTTAATCAAAAATGACTTCCTCTTTGAATGCAAACCACATTAGCACTCCAAAGGGACATTTTTTATTTTGCTTTTCAGTGTTTTTCCCCTTAACTTAGTTTTTGTTATGCCTAATTTTTAAAACATTACTGAGCTTTTATTTACCTTTTTAAGGGAGTGAGTGGAGTGAGAATTTTGGCACTGTTGACTGAAAAAGAGAAAGGACTACGTATGGAATAGGAGTACAGCTTGCCTGCCTCCTCACAGCTCTTAGGGCACGAAGACCGAGTAACGTTAAGACCTTCCAAACACGCAGACTTTTTCTTTTAAATTGAAGAATTTTCTATTGATAAGTAACACTTCTTTCCCTAAGCTAGCTAGTGTGCCTCTCCTACTCCACAAAAGACTCATAGAATAGTTTAGGCTGGAAGGGAACCTATAAAGGAAATCTAGTTCAACCCCCCCCATGGACATCTTCAACAAGACCAGGTTGCTCTGAGCCCCATCACACCTGATGTTGAACGTTTCCAGGGATGGGACATCTACCACCTCTCTGGGAAATCTGTTCCAGTGTTTCACCACCCTCATCACAAAAAATGTATTCCTTCTATCCGGTCTGAATCTACCTTCTTTTAGTTTAAAGCCATTACCCCTTGTCCTATTTGTAATAGGCCCTGTTAAGAAGTCTGTACTCACCTTTCTTATAAGCTCCCTTAAAGTACGAAAGGCTGCAATAGCATCTCCCGTGAGCCTTCTCTTCTCCAGGCTGAACAACCCTCTCTCAGCCTGTCTTCAGTGGAGAGGTGCTCCATCCCTCTGGCCATTTTTGTGGCCTATGGACTCACTCCAACAGTTCCATGTCTTTCCTACCCTGAGGGTCCCAGAGGTGGACACAGTACTCCAGGTGGGGTCTCACCAGAGTGGAACAGAAAGGCAGAATCACCTCCCTCTACCTGCTGGCCATGCTGCTTTTGATGCAGCCCATGTTTCGTTTGGCTTCCTGGGCTGCAAACGCACATTGTCAGCTCACATCCAGCTTTTCATCCACCAGTACCCCCAAGTCCTCCTGCTCAGGCTGCTCTCAATCCCTTTGTCCCCAAGCCTGTACTGATATGGGAAGGGGACGCAGTTTGCCCTGACCCAGGTGTAGGACCCTTCACACTTGGCCTTGGTGAACCTCATGAAGTTCACCCAGGCCCATTTCTCAAGTTTGTCCAGGTCCCACTGGATCGTGTCCCTTCCCTCAGACATGTCAATCCCACCATGCGCCTTGGTGTCATCCGAAAACTTGCTGAAGGTGCACTTGATCCCACTGTGTATGTCAGTGATGAAACTAAACAGTACCAGTCCTGATATGGAACCCTAAGAGACACCACTCATCACAGATCTCCATGAATGAAATAAAGGAAGACTAAAAGACAAAATAAACAGATAAGAAAGCAGGGCACTCTAACGCTGAATGGTAGCCAATGGCACTCCAGTTTCCAGGGGTGGCCAGAAGAGGATGCTTGCTCTGTCTAGAGAAAGGAAGAAACTGTCGCTTTAGGAAGTGACACAGGGAGCACCAAAAATCTGTATTTCCCCTCTCCTGCCCTCCCCACTCCTGCCAGGGAGAGAGGTGGAGAAGGAGGGAGGAAGGAAAAATGGTGTTTGCCCGACTGTCGCTGGTGTCCGAGGGTCCCACTTGAACACAACAACCCCACAGACTGCATTGTGTGGGTGAGACAGAGCTCTTTTGCAAGTCAAACTTTAAAGCTTTAAACACAGAGATTTCAACAGCGTTTAAGGACACGGTTCTTTCTCAGCACATAGCATATAAACATGACAGACTTCTATTTCAGTAGATTAATAAAGGCTAGTAAAAAGATTTTACTGCAAGCTTAAGAAAAAGTTAATATAGAAACTTACTCTATCCTTGCTGATAAAAGAAAATATACATGGTGAGGTCGTAAGTGGACTGGACAGACTTAGTACAGCCAGAATTTATAGACTGGGAAGCAACAAAATATTTGCATTTTTCCTGAGACAACTAAAGTATTTTGCTTGCCTACAGGTCTGAATAGCAAATTCCCTACACTGTAGTAAAATCCCACCCAGTACTGCTTTCGTTTTGCTTCTTTAATATTTATTACTTGTTTTAATCATTAGAAACAATTGGGGAACCTGTGTAGGAGGCAGCTGTGGGTGACAAGATAAAGATCTACTAGGTAAAGCCTTGTTCTTACAGTTACTTCATTAGTGATGATAGAAGCAAATAATAAGAGGGGACGTCAATTAATATGAAAGTGTGGTATTATTGTAGAGCAAATTAATATTGTTTTATAACTCCTTAAAGTTTGAGAGGAGAAAAAAAAGACTTGTGAATTACCAAGTAAAACATTTAAGTAGAACACTGAACTCTCCATGTAATTACCCACCATGAAATATTATGGATCATAGCATAGAGTCAGGTATATTTCCATGTCCTTGACTTACATGCTATTGGACAACTTACCAATTTTTTCATACAGCAGTAGGTAGTTAACAGAGTAATAATTTCTTATTTATTTACTCATGACTGAAAACAGAACCCCAACAAGAATTTAAAATCTCTTCGAAAACAGCATTTTTTTTCTAGAAACTATAGAAAACTACTAATTATTCCTGAACTGGCTTGAAAGTAAATAGATTCTACAACAAAAAAAAAGCAAGTTTTAAAATGTACTAACAGAAATATACATAAAATGCTTTTATTTCTGAAATATTTTACTTGCACGTTTGCAGAGACACCACAGAGTGTGTTGGGCGTTAGCAGGTTCTCAGATGCAATGCCCTGAGCCACACCTGTTCTGACCATCCTTTTACATTCTAGATAAATAGAAGCACTTTATGCCTTCAGTGTTTAGATCACTTTGCACCTAAATGGCAGTATTAGATTCACAGTTATACAGCCGGCATTTAGCTCTCAGGCATGTTGCCAAGTTGTCTCTCCATGCCAAGTCATAGATATCCCCTGTACCTAAAGGCAGCTGCAGTGTTTTGGAGCTCTATTTGTTAAAATTTCTCCTCGTTGTTATCACAAGTATTTAGTTACCTTCACCTGTTCCTGTACATGCGTCTAATTTTAAGTACCGAGGAACAGTATATATCCTCTGTTTTGCTGGGAAAAAAACCCCAACCAACAAACAAACTACATTTCATCACAAGTTTCTAAAATTCCCAATTCCTGATACTTTTACTAATATCATAAAAAGCACAAATACAAGGTGGGTGAAGAATGGCTGGAGAGCAGCCCTAAGAAGAGAAGGACTTGGGAGCGATGGTGAATGAGAAGCTTAGCATGAGCTGGCAATGTGTGCTGGCAGCCCAGAAAGCAAACTGCATCCTGGGCTGCATCAAAAACCAGTGTGGCCAGCAGGTCGAGGGAGGTGATTCCACCCTTCTACTCTGCGTTTGTGAGACCCACTTGAAGTACCGGAGTCCTGCTCTGGAGTCCTCCACACAGGAAGGACAAGGAACTGTTGGAATGGGCCACAAAGATGATCAGAGGGCTGGAGCACCTCTTCTACAAGGACAGGCTGAGGGAGTTGGGCTTGCTCAGCCTAGAGAAGAAAAGGTTCCAGGGAGACCTTATTGCAGCCTTCCAGTATCTGAAGGGAACCTACATGAGAGCTGGAGAAGGACTCTTGGTTAGGAAGTGTAGCGATAGGACAAGGAGTAATTTTAAAACTTGCTTTTTTTTTGTTGTAGAATCTATTTACTTTCAAGCCAGTTCAGGAATAATTAGTAGTTTTCTATAGTTTCTAGAAAAAAAAATGCTGTTTTCGAAGAGATTTTAAATTCTTGTTGGGGTTCTGTTTTCAGTCATGAGTAAATAAATTTTATTTACTCAAACAGGTTGCCCAAAGACGTTGTGGAAGCCCCATCCCTGAGAGTGTTCAAGGCCAGGCTGGATGGGGCTTTGAACAACCTGGCCTAGTGGGAGGTGTCCCTGCTCATGGCAGGGGGGTCAGAACTCGATGATCTTTAAGGTCCCTTCCAATTCTAACCACTCAATGTTCTATATTTAACATCTATTGTTTGAACAGCTGACAAAGGAGACACTTGTTACTAGTACATGTAACTAATATACACCAGGGGAATTAGTGGTTACTGGGCATAAATAGAGGAGAATGTTTGTGTATCTTTTCAAATTATGTCACATTATCTGTGGTTTTTTAAAAAAACGGATTCTGAAACTTGACTTCATTCAAAATAGATTTGAGTCTAACTCCATATTCTTCTCATGCTTTATGTCTCTGTCCATGTAAGTGTAAAACTAGGGAAAGCAGGAATTTGAAAGCATGCCTTCAGATAAGAGATCACTTTCTTTTTTGAAAGCACAACCCAAAATTAAGACATTCTCTGTATGCATATGGGTATTATGGATGCTTTGAATGCACAACATCTTTCCAACATGTTATTCCAAAAAACTCAAGAGAACACATTAGCAGATTATGCTAGACGTTGAAATGTTTCACTATGTGTTCTGAATTCTTTCCTGTAGTTCCTAATAAGCAACGCTGAACCCTCTCAGCAAATTATCTGTACACGTTTTGTGCTTACTTTCCAAACATTTTACTTCTTGCTCTTGAAGTGTATCACTCGAAAAATTTAAGACATTTCTCCGCAAGTTCCCTATTTAAACTACTTTTATCTACTGATATGCTCCAGAACATTTGGTCCTGTGACAGAAATTTTAGCCATCAGATTTAACAATACAGTAGGGATCACAACCAGTTATTTTCTTAACTATAAACTGCCAGATTTCTTAAGAATTATGGTATGCAAGCATCTCTGCAGGCTATTAATCCAAAAAAGTGTGTGCACATAAACCTTAAGGAAATTATGTTGTCAAATTTTTAACATGGAATAACCTTTCCTATATTCTTATCAACAAACTCACTGGCGAACTACTGCCTCCACTCGATAATCTAGGTCATGTAGACAGATGCCTAAGTTATCTGTGATGAAGCAATGTGAATTGCACCCTCTTCCAGAACTTTGCAAGTCATTTCTACATATTTTTCTCGTTTCCTATTTCCTCTTACTTGCTGCTCATGTCTAATAGACTTCAGTGTTCTTGCATTAGGACTGAAATGCTGAAACCCTTGAGATTTAGCAATACAGACTGGATTTTTACAATAGGTGGTTTCTATATATCTGTTTGTCATTTGCTTTTATTTGCAATTCAGAAATATTATGTCAGAAATGTTTAAGAAAATAATTACCTGAACTGGATAAACACACAACTCAATTGCAGATTATATTCTGGGTCAACTCCAATATATCACATTTACAGCCTCATGATGAGCCGGCAAAATAAAGGAAAAGATAAGTCCTCTTAAATTCCAGAAAGGAAGCCTGAACCATACACATTCCACACTCCCTCCATCTTTTCTTTTTTTTTTTTTTCCCCTCCCAAATAATAATAAAGAAGAAAACTGAATCCATCTTTCTTTTTTCTAGACAAAGTGCTGTGTTTTTCCCTGTCATCAGTGACTGGCTTGATTAATTTAGAACATGATCGTTTCCTATGCCAGCACATTCAGGGTTTCCTGTGACAAAAGGCTCATAAATCTGTTCACTCACTTTGTCTGCCCAAGTATTACAGCATGCTACAGTCTTCTACTGGCAGACATCGTGGTCCCGCATATCCTTTTAAGGAAGGAAAGACATGGCTGATCTTCGTTTTCATAACTTAACCTCCGGCACTATGGATACATACTGGCTCCATATAAACCAGTAACTCCAGACAAGAGAGTGCTGGAGGACACACATACAACTGAACTGCTAGCAGTACACCAGATTCTGAAAACAAGTAAGGGAGATGTTCTGCAAAAAGAACAAAAAAAAAAAAAGGACAAAAAACCCACACATGATTAGGTTAAGGATTTTGTTATTTAACAAGGGAGGAGGGAGCACAAAGGAGAAATGGGTAAACCAGTGTTTGTGCTACAACAAGAGTGAAGACGTGGGCTGCATATTAAGATAGGGTTTTAAGGGTTGCAGATTCAGAGAAAACTAGTAACTGGAAGAGATTTCTAGGCTAAAATTTGTAGAGGGTAGCTCTGCTTTCCATAGAAGATACAACTCTATATCGCACATAGAGAAGTTTGCCACACAGGTTGCACGAGACCTTATGTATAAGACATTACATTCTTCAGTCTGACAACTGTTCCTTTTTTTCTTAGCATCCTCTGACTATCAGGCCAGCTGCCTTTCTGGACTACTTTCATACTCAACATTTCTAAAATGAGGAATATAAAAACCTCATGAGCTTTCAAAATTTGTTTAATCAAGAAAATACAAAATCCAAACATAATGATCATTCAACACCAATCTAATCAGTAAAGGATAATGCTATTGAAGGATACACAAGAGAAGCAACAAGCACGCCACATCTATCCTTGCAGGAACCCCATTACAGTCAGTGCAGTACCTGAGCCTTCTGAAGAAGAGAGTTTAAAAGCTCCCAGAAAAAAACCTTAAGCTTGAAAGGCTACACATTTAGGTGCAGTAAGAGTTCCCTAGAAAGGCACTCTCATCAATAAAAATAATTTGAGCTTGCAAATAAACATTCCTTTACAGGTTTCTCCCCCAAACCACAAGGCAGAAGACAACATGAAAGAGGCTTTCTATGTTGCTGCAGTACAATTGGGCTTCTACTGAGAAAAAGAATTAGGGTATGAATTTAGAAAAAAGTTGCTCAGCACTGCTCAGAGTTACACGAAGTCCCTCATCTCCTTCCTTTCTTGGCTTCACTAAATTATTAACAGAAACGTAATCCAGTGCCAGATCACCAAACCAAGAACACTTACTAGAAAGAAAAACAGCAAAAAGAGAGAGACAAAGGCTGCTAGAGTAAAATAGACGAGCATAGCTGTTATATACCTACGGATATGTATATTAAAAATACACATATGTGCATACAAACCCCCCCTACATGGAAAAAGTAACAAACACCCACAGATGGGGAAGCACAGATGTGCACTAAGAACAGCTTGGCGTCTATGTAATGCAGTTTCATAGCAGCACAACTATCTATTTTAAATGATACCACAGTCACATGAACATTTTGGTGTTACAGTAGATACCAAAGGGCAATAAATGTAAGCAAATACCACAGTTCTGGGCCAGTACTGCCAATGCATCGAGGTTCAGAAAAAATTTCCCCTGTTGTTCAAATGGATTTGTAGAGTGAAAGACCTACAGCAGGCTCAGCGAGCACCAGAACGGGCTCTTCGAGAAGGCTGGGGACATTTCTGACGTGTGAAATATCAGCTGCTGCAGGAAGCAGGGATAGCTCTCAGCAATGATTAAGGTGGAAGAAAAACCCAAACAACAACAAAAAATACCCTCAATGGTCTTTCCCGCCCCCTGCCAGGTGACAGGAAGAAACAGTAATTAAATTTGTGAAATCAGTATATGTCCTCAGTCATAAAGAGAAAGAAAAGCTCTAAGACTGTAGTGGTAAGTTAGGTGAAATTGTGTTAGAATAGTTAAATGCATTTTGAAAACTTTGTTATAATATTTAAGTGAAATTTGAAAATAGCTGTTCTTCACTGAGATGATCAAAAGGTATGTAAAACTGGGAAGTAACAGAAGCATTTAAAAAACCATCCTATTCTGAAAATTCCAATAAGCGACCTGAAATCTGAGTATCACTTACTTATTTTTTTAATAGTTTTATTTCTTATCTTCAGCAATTAGCAACGGTTTTATGGAACAGAAATTCATTATATCCACTAATTTGGACAGCATATAATACAAATCACAGTTATGTTTCCATGTGATGGCCAAAAAAAAATATTGGCTCTATATGTGTGTACGCACACAAAACATGACACAGGTCATTTTTAACTTGTGAAATTAATAAAACTTAAAGTACCTTTTTTTTTTTCCAACTAAGGTGAATCTTTGCACTCCATGAAAAGTTTATAAATGTAATTATAGAATTTCGCTTAGGAAAGAAAACACCAGCTTTTCCAAGAGAATATGTAAAAATTTAGGGTGGTAAATTTGATAATAAAGCTGAAGCAAAGTCAATTACTCTCACTAAATTTTCATTTTCTTCTTTAAAAATGGCTGAGAAAAAGCTGAGAGAGGCTAGGAGAGCTGGGACTCTTTATCCTGGAGAAGAGAAGGCTGAGGGGAAACCTATTAATGCTTGTAAGTATCTGAAGGCTACAGAAGGACGGAGCCAGAGTCTTTTCAGTGGTTCCTAGTGACAGAACGAGGGGCATCGGGCACAAGCTGGAACATAGGAAGTTCCATTCAAATATGAGAAAAAACTTTCTGGTGAGGGTGACAGAGCCCTGGAACAGGCTGCCCAGGGAGGTTGTGGAATCCCCTTCCCTGGAGGTTTTCAAGACCTGCCTGGATGCAGTCCTGAGTGATGTGCTGTGGGAAATCCTGCTTTAGCAGTGGAGTTGGACTAGATGATCTCTAGAGGTCCCTTCCAACTCTGACAATTTCATAATTCCATGATAATTTAAACTTTGACTTGACATGAACTTCATAAATAGGTGGCCTTTGATGCATGGATCCCAGAGGAGCTCAATGCATGACCAAACTATGGACTTCAAACTCAAAAAACACTTGGATTCATCTTGCCTGAAGCCACTCTGAATTCGTCCTTAGTTTTAGCAAAGGTACGACAGCACTCAGAGTGGGCAGAGGGATTGCTTTACCTCCTTCTCAAAAGAACTGCTTTTCAGAGATGCCCTTCTCTGATAACAGAGCCAAATGGTAGGTAGCTAGAGTTGGCTGTAACAGACTTAGTCTCAATTGCACTTGAAGAACTTTCTTGAGATGCACTGCATTTTTGTGTCTTTGCATTTTTCTGAAGACATACTTTTTTGGTAGGAAATGTTCAGCTGTACTGTTCACCTGTATTTCTCACTTCTTCTCAGTACATGCTTGCCAAAATTAAAGCAGCAGTACTTTCAGGGAGGCTACTTGCTAGTTTGTCCTCAGAGTCCTGGTGTCTGACCTGAATTCCTGACAGTAGATCCCACCGGATTACAGGCAAATGAACTTCTGTATGCAAAACCTGTTTTAAAAAATAAGTTCCCAGTTCAGCAACTTACAGGTTCTGGTCATCAAAAAGTAATGTGAAGGCAGGGCAAGGTAGGGAAGGTGTCCTCGTGACTCTTCTTTCGGGATTTCATCTAAACCCAGGGGATTTGTTTTGAGAACTCAGTCATATGAATCCGGGGGCAAAGAACTCTAAGCCTATTTAACAGCCTGTCTGCTCTTCAGAGGGAGCCTTATTTGCAGCTTTGTGCTGAACAATACCGTTGAGCCACCAATTCTTCTTTAAATCTTTCGGTGCTCTCTACAAAATGTCTTTTGTTCTCTCATAGAGTGGTTGAGAACTGAAGGACAACTTTTCTGCTTTTTTCAGACTTAACACATCAAAACATTCATTTTGTAATTAGAGGGACCAAGCAAAAGATACTTTCCTGCTATAAACAGGGGTTGAAAAGTTGAGTTCTCAAGAATCACTAACATTTTTAAGTATTTGGACATTTTTCTCTTTGTTGGGTATATAAACGATATTTGGGCCTTTGGGGCCCTCATTGGGCCTTTTCTTTGCTTCACTTCACTCTTAATTGCTTTTACATTTATTTCATATTTAATCTTGGAAAAAAACTAATTCTGTTGGAAGACTTCTTGAAAAGTATTAGGTATTTGTTATTCTTAATGAGCCAAGAAATAAAAGACTGACAGCCTCTAAATGCAGGCTATTTTGTATCAAATACATTACGCTAATTGGCATTAGCTAAATCTTAAAGACAAAGGCAAATCAAAAATCAGAAGTCCCAATGCTACATGTCAATCTTTTTGCAGTAGGCTGGTGCTTGTCAGAAAGTATGTAAGAGTAGGCTGAAAATGTCTTTTTTTTTTTTTTAAACAAAAATATCAGTACCAAATTGAATATATAGGTAACTTTGTATGTACACACACATACACTCTCTCACATATACATATAGGCTGATTTATACTGGTTTTGAGACAGGCAGGTAGCTATCCATATTTTTTCTTCTAATATATCTCATGCTAGCCCATCATTCAAGGATTTAGGTGATGGAGAACAAGATTTATGAACAAGGCAGGTAAGACTCCTGGATTTCAGACTCTCTTGTCAGCTATGAAGCTGTTGGACAGTCTTAGCCTTGACAATCTTTCCTTTCACATAAGCAAGTGTAATACTGAAGATCTACCTCGACCTTTCATGTGCCTGGTGAATGCTCTCACAACTAGGTCAGTCTGAACTCTGAACCCAGAGTTCTAAAATCTCTCTCAATTTTTGAAAGGGTAATAAAAGGGAAAAAAATTCCCCAGGAATAGCTGTCAACCCCTATTTCTTGCTACTAAAGGAGTTTTTGTTTTACTCCTGAGATATGATCAATATTAGACACTTTTAAAGTTACTTAGGCACTGTAAAGGGCAAATAATGGTAAAGTCATTTTGGAAACATCATTGGGTGAGTGAATCTCAAATTTTCAGGTGCTTTAACACTTGTAATGAGCTGGTCTTGCCCAGCTCAGCAATAACACTGGGGATTAGAATCTGGACTCTTAAAAATTCAGACCAGACAAGAAGCATTAAATCAAGCTTTCTACTGCTGCGAGTGTGATTAGATACAAACTTGACAGCAGTACTGAAAACAGCTGGAACACTTCTATTTAAAATTATATACTGTGCAGAATGGCACAGTTCTTTGATTGAAGATTCTTTATAATCCCAATGTATGTGTTTGTCATAAGGTAATTATACAGTGTGAACATCTCTTTGCATGATGACATGGTTCTGCTAACTGTGCTCAAGTACTAAATGTATTATCTGTGCATTCCTATGTATCAGGATTAATTCATACAGGCTCACACGTTAACATTAAATTCTCTCTGCCTGATATTAATTACATTAAAACCAAATTTAAATGGCAGTAAAAATAATTTAAAATTCTGTGCTTTAAATGTACTCTTTTGTTTATGATATTAAGTTGTTTGTTTGTTTCTTTGTTCTCATAGATGTGTGGGAGATACAGAATCCCCTATTACCCATGTACATTTCTGTCATCTGTTCCCTGTACTTCTCATCAAGGGACTTATCCTACCCCCCACAAATCTATTCTGCTTCTTACATATCAATTAGAAATTATGACATACACCTTAATCAAGGGTATTACATTTCTAAAGAAAACAATGAAAACAAATTTATTTTTTAATTTCACCATTGTTGGCTTTCTGATCTAACAAATAAATCTAAACCACTGCATTTTAACCCTGACTTCCACACACGCACCATCGACAATGAAAGTAACGCACTCAGAGATAATAGAAAAAAAAATTGCTTTCATCTGCACTGATCAAGGCTATGCACCTTTTCTACTAATATACTGCCACCACAGAGATAAACATGCTTGATTTTGGTAATCTCTAATCAATATACAGCATGCCCGTTAAGTATGTTCTATTTATTACCCTCCAGATGCACCATAATCAAGAGACCACAAATAAAACAACAGTTCCCTCTGGCCATACCTCCACAGTAAAGCAAAAATGGTAGGGACAGAAGAACTCCACTACGAGTGGGTTTAAGTTTCCAAGAGCAAAGCCTTGCAGGGACACCAGAACTCACCCTTGGACCAGATGCAGTACAGCATGACACTGGGCTTAGCGAACAGATTCTACGGGTGTCTACACCGTTTCCTTGTGCAGCTTTAGATACTGCCAAAATTATTTATCTGCCTGGAGAGCCTCAGGCTCTATTTAGGGTCAGTTCCACATCTTTCATGTTTTCTTAAAGAAAATCAGTTTGCCTTTTTTCCTAGTTGTTTTCATCTTTCTCTGCTACAGTTCTGGATTTGCTTTCTTACAGTGTATTCCAGTTCTTAACACAGAAACTCAGTCAAGATCCATGCCAGGACTGGAAAGCTTGAGAGGGGGCGTAACCAGAAAAGAAGAGCCTGAGAAGAGTGTGATTCTCAGAAAAGTCTGTCTGGTCCTAAAAAGCACCTATGGGTTTGTCTGTTAAATTCTGCTGCTTCACATGGCTACCGCTCACCACTCAGCTTTTCACACCTTCACAGTGTCTCAGCTATAAATGCTAAAGGGAAAGAGATGACCTAAAGCCTTGCATTGGACGTTACAGTCCCAGAGAGTGGTGGCACTACTGACAGACCTCTCATCTGAAGGTCATCATCTCCAGCTCTAGACACTCAATTAGGTAAAGCAGCATCTGCTCTCTGTAGCAAGGATCTGCCCAAGAACCTGCCCACATCGGCCACCGCTGTCTCGACAGGAGTAAAAGAAAAATGACCCAACACATAGGTCTCAGCCCAAAACGTAGCAGGAGTTTACTCAGCCTAGGTGACTGGAAATGCTGTGTTTACATCACTTCCTACTTTCCCAAGTTTGCAGCAGGACGCCTAAAAGCTAAGATGGAGCTGGTGACTTCTACTCTTTTTTGGCAGCAACGTACCTTAAAGCTTTTGTTACACCAAGTAAGTTCATATATATTTAAGAACCCTTTTTCAAATCTCAGGCATTGTTACCTCAAACAACTCAACTCTGGATTGCCCACCTCGCTATCCAATCTAATGTTATTTATAACCTCAGTGCTACAAAATGGTTGTTATGTTTCTCACTCAAGAGAAAATCTGGCTTCAAATCCAGTCCAGTTTTACTCTATGCTCTGGGCAGTAAATACAGACAGGCACTGAAACACACAAGACCAAAAAATGCTTTTTTCCCCACCTAGTTTCAACTCCAGTTATTTGCTTCTTTTTCTTGGTGCAAAAAAGAAGCTGGAGGGGTTAGAAATGGGGAGTAAATACTGAGACCATTTCGCTTGGGAATGGCTGCTAGAGGGATGGTTTTGTTTGAGATCATGTACCTCCGCCCTGCTTACCTCTAGCCCTGGCAGAACAAATTTACAAAGAGCAATTCACAAGACTCTCTGAAAACTGAAGTCTGCAGGAATTAAACAGTTCTTCCTCCTCGCCGTGATATGATTAGCTGTCTCCGAGGAGTGAGTGACGCCGTCCCTCCCACTCAGCAGCTTCCGACTGACATTTCACTAAATACAACTTGAATCTCAAAGGGTTGATCTGTCAAGCGGTTTCGAACCAGAAAAGATCAGGCAGGTTCAGCTTCTCCCCTCAGTTGCATCCTCATTTCTAATTTTCACATTTTATGCTTCATGCAAGTGTTAATTATGGAGATGAAAGCCAGCTTGCCTTGATTCATCCATTCTTAGCACGTACACAAAAGGAAAGTAGAAGTATATGTAAGATTTGCCAGAAAGGGAAAAGGCTGACTACAGCTTAAGGAAAGTAAAACAGAGCATAGATTGATGCAATATAGATAATGATAACAATAATCATCATCAACATCTTCCTCATCTAATGTAGTAGGATTTTGTTTTTCAAATTCTCTTAGACTTTGCCTGCCCAGAGCTTATGTAAAATCAGATTTTGAATTCTCTTAGTTTTGTTAGGACTGGTAAAGCATTGTGAAAAGCCAGTTTATACTGTAGTTGATACTACCATACAAACAAGAGACTTGGTTTTTAAGGTAGTTAATTAATGTATATAGTCAAGCGCATATGAGCATTCACCAAGTATTTGAAATGACCGACAGTCACTGGGAAATGAAACTCACATGCTACTGGAACTAGAGCTGCACATTCCCGAGCAAATCCATTATTTGCAAGAAAAACACTGTGCTGGTCATTCAGAAGATATATACAAAATTCCAACACAAGTAATTTTACATAATCGATGATTATGAAGGAGAGAATGATTTGACACCTTTTAACATATATGCAGTCTAATGGTCACCGCAATTATCCCATATCTGAGAGATGTAGGTTTCATTCCTGCCTTAGTCTACTATTTGAGAGAACTCAGACCTAGATGTTATATTTCCTTTGATAATTCCTATAAACCCTACCCTAAGAGGCATTTTGGAGTAAGCCTGTATGATTTTTTTTTTAAAACTCCCACTCTCTGCTGTTGAAACTGTTCCACACGTTATAAATAATTACACATTCATTAGAGAACTATAACCTAAACATCAGGCTGGAAGGCTTTTATCTCATTCTGGGACTTTTTTTCTGCCCCCTTTTTTGTTTATTTTTTTCTTTAAACACAGTGAAACCACTCCATCATATTCAGTTAGATAAAAAAGTTTGTCTACATGGCAGAGTGATGGAGGAACAAGAACATCTGCCTCAACCTTCCCTTAACATAATCTTGGTAATGCAAGTAGGACTGGCAACGAAGACACAGCAGCCTTAGCTTTCATATGCACTTACAACCATCATGTAAATTCTCCAAAGGCATAAAATAGGTACTCTGATGCGTACTGAGGTACTACTAAAATGTATCATGCCACATTCTCACTAGCTGCATATTCAGGGTGATATCTAGAAGCACATCTATCACATACACCTTCACTGTGACATAATCCAAAAAGGGCACTTTTTTTCTGGGAAGTCAAATACTTGGGTTGTAGGCAGCTCTCTAGTATTTTTTGTGATGAAAAATAATTTTTAAAAAAATAAAATCTCTATATGCACACATTTATGCTAGTGACCACCTACCCGCCTTAGACTAAATCAAGGCAAGTAGTCTTGCCTAGTTTACCACTAGGGCAACCTGGGTTTGGGAGTGGGGCTGTTTTTTATCTGAGGAAAGCAAAGGTTTTTAGTAAAACTGTTGTTGCATAAAACACAGATAAACAAAGAAGAAAGGCAAAGAAAGACATTTTTTCTCCCTCGTTTGTTCATGTGATGTATGGCAGTGGCAGTCTGCCCTGTCACAGTTAGGTTTGGAAGAGTTACCCAAACGGAATGAGCAGCATTCCAGAAAGTGCTGTAGTAGCTGGCATACAGCTTGTAAACACCTTAAATTTCTATGAGTCTATTGCCTCCATGGACTTCTCAAAGCAAAAATGCCCAGTGAGGATCTTTTGGGACTGCATAGCTTTATATGAAGCTTTACAATTTGTTGTGCCTGAACTGCACTGACTCTCCAAATATGCAATACACTGGACCAATGCTTCTGGGAATACTGGGTAAAGCTGACATTTTTCCTCTCCAGAAAAACAATCACCTTTCTTAAAGAAGCAGCAGTAATAATACAAATGCCTTCCTTTTATTTCACTACCGTTGCATGTCATTAAACCAGTACACTGTGATACTTTGGTCTTTGTTTACTTTTTTTTTAAAAACCATTGTGTTGCACATTGGTAATATGCTGTTATCAGTGAAGATAGCAGGATATTAGTGGAGGGTAAAAATTGCAGTTTGAAATTTCTTTGTGCTTGTGGATAGATATTACACGCTGCTACCAATGTTTTGCTTTACTAAAAAGGAATGTATCAACAGAAGAATCAGTGCTGACTTCCAGGACGAAAGCTGGGGAGCTGCTGGAGCTGTGCATTCATCAGTTCTCCCCTTCCCTCAAAAAGCTGATCAACATCAGAAGACAATTCTTTCCAACACGCTGTGTTAATGTACATTATGCCCACACAAGATATGAGTCATATAAGATGAATGCAATTTTAAGGCAAATATAGCTGCTACACTATATTAAGCTAAAATTATATTTTAAGGAAACATAAAATATTAAGCATTTTTAGAAAGAAGAAGGGAAAAAAAACATACCAAACTTTTTGGCCACAATTTGTAATCTATGCAACCTGGTCACAATCAGTAACATCCTCTGAGATTTGGAGAATCTTGACAATTTCACTCCAAGAGCAAGGTTAATGGAAGCAAAGGGGAAGAAAAAAAAGAGAGAAAGCATTATGCCACTGCATTTCTAAAAATAAATTGGTGCTTTACGATTCTGTGATTTTCAGGAAGAAAAAGGCCTCTCAAAATTCTAATGCTGTAATTCCTGAACAATCTGTACCTTTACCATAGGATCATGTGACTTACTGGTTTGGGCAGTGGAGTTTTTTCCAGTTTTCCTGCCAACGCAAAATGCCTCACCCATCCTCTTTTCCCTGGCCTAACTCGTGTCACCCGCTTCAGAGCCCCCTCTTTAGCCTCACGTAGCAATACCAGTGTTCCTTGCAATGCACCCGCTTCTGGCTCAGGCAGAGGAACACCATGGGCACAGGTTCCATGCTGACCCTGGCACATGAAGACTTTAATTGATCTGGGCCACCAGGATTACAGAAAAGCCATGCATAAGAACTCAGAGTCATTTTTTTCTTTCAGTGCAGACTGTACAGGTAGCTTTACAAAGCAGAAACTTTGAAAAATACACACAAGTGTGTATATATATATACATAGAAAGACACCTATCTCTCTGGTATGCCTAACATTCATCAAGAAACTGGTGTTTCCAAGGTCATACAGCTTTTTCCATTTCTCCCAAGGTTTCCAAAATAAACATCCCTGAAATGTATCTCATTGCACCCTGAGTTTACTGTGCTAATACAATTCCAGGCATCAGCTGCTACTTGACTGACATTTTATAAACACCATCAGCAAGATTTTATATCTTGTGTTAATTCTTAATGGCTACATGTACTGAATTCAGATTACAGCCTTCAAAGTTTGAAACGAGACCTGCAGTGCATGTACAAGCTATCTTCCCCAGGATAATCATAAGGGATATTCTACTGTAATTGATTTTAACTTTACAAGCCACGTTACTTCAACTGGAAACCTGCTATCAGAACTAATAGGAGTAAAATAATGCCTAAATAATGAAAAAATACCTCATCATCTTGGTGAACATCTGACGTGGCATAAATGTATTTATTTTTACCTGGGAGATCTGCCACTACTTCATGTAGGAAATTTCTAACTGATTTTGCATAATGAGTAAGTACCATGTGAACAGAGATGCTGTGCAAGGCTTTACAGAGTGCTAAGCACTATGACATAAACCTCTGACATTTACAGAAGCCTTTGTAATCCCTTAGCTAGCTAGATGAAAGAGAAAAAGATGAAGAAAAAAAAAAACAACCTCAACTGAAAAAAAAAAACCCAGAGTTTGAAATTTTGTTTTATTCTTGGTATATTCCTGGTGTATGGCTTTTACTCGGATTCATTACCAAGGCGTGACAGACTGTGCTGTTAAAAATGAAGCTCATCACAAGCTGTACACTTGCCCGGAAAGCCTCACTGTTCCTTAGCTTCCAACTTGCAAAAAAGGCAAAATGCAATTTTTAGTAAAAGTTTGAATTACTACTAAGATGGAACAATTCCCAAAACAATATGAAATGCCACATTTTTGACAAATTTGACTAATGCAAGCCATTAGTAAATGGTGCCCTAGGTTTTTTACTCTGATATCTCTCACAAAAGCATTACAAACGAATGGAGAAGAATATGCCAAGAGAGGGAGTTACAAGTTGTTGAATTGAGGAAAAACAATCATCTACTTTGAAGACAGGTTGACATGCTGAAAACCACCCTTGACTATCGTAAAATACCGAATTTTTAGTAAACTTTTTTTATGCATAGCTTAAAATTAATATTAGGATCAGACAAACACTTAGGTCGTAGCAGTAACTAAACTGACAACTTACAGGCGTCTTTTATCTACCCAGATGTCCTTCACTAGACTTCGAGGGCTATGGCCTAGGAATATCAGATTCTCATCTGTAGTTTAATTCCCAGCAGGTACCACCTGTCATCAGAAAGTCATAGTAGATCTGCTTTTTAGGTATGCAAAAAAAAAGGATGCAGGTTTCATCTGCGAGGTGTATTCTAAAGTTCACTATCCAGCAGAAATTAATACAAACAGACTGGTAGAAAAAGTTACTATTTTGAAGTAATGAAGCAATGAAGTATTTCTTGTGACTTTTGCCCTTCCAACTTAAGTATTTGTATACAAATGCAGTATAGCCATCTGAAGTGTATTGTCTCTGGAGACATCCAAAACTAGCAGTTACCTCTCATAATCTCTCCTTTCCTCCACTTTGCTATGAAGATTTCCAGAAGAAATCTGTAGCGCTCTTCCTATGGACTGACATGAGACATCCTGGAGATGACTCGTTCTCCTTGCTCAATTAAAAGCATTAAGTGAGCTCATCAGTTGGCTATTTGTCAGATATTTGTTATAACTGGGGTAGTTTATATGAAAGGTATGTTGGAATTAGACTGAAGGAAAGAAGGATATAGAATATGAGAAGGAAAACTGTGCAAAAATGATATGAAAGTTTTGGAGAAAAAGTGCTGGCTTTATATTTTGACTATATAGAGAATGAAATACAACACAATAGACAGTAATAAATGATAATTTCAGCTGTAAAGAATATGGATTTACTTATTTCTCACCTACACTAGTGAAACATAAAAAATCCACCCTACTGGCAACTGGAATATGAATTATTATCTATATAAATGATTTAGCTAAGGTGAGATAAATAGGCTGTCAGAAGAAAAAGGGGAAGAATGAGGTTTCTGAGAGGAAAAAACCTCTCAAACTGTGTCACATCCCTTCATAATGAGGATTTTCATATAGCTATTGTTTTACACAATAAAAAATGAGGATATCAGGATATCCCACCATGTAGTGCCTTTCAATAAGAAGAAAATTAGTGCACTGTGGGAGGTGTTAGGGAAACTAGATGGGAATTCAAGGCAGTAGTTTGCACAGAGAGACTAGAGGGAGCAGTGAGCACGGATGGAGCGTTTCACAACAGCTTCCAGGCATAACACAAGCTCTTCAGGGCTACTATGCCTGTGTTGAGAGAAAGAAATAGATTTTGATTTTCCACCAAAATTTCAAGGCATAAACTTGACAAGAAAAAAACGAATACAGATTTATTGCCTCCGAGTCTACTGACTGACTATAACAATTCTTCATGAATTTTTTTGTTCATTTTCCCTCAGATAGAGCGAGCCACCACTTCTGCAGAAATACCACAGCTCTACTGTGTAAACTAAGAGGCAAGGTACTGAGAGCTTTAGCAAATACAAGGTAGCCACTGGACACAACAGAGCATAACTCCTTGAAGACAGCCTTGAACACCTTGCTCAGGTTGGCTGGGGAGCAAATCAGCAAGCTGATGGAGAAAGAAGAGTGTAAATTTAAACTTCAGCTCCGTAGTCCACAACAGCAAAGTGGAGCTAAGAGTAGCCAAAGCATTTCTGTGCTAGAGTTGTGCTGCTTGAAAGAAAAAACAATCATCTGTTTCCGTCTTACTAATGTTTAGTGCCATTGCTTGATTTGCTGATTGATGAAAGTATTAAGCCCTAAAGGTATGAGGAGTTACAAAACACACATTATTGAAGGGAAAAAAACAGTAAGTTCAGCATTTACTCGCTATTTTCCCACGTGGGGAATAAACCCATAGACATCCTACTGAGCTAAGGAGAACCTGTATTACATTTTCTCAAGAGAAATCACTCTATTTTACCTAATGATAATGAATTAGAAAGCTAGTCTGAGATCTTAACAATTATTTTTATTTTGCAGCTGCCACACACCTGGAGAATTCATTGTCATGAGGTCATGTTCAACAAATGGACTTTAAGGAGGCTGGAGAACTCTGTGATCATAAATAACAATAACCTTGCAAATTAAAACATGTTTAAAAGGATCCAGTCTCATGCTGAAGCTCATTTTAAGATTTCTCTATAGAATTATTTTTTCCTTAGACAGATCTTGGTTGGAGATGTACGGATGTGTTGTCATGGCATCTGTTTGCACAACAGGTTAAGCAGAAATTATAACACTTGCAATGCCTTGCCCGGAAATGGAAATTCAAATCACACTACAAATTACTGCTTCTCTTTCTACTGAGTGTTCTGAGAGACTATCAATACCATAAGGAACATCAACACAATGCAGAAAAGAAGGTGTCTACATTTTCAAAAATCTACATTTATACCAGAGAAACACCACAACAGAAAACAAATACTCTCCAGTTCAAGAAACTGACCTATGGGTTGACAGACACTGAAGCAGGGATCCTTCATTTTGGAGCAGTGCAGCCCATCTTAAAAAGTCTTTAAAAAAATTATTTAAAAGGTGTGATCC
The DNA here is from genome assembly GCA_013400055.1 of Nycticryphes semicollaris. NCBI lineage: Eukaryota > Metazoa > Chordata > Aves > Charadriiformes > Rostratulidae > Nycticryphes > Nycticryphes semicollaris. The sequence continues at coordinate 627,685 of VXBJ01003995.1, forward strand.
ACCGTAGTCCCAGTGGATTCAGTATTCTTTGATTTTGTCACACTTCTTGATAAGTTACAGTATTATACAAAGTTCTCTGAAGTAAGTATCTGTGGAGGTGACAGTGTAAGACATTTTTCTAAACTGCAGAATAGCTGAAATACAGCTTTCAGAAAACAACCATTAAGTAGATCAGGCAAAATCAGCTCAAACAAGATCCGTGTAGACTGACACCACTGAACAATGCAGTATGCTTAGGCTATGTTCTTCTTCACCCCTTTCTCCCTCAGTTCCTTAATTCTCCAGTATACCTTTTTTCTGGTGCTTCAGGCAATGCTGAGCAGTATCTTATCCTGTGCATGTCATTTCAGTTGCCATGATATAATTTTAATCATTAGTGTGACTACAAATACGGATATTTGGGAACTGATGTTTGTATATGCCACTGAAAGGTCTATCTGATCGGTGAGAATACATGCTCACGTCCAGCAGCACACTCAACCAGCTGAGCCTCAGCTAACTGAGGCTACGCCGACAGCGAACGTGAATACAGAATGTCTGAAGGGTCTTTGTCTCCACTTTCTATTTTTATACAATTGTTTATCAGATATGTTAAGTATTTGGAGCTGATTTGCATTTCTATTTTCATTTGCCATGCAAAGGCTTCCGCCTCCCCTCCCCCCAAAATGAAATCAACAGCACTTAATTTTCTCCTTCCTCCTCTCTCACAATATGAGTTGTTTGCCTTTCCTCAGGCACTTGTCACATTCTGGAAAGACAGGCAAGCTACTAAGACACTGCTAGCAAGCTGAAGTTGTGCACTGCTTTGTTGTGTCAAATTATTTGGCTTTTTCTTCTAATCAGGCAGATCCAAGGGCTACAAAGACCACATGTTCTCTGAAGGGGACGAGAAAAAACAGCTCTTTCCAGATTTATCAAGTCACACTTTTCTGTTCTTCCTCTGCTGTTGCTCTCTCTCTCTCATGGAAATCAAACACGGTACCAGATAGGGATGCTCCACGCCTTACTGCAACAGAATGAGATAAGTAACCTAACCTACCAGCCTCACACTTCTCCCCAAATACCCTGCAGGCAGCAATAGGTAAGCCTTATAGTACAGTATCTGCAGCAACTCCTTTCAAACAGCAAAGGGAAGGATTTTCTCTGCCTAAACTCTTCACGGGCTGTTGTAATTATATGCATTGTTTAAATCCTCTTTGCTGTTCGCTTTTGTCTGTTTGCATTTCTCTTTGCAGCTATTTGCTAGGAAAGCGAGAACAGGTTCAGATAATGGGGTCAAACACAGAACAAACAAAGGTTTTAAGGTTCTAGAGTTTCCATAAAACGGCTGGTTCTTTCTCTATTTATTTTAATATCTGGATTGATGCACTTCCTTCTTTCAGCCAGGTCAGTAGCAGACATACTCTGATTCAAAGTGTTCTTTTCCCTCCCTGTTTCTAACATCAGGTGTAAATGAACTGTAGCCAGGGGGAATTCTCTCGGGAGACGGTGCATTCTACCGCCAGAAGAACAAGAGAAGAAGAAGAATGTAAATAAAAACTGGAAAAAAGGAAAGGCTAAGACATAAACCTTATAGGTTGCTTCTTGCTGGTAGAAGTGTGCCTTGTCCTTTGCAAAATACACTGAGGCAGTTAGGAAGGAAGCCAGATAGACTGAAAATCTGGCATTGCACAGACCCAAAACGCAGCAGGAGGTCACTTAGCAGTACTAATATGCCAAAATAGCAGTCCTGCTGTTCAGATGGAATATATGGGTGCACTGTTCAAATTACTGAGCCGTCTATTTTTAAAATTGTGCTTGAATTTGAAGTTCATAAGGCTGACCTTTAGACTGGTATCTTTTTTATGGTCCAAATCCTGAGCTCGCTCAAGACATTGTTTGTTTATTTGAACTGCCTGCTAACTTGTCAGAAAGTATCTTGCCATGAGTGCTTTACACCGGCCACAGGCTGGATATTAAATGGTAACGTTAAACTGTAATACGTTTTCAGATGGATCTCGTATTTTCCCCATGAATAGAAACCTTTAATCCTGAACATCTTCAGCCCAAGTGGCGACCCAAAAGGCACAGCCCTCAAGTCTTCGCAAGGATCTTGCTCCTGAGTAGCCAGTAGGACACGGTGCTAAGCCTGGCATCTTCCCCTGCCCTGTGGAAGGAGTGAAGGAGATGTATGCAGTGCTGTTGTGCAGCATTTCCTCCTATTTTCCAATCAGTTAGTTTTGAACACCAAAAAAAGTGCAGGATATAAGGGGTAATTTCCTTTCCTTTGATTCCTAAGTTCCCCTCATTTTAGCTGATGCACACATCTGATCAAGTGATTCAACATGCTAATCAGTACCGGAGAGATTCTGCTTTGGCAAGTCTCAAAATTTCAAAACCTAAAATAGTAGATGAGCACCCTCATTTCCATAGCACTGGTAACCGATACTGTTTGGAAGATCACTTATGACTTTAGTGCTTCTTATCTCAAGCTAACAACCTCCTACACTAACTAGCAACTTTGCTGTCACTGCTATTAAATTCTCCCCCTCGTAGTAAAAGATACTGCTCTCTTTTACCAGCCCTTGCACTGGAGAAAGAGTTGTGGGATTCTGAAATACACTGACCCAGGTCATGTCTTATCCTCAATTTGACACTTTTATAGCTACAGTATGGAAAAAGAAAAAGGCCTCGGAGAATACCATCAACATGTACCAGAACTGTATTTCAGCAGGACTTCTAAAAGAATATGTATTTAAGTCTTGCCAAAACTTCTATTCCCTTCTGTGACAGCTGCCCTTCGTTCAGACTCTTCCACTTTGAAGATTAGCTGAAGGACCTCAACAAGGACACAAAGAGCTGCCCTTCTCCAATCACACCATGTGTCACATCAGACATGGGAGGCTAACTGATACAATTTGGGCAAGTATATTTATTCCAGTCAAAAAAATTGCTTCTAAGTAAAATTAAATATTTTGCTTGTGCCTTTGGGGCAAGAATTAACCTGTGATTTTATGAGAAAGAGCAGAGATGTGTTTTGAGTGTTTGTACACAACCTTAACAGCAGAATACAATTAACAACATCCAGAAGAGAAAAAGGGCAAATATTTTGCAAGGTGGTACTTCGTATTTGGTTATACACCTTGGCCAAACAAGTTTGCAATTACCTCAGGGTAGAAAAATCTCTTTCTTATGCTACTACACAACCAGACAAAAAAGAAACTCTAAAATGTGATTGTCCTTACTATCACAAAGAGGTATCAGAGGTTAGTCGAGAAATGGGATTCTCTACTGGAGATGAACCTCAGCACATCATTGTTTATGACCTGGTTATTTTTTCATCAATTTCCTCCTTCCCAGCAACCATGGGAAATTTACCGAGTCACCCCAAACTACGTTGTGTCCTCTACCAAAGTAAAATTAAGCATCAATCACATACTTTGGAAACTAAAAGCTAATTAAAAGATTCTTACTTCAACAAAAGTTACTCCAGGAAAGAAAAAAGCAAAAAACCCTCTAATAAAAAAAACCAAAAAAGCCATAAGAGGTGTTGGTTGACAGAAGCAATGAGGTTATTAGCAACAGAATCAGAAATACTCGTGGTAAAAAAGAAAGAAGATAAATTAAACATTCATATTTTATCTCAATTTCTGAAATATATGTTCTTAAGCCTACTTTGAAGTATGTGATTAAATTCTCCAAAACCTTTTTATCTTTCCTTGATTGCTAAAGTTTGCTATCAGTGCTGAGCGTGTAGCTGATATTGTATATCATCAAACTTGTTTCTTTATCTTCAAAAGTAACATCTAAACTTGTTATGAATAAACATAAACAGGTTGCCTGTTCCTCGTTTATTAAATATAAGCTGTAATAGAGAGCGCGCGCGCACACTCTGTGGCATAGCAGCAATGGAAAATGTGGTGATCTCAGCTCAAGAAGAAACGTAGGCTAATGCATTTGGGGCACGCAGAGGAATAAATGACCTGAGATGAAGAACAAGCAAGGTTTTGAAAAGGAAAGAGATGCACAGGTCTCCGGGGAAGTCTCACGATAACAAAACGACACTTAATTTTTGCCTGCACGTTTGGTGGCCTTCAGGATGTAAAGAAGAGCAGCTGGTGATGGTTGCTGAAGAAAGTTGCCTCCCTCTGGCCTGGTGACTCTACAGAAGTTCTAACTCCGAAGGTGGGGGTAAGTACAAAATGCAAGAGAAATGCAGCCATGAAAATGAGCAAAGAAGAAAGCCTCCTGAGACCCATAGCAAAATATTCCAATATAACGCCACATAAATGTATCAATAAAGCATAATGAACAATTCTACATTGCTGGCATAGCTATGTAATTTACGGAGTTGCCATAAGATAATAGTTTTGAAGAGCCTGCCAAAAGGCTGGTAATTTGCATATAATTGTCAATAACGCTTTCCCATTTACTAGATGGAGGTTTTGTATTTCACAGGATAGAGTTATTGGAATTCAATTTGCAGTCTCTGTTTTTATGACTTTTCTATACAGTACTGTATTATTTAGGAATAAATGGGGAATTTTAAGATGCAGTTTTCTATCTCCTGTCCCAAGGCATAAAATACAGATTACCTTTTCACTATAAATTAATAAATGAAAATATAAAATTATTAAAAAAAGGAAAAATGCAACACTTCTTTGGGTTTCAGTTCATCTTACTTGTAAGCATTTCTCAAATTATTTAACCACAGTCCTGATTAAATAAACATCCTGATTTATTTTACAGCAAAATCAAGATTCAACTTTTGACTCAACAAAACCATGGGGTTACATTTATCATGGATTCGAGTTATCCGAGAATGGTTACTTTAACAATAGCAGATTTTGTGGCCAACTAGAGGATGTAAAAACATACTTATATTTAACATCATGTTTAAGATGGGAGAGTGATTTACGATATCATGAATACTATTCTTTCTTTGCAGGAGTATGACTGAGGATTAAATCCTCATCCTGCTGAAGCCATGGCAATCCTCCCGGTGACTATAATACAGCCAGGATTCAATATAGGAGGTTTGTTTGTATTTACTGGAGAGAGGTTGAATATTTAATGTGATAATATTTGCATGTACAAAATACATAGAAAGTATGCAATTGCCACTTGAAGGTAAAGAAATATTTTTAACTCATTAATCACTATTTTGTCAGTTGTCACTATGATCTGCAAAATAAGGAATTTTTGTCCTTTTTCACATGATGTCACAAAATAAACAATCACAATAAATCAAAATAACTATCTGTCAATTGTATACATATACACACAGTTACTCTCTATGCTCTCTTGTTTCTGCACTAAGAAATCTTGATTTTGTGCATTGGCATTCATTTGTGTAGTCTCTGCAATTAAGTATGTAAATTTGAAAACTTCATCTATAAATAATGAATAGGGATTTCTGTAACACTTTGTGACTAAAGACAACATGAATACAAACAAAGCTCCCATCTTTGTGTTTAAATGCAGGCTTCCAAAGCGTCCAAAACTCGGGCAACAGTAGTTCTGCTTGGAGTCTTCCAGACATCCAATACGGTCTGTTTACTGGGTTCCTCTTAACCAGCTAATCTGCTTTAGCTTTAAAAATGTGTTTTCATATCCATATCTCCTCTTCCAAAAGGAAAAGAGGCAAAGTAGTCAGTGCTTCCCCGAATAAGGCTTTATTTTAGTGTGTATATAATTAACTTCTCTGAAGCGCAATTAATTTGACATTCATGGACAGCAATATCACTGAGATTATACTTCTGACTCCACAGATGAAACTGTGCTAACAGTGACGTTTTGGACAAATACAGGCTTGAGTGCAGTGAGGTATCAGTACTTTTGGGTGCTCATCCCAACATGGTATGACTGTGCAATACCTTTCCAGTTACCGACAAAATGCAGTGGCAACACACAGCCTCTCAAATCAATCACGGACCACAGCACAGCATGATCCCCTGCTATCTTGTGGACATGAGCTGCAAAAGAGGTCAAGTCTCACACCATCTTTTTAAGCTCAGCTGAACATGAGCTCTGAATAGAAAGATTTAATACCAGGGCGAGCACTTAACTAGAAAACTACAGGGAGGATACTGCTTTGGAAATACAATCCTTAGTGCTTTCCTCGAGATTTTTACCTTATTTACTATTGTTCCGCCTCAGAAGAGAGAAGGAAACCAGGCCCTGTTGAAAACTTATGATTGTATATTTATTTCATAAATAATATCTCTATGCACAGCAGTGCTTTAATATGTCAACTGTAACTTGGATTGTGTCCTTTAATCTATCATGTACGGCATGCGTGCGACAAAAGAAACAAATAATTCATGAGCGGAGCTCTATGTGATATGTATGATCTATGAATCCTCCTCTGAAGTGGAATATATGCCATACATCATGGTACTGAGAGAGGGGTTTGCGTTTTTTTTTATTGCATAAATAATCTATTTAAATTTTATTTATCTTTCATGACATACTGGGTGCCCATAGAGCACCAAGTATTCAAAGCATTAATAACCTAGAGCTTTTCTTCCCCGGGAATAGTCCATTATCCATAGGCACCAGTCAGTTTCGCGAAAATGTTTGTGAACACTGGACAAATTCAGTCATCACTTGAGCAGTGGAAATGGGACTTCTTTCCAGAAAAGTCAAAATATTCTGCTTTGAGATTGTTAAGAAAAATACGTAAGACTTTTCATGCCAAAATAGACTGAGCTACTATTAAAAGGAGAGGGAGAGAAGGCAGTGGGCACTAAAGGAGTATGTGGCTTAAAAATAACGTTGCATGAAGGCAGGCTCCTCACTCTCCTCCCACAAGTATTTTTCTTTAATGTGGTGACTGAATAAAAGAATCATTGCTCAAAATACCACTGCCCTTGGCCACCCTTTCTTGCTATTTTTCACTGTTCTTAGTCTCATCCCTTCAGATGGGCTTGACATTTGTCCTGCCTTAACAGGGCCTCGTAAGAAGTCCATACTCCTGTCTCAATATTCCTCCTCACTCCAGCCAGCGATGTCATGTCCCCTGCAATTAAAGCCATTCTTTTTCTCATCTGTTCCTGTATTCCTGAGGGGGACTCTGCAACTTTTCCCTTCTTTCTCCCCTCCCTCCTTTTGGGTATGCTCATTATTTTTAATGTATCCTTTTCTGAATATATGTAATAGAAGAGAAGTCCATGGCAGCAGATGAGAACTAGTGCTTGCAGAAGGAAGCAAGGCTAGACAAAGAGGCTACCAGGGAGTGAGATAAAACAGCAGCAAAAAAATCATATAGTTGAAAATCCTAAAGCTATCTAAACCCAAGAGAGATATAAAATGTGCACTTTTGGTAAACTGTACAAGCTTTACAACTTCTGTCTCGCTCCCACAATGTCTTAGGAACAGACCTGATCATGTGTTGTTTGCGTATCCGACAGCTGTAACTCCATAAAGATGCCCTGGAGAGCCATTAAGCAGCGAGAAGAATGTCTTTGTGGGTGTACAGGGTGAGAGGGCTCTGAGGCTTCAAGGAAGCAGAAAGCACAGTAAGAAACGGGCAGCGTAGCAGCTACAGGGAGCGTCCAATTGAGTGCTTCTCATCCAGCTGGTAAAGAGACACAATTTCCTCCCAAACCCATGGGCCTTCAAGAGCTGTAGTTTCTAAAGAAAAACATTTTCTCTTTCATGTCTTGTCTGCATGCTTTTGGTATTCATGTATTTCTATTATATACTGACACCTGAGAAAAAGCGAGTCGTTACGGTTTTCTTGCAAAATACTAGCTTTTTGGTTGCACTATTGTTAATTACTTTTCTTGACAATACAGTACCGGTGAGGCTTTAGCCTTTTATACAGCCTGTCTGAGAGCACACCTTTCTAGCTGCCATAAGCAGCCACCTTGCTGCAATCAGTAACCTTGGGCCTGGGCGTCTACTGTCCTACCTGCAGTCCTCCTCAGGAGAAGTCATCTGTGGTGCTTATGCACATGGGGGCTCCTTTTCTCTTCCAAATAAAACAGGGACACACTCCTGCCTACTGATTCCATATACTCAGATTTCATCCTTACACCTCCTGAAGTCACGACTGACATGAGCATCAAGACTCAAGAGCTCAGAAAGACTTCTGGCTTCCTTGGTTAGAATAGAAGCACTGTAGCTCTTCCAGGTGAGCTCTTGAGCTCACCAAAAATTCAAGCAAGCAGTAGGTGAATTGCAGTGTCAAAGAAATTGCTTCAAACCGAGGTAGTACATGTTGCTGCAGTTGAGACTTTTGAGGTTTTAAGGGGAGAACAAGGCTTACATGGGTGACCCTGTTTCAGCACAGCTGGACATCCTCCCTGTCACTGAACTGGCACCCAACAGCTTATTTCAAATCCTTTTCATGAGCTTTGCCCACCGTGTTTGTCCACCATATCTGCTCATGGGTCTAAAACAGCGGCTTATTCAAATATACGCAGCTTTTGCTTTACACCAAGGTGGAAAATACATTTTTCCTTTTTGCTTTACCTCTAGGTGGAAAATATATTCTTCATGTCCTGTTCTGAAATAGGAACTCATTTCCTAAGTTTTAGTGGTTCACACTACAGAGATGAGCTGGTACAAGCTACTGTGATTTCCTAATACCAGTGTAACCATTCATTGATAACAGAATGACTAGTTCTATCACACTTCCCACAACCAGAGCTCCATCCTTGTAATAATTTTTAAAAATTCTTGCATGGCGTGGGTTCCTTCAACATTTGAATTCTTCTGCAAAATGTCATGACTGAGAAAGATGTCATGGATGTACATGTTAGATAGATAAGAAAACACTTGTGAAAAGTGTTGCACTTGGGAAATAATATGATTAAAGTAGGTAATTCATTTCTTTACAGAACTCTCCAAAATTGCTGAGTGAGAAACTATCCTCCTCTTCCACTGCTAATATTTTTGTCATAAAGCAAGGATTGGTTTTGGTTTGAGGTTTTCTTCATTGTTAGGTTTTTTTTTCAGTCTTTCAGTATAGAAAGATAACACATTCTAAAAACATCATACTAAGAAAAGGAAAAGAGCCAGTATTTCCAGTGTAGGATGTGTTACAGTGCCAATACTTTTGAATTCTACAACAGGTAATGCCTCTTTAAAACATGGTCAGAAAGCAGCAGCTCGTGGTACTTGAATGAGTACTCCATCACACTACTTGTCTCTTTATACCTCCTAATATACTCAATATCAACTTTTACTGTAATTTATTGCCTATTTCTCCAAGACTTCACTGATTAAAAAATTCAAATTTTGATTAGAATTTCAAATATCATACAGGATATTGAGGATAATTAACTTAATCTGCATAATCCTTTAGAGGTATCAGTTCATTCCCAGAATGTCAGTTTAATAAAATCATCTCAGAAGTCTTTTTTGCTACCATACACTTAAGAGATTTGTGTTTGTGTGAGAAGTTTTTGTACCCAAGTTGTTTGGGGGTTTTCTGAGATATTCTTTGGTTTTGTGGTTTAAAAGATCAACACCAGAAGGTCTTATGAATTAGTTAGATATCCAATCCAAAGTTTCAGATGCAAAGATTCAGATTTTAATACAGTAGGTTACTCTGTAATGATATCAGAGAGAAGTGCTGGAAATACACATTTACGGGTGAGCTCACCTTTGCCAATAAAGACTGTAGAGTCAAAGGTATTCACAACAGATACCAATAAGGAAACAGCACCAACGTGGGGGTTGACAGTGACAGAGAAGTCACAAACACAAGAGAAGGCTTTGCTTTAATAAGACTTGAGCATATTTGCAGTACTATACAAGAAAACAAGAACAAATTATCTGATGCAGTTATATGGTAAAATAAAAATCTAATAATGGAGGAAACTGTCTGCAGAATATTTCGGTGAAGTAACATAGGGCTAAGGGATTTTTAAGTTTCAAAAGGACAAACTTGGGCAACTAGTTAGATGACGAGATTAAAGAGTTCAAGTCCAAAACTACAGCAGAAGGCAAAGGTTCTTCAAGGGAAAGATTAAAAACTTACTAGGAATTTCCAGCTTGAGAAACAGGATAAAATATGAAGGGAAAGGCATCAACTGCAGAAGGATAAGACCTATTTTCAAAAGCAGAATCAAAACAGTTGCATACTTTGGAAATCTCAAAGTGTACAGATCAACTGAGAATTATCAGAATTGAAGCTGAGCTATAACTCCGGAGGGAGATTGAATAATCAGCAAAAGTTTCTTAAGCCATAAAAGGGAAAGATGGAAAATGAAGAAAGAAATCACATTTTCAGTGATGTCCAGACAAAGTCAATTTAGTCACAGTCCCCAAATTAAATATACTGCTTCTGTGTACATTAAGGACATTGGTACTTAATAACAGAACAAACTAAGGGGGGGAGGGGGAAATATTATTCCCCGTGATATTAGGATTTAAAAGTATAAAGGGAAAATGCAACATCTAACATAAAGCAAAAAAAAACCCCAAGCACTTAAAGCCTTTGGGTTGGGAAAATCAAATTGCTGTTACTGATGTGAAATAAAAAAAACCCGGCACGTGGGAAAAGGACTTTAATGAATCTATCAAAGTGAGTTGGTATTTATGAATGCAGAATAACCAGTCTCTTACTGTATTTAAAGTAAGAGCACGTAAAAACCTGTTAGTCTGACTCTAGTAGTATTATCAGCTTGAGATGAAGTTTTAGAAGGATCATTTGGATGAGAATCGAGATGAGAGGATGAAGACAACTCTTGAGACCACCTGTTTTGAATGTCTGTTTTCCTCTTGCTAATATTTTTGCATGTTAACGCTTTTATGTTTTTGTTAAGGACACAAAAGAGAAGATGACTTGAGCATGACACAACGTAATGCACAACATTGCTGGACTATCAATATAAAGCAAAATTAAATTTATAAGAGAGTCACCTGTGGCCACTATCAGGATTTTCTGCTAGAGAACAGGCACATATTATGTAACAAAATTGTTAATCCTGGGTGCACTGGCTGATAAAATAGATGACTATGAGCTACAGCTTTAGAAGAAAGGCCAGTTGGTCGTTCTCCATGCAACCACTCATGGGTTGCATTAAACATAGGTATCTCACAAGCCAGACTGCAGCACACACCTCCTAAACTGGGAGCTGAAGTCTGCCAGTGTCTCTAGAGGGCTCCAAGAGGCTGCAGCGAGCTCAGAACCGTGCTCCTTGGGCTCACGTTTCCTCCTCCTGTCCTGTTCTACTTTTTTTCAGTCTTCTGTTCCAAACAGATCCACCTAACCCTGTTCCAGTTTTGCCTGTTCATCACTCCACATCTCCTCGCATAGGGTTCCTCGGCCACCAGCCACAGCCATGAAGAAGTTTCATCCCTCATAATCCCCGAGAACAGTTCAAAGCAGTTGTCATGCTGTTAGCATCTAATGTTTCAACGACTTTACATCAATTTACTAGCAGTATTTGTAGTGATGTGTTAGAAATTAACATACAGTGGAATTATTATGCCTCAGAAGCCCAAGAAGAAAGCAATTCTTCATATCTTCGAGTACATCTGCCAAAATAACCGTAGGGTGCTGCGCCATGAGTCCCAAGAGTGTTCTATGGTCACTAAAAACCAATACGCCTCTCCCTGAAATTTCTGGTGACTACAGAAACCTTGCATTAATCAATATATTTCCTGCCACTGCGTATGTGTAATTACGCACAACTTCAAGAAGCCAAGTGCTTCATTCACAGGAATGAAACAGTTCTTGTTCAAAACCCAGCTGTATTGACTGAATGAGAAGAGAATGAGAGGGGTGGCCATGCACAACAGGCACATCAGGAATGGGAACAACATCTCCACATTTTCAGCCTCTACAAGAGTGGTCTGGTCCATTATCTTACACAGCTTGTATACAACAAAACTAACATACCTTTATCAGACAAATACTTCGTTTGCCAGCTGGCACTTCCACATTGCTTCTACTGAAGCCTTCTGATGGCATGTCCCACCTGACAACAACCAGCTTTACCACACCCAGTTAGTCCTAATGGCTCAAGTCAATGAGTTCTAACAAGTTTACAGGTCTTCACCACTGGAAACCTACAATTTTTTGGCTGACAGAGTGCAAACAAGGTTGCCCTTATGTACCTTTAGTCCATTTACTCATCAGCTGAACTATTTACTTTTCAAGCTGTGCCAAAAGCTTAGGTACAAATTAACTTTGTGGCATACGTGCTGCAACTGTCAATCTGCAAAAGTCCAGTCCCTCATGAATTGCTGGCTGCAGTACAGTGAATTATATTGCTGTTTACTCCATGCAGCAACAAACCTCTTCTTCCAGGTAGCTCCTTACCTTTGCTTGCTCCCCACATAGGAGGCTGTTCCACGCACTGATTTTCAGCCTGAACTGCAAGCATACATCTGCCTGGTGAGTGCTCAGAAATTCCCCCAATCTATGTCAAATTTTTAACCATTTTCTTGCTTTCCCTGCTGGGTTTACATCTCTCCTCCTGAAGCTGGCTCTCCCAGCTCAATGCAAACCTCACACAGATGCTACCTTCACCATAATTCTAGCACAACATTAGCCACTATTACTGCATGTCTACATTCTAATTACAAAAACATCAGAGAGGATAGTTCCTTGTAGATAGGAAACTATCAATGCTGTTGTAGTAATTGTGTGTATTTATGGTTATCATGGTAAGAACATTCTGCAAATAAATTAAAATTGATATTTTATAAGGGGACAAGAATGGCATCAGTAGAAAATTAAAATACCTATTTACATTACTGCCAACAGGATAAAGCAATAATGACAGCAGTGTTATCAATCTGTGACTATGCCTTACTAAGTAATTTAAACATTTTTAACATAAAGCGTATATCGCATTAAAAGAACATGTGCTGACCCAAAAATTAAATGATAAATAGCATATAACAAAAGGGTAGATAGACTGCAAAAAATTAACTGAAGATCAAGTTTATCAAGTTTAAATCAAAACTAAAAGTACATTAAAAGTTGACAAATGTTGCCATTGAAAATCAGCAAAATCTAATACACAATAGACCAGAGAGGAAAAAATCCATTCAAAACCAGTTTTTACTTTATTTATAGCTCCTACAGTTTAGAAAAGAAAAGAGTAGACACAATTTATAAACAGAATTGATATTCTGGGCAAGTCTACAAAAAGAAGTCAAATCATATAAATGTGATTGCACATGGAAAAAAGCAGGCAGTGGCTTTCATATTTGCTGTAATCTAAAATTTAGGTCACTGGACTGAGAAGTGGTAGTCTTATATTAAAACTCGTGCTCTGCCTGACTTGCACAGAGCAGCAACCAGTTGTTCCAGGGATTTTTAAAATTTGCAATATTTGCAATTAAAAAAAAATACTTGAAAATCTGCACACAGAAAAAGCATACAACCTATGGAAAAACAAAATCTAGATTTTATCTATAAGGTATTGTTTATATAATAAATGATCATAACCATTTTTAAAACCCTAATACAGTACAGTAGAAGTAGAGAAAGAGAAGCAACATCTGAGACATGAAGTACTTTTGAGCTAAAAACCTAAACAACAGGATTAAAAAGAATCCTTTTTGACTTCTTTGTTTGTAATAAAAGATTAGCATGCATCCAGTTATGGAGATGATGCAGGCAGAGAAATACAAAGGCAAAATCCGAGAACACCAACAGGAATTATGGATCTGTATGTCATCTGTGTATAAGTGATAACATAAGCCATAGGAATGAAGCAACACATGACCAGGCTGGTAAAAAGCATCAGTCCTAAACTGACAACAACAAACACTGAAACAGTAAATGTCACATCCAACTGTCCCCTCCCACCCAAGTCAATCACCTGAAATGCAGGTTCAGAAAGACGTGCCGCAACGCAAGAGAGTGCACTGCCCTGGACATCCCGTACTGATGACAGCCACCGTACTCGGTACGGCACGAGCGGTTCCTGCGCCTGCTCCGATGTGCTGGATGCTGGTGACACACTGGACAAAGCCAGGTCACAGGAAACGCGCTCACACTAGCTACATGAAGGTCATTATAAACTTCTAATAAAGTCAATCCACTTGAGTGCCCTGCTTTGATCCCTGACTGGAGTGGGTAGAAACACAGTTAAGAAATGGAAGAAGGGAGAGTTTAGGCAGTGTGTTCCAAGACTGTCAAGAAAACAAGAGTCACAATCAAACAGGACAGCAAGAAGTACCAGAATTAGATTTCTTTACTATTACAGTGCATTATCGGGTAGTGCAAAGGTTAAACACATAGTTATTCTGCCCAAAACAGCCCAGACTGTCAAATGAAACTGAGGGAAATGAATCAAATACTCCCAAAGGTGTAAAAGATGTTCTGTGTTGTGTCATATTTCTCAGGGGACATCACATCTGGGATGCATGCATATATTTCAGAATGAAGAATAGTGAAATGTATGTCTTAAGCAATAAGAAATACAGAAAAGCTAATCCCATGTTACAATTACTTCATCCAAGGAAACTTACAGAACTGCATTCAGTTCAAGCAAGTTTCTACATTTGTGTAAACTGTACAGTCCTTGTAGGTCTATTTCCATGCCCCCATTATCCTGTGAATCCATATGTGAGAACAATTTCATGAGTCAATATCCCATCTGCAAGCTAAATTTGCTTCCCCGCATCGTGGAGTACGTATCTGACAATCCTACAGCAGAGACTGCTTCAACACAGATGAGAAGAAATAGCTCTCCCAGGAGAAAACAGCAACGAGGTACTGCCATGACACAGAGATAACCTCACCGTGGTCACTTCCCAGAGCTGTGCTCTCGTGGCAGTGAGCAGAGTACATAATATTTACATCATCCCTGGAAGATACTACAGCTTCCTCCCCCAAAGCTGGATATACAAACTTCTAATATGAAGACAACTGACTGACCTCCGTATAGCCTAAGAGATGAACCCCTTGCATAGAAGCGAGGGGGCGGGGGGAAATAAGGAAAAGGCAAAACCCAGTAGTTGTTGAAGAATCAAACCAAAAGCTACCATTTAAAGTAACAGTCTTTCTTTTGAAAAAAAAAAAAAAAAAGACAAAGTAAGTAAATTTGGTATACTGTATGCACAGGTGGCATTATTTTAAACAAGAGTAATTTCAAACTTTTCCATTTGCTGTCGACATCTCTCTAAGTGCTATTGAACCATGGAGCCATCAAGTAAAGGAAAGCAGGATGTTAGTCTGAAGTGGAAAGGAAAGACATAATCTGAAGGTCACGTTGACAAAGGAGACACAAAATGACCCTTGTTATGAAACAATTCCCAACACCGAATAGTCAACAAAGCTATCATTTTAATAAAAGCAAAGAACTACCACTACAGTCTGTGACAAAATGAATTATGACTCACAAGAGGCAAATATTAATGAGAAGTTGCCTATCTGAAAGTCTCTTACGTGACACACCTTTGAAAAGTGTTTTATATATAAACCCTTTTCCAAAGTTTTTATATAAACATGCATAAGCCATTACAGAATAGGATGCTCCAGAAGTATTAATTTCTAGAAAGTCTTCTTTTGACAAGTTACGGGCATGTGGTACAGCAACAGAGAATTTCAGATTTCAGGTCCAGGTTTAAATAAAGCCCATGACATTGAAGAGATACCAGTAGATAGTATTTGTGAACGGTTCGATTCCATTCTGTGAGTCTTCCTTGCTGCTTGGGTCCAAGAGAGACAACCAAGAATCATCTCCTGTCTTGTTTCCACAGAAGGGAGGGTGTAAGGTAGAGGAAAAACCTAATAATTTCTTAAGTCTATGTAAAAAAAACAAAAATGAAAACGTCTGCCTTAACACAGTTATTTTTTCCCTTCTCTTCTTTCTCTATTTCTACAAAATCCTTTCCAACTCACTCATCAGGGCACCCAGACTTGGACATTCACCCATCTTTCAGGTTCTCCTATAGCATGCTGACAGACTAAGAGAATAAGAAGAAAAGAAGTATTTGACAGGAGTTTTCTGAGCAAAAGTCCCCCAGCTGGCAAAGCAAAACTTGCCTGGGAACGTGCAGGTGGTAGAGCTGCATAAGGCAGCATCCTCGGGATCTCAATCCCCTCCCTTTCTGTTCATGTTACCATTTATTCCTCAATCCTTGCAGGCAAAGGGAGTTGCAGTTTTCAGGCTTGGGGATTTTATTTAGGTTTAACCTAAATGTCTACAAAATGTATTTGTATAAATCCATGGTATTACATTGCTGTTATTTCTAGAATAAGCTGGAACACTGCATGGCCTACCTCTATGTTTACATGGTGGCTGGCACCCTAACTTCACACAAACCTGCACTCAGGGGCTCCCAGGTGTGTGGCAGAAGAGATAACCGGTTTTGTTCAAAATGAGAAAATGATTTCTGCAAAAAACAGGTCCACAGAAGCAACTCACATCACCACACCAATCTTTTTCAAAATGTTTCTGTTTACTGATTAAATAAGCAAAAGTCTTAGATGACTCCAAGACTAATAAGCACGTTTGGCATTTCATAATGTTGTACCTGACAATTCTCCAAATTATACTGTAAATTTGATTCTCTCTATTTCTACAAAATCTATTATTCAGAACTGTTGCACAAAGCAAGTACAATGCCTTTTTTAACAGCTAGACTTTGTTATTTTTTTTCCCAGAAACAGACCTATGTGCATGTAATATAAAGGAAAAAGATTATTCTGATAGTAAAGCTAGTAAAAACATCTGCCCACTAAAGATACCAAATCATGTTAGAGCCAAGCCATACTGTGCTAAAACAGAGCCTCTATCAGGGCTTTTGCACAGATGGTATCGCAGATTTTTAAATTATTATTAGATTATTAGATAATTGTGCTCCTCTCAAACCAAATATAGCCCATCTTAAAACATCTTTTGAGCAGTGCTGCATTATAAATGGGTTCCTGAAATGATCAGAAATATAACTTTGCTTTTAATACGGATTGTACTGAACATTAGAGGAAGAAGAGAAGTACGTTAGCATTTGAAAATAATGGAAATAAAAAGAAATGTAGCATATTATTCTTAAAAAGAAAGGTTTTCTAACAGTGTATGCCTGTGTATGTGTATGAAATAAAACATACAAATTGTAAATAATAATTTACATATCTTCAGTAGTGAATTTCTGAATTGCCAACGTAGTCAGGAAGGAAAACCCACGTTTTTCTTTGCATTGTACAGGTAGGAACTTCATTTGAGAACTCTATCCTGTAATTTCTTACTGTTCCGCGTAGTGAACCTTTAAAAGTCAAAGAATTCACTGAGCCAAACAGGAATTAAAAGAAAACCACACCCACAAAACAAAACAAACAAAAACCAACACAAAAAGCCCCATAAGACAGCAAAAAAACATGCCTCAATCAATAGATTCTATACATCTAACTCCCAGATCTCCCATTACATGTGATTAGTCACACATGGATCCTCGGACATTTGCTCTGGTATCACCCCTTTTCTCCACCCTTGGATCTGACAGTCTTTTACCTCCTTGCTCCTCCAGATAGTTGTGCACCTGTTGGAAGTCAGCGTTAAGCAAAGTGTTCACAAGTTTGTATCAAGGATTTTGTTGCTTTGAAATGATGTATTTTAGACGTTCTGGAAAGCACTTGCTCAATGAAATTTATCCCCTGTTAGCAAATTTACTAGCAGGTAAACTTGCCTATGGCAGCTACCTCTATCATCAGGAATGCTAGCCCCCAGTCGCGAAGTGGGAGTAAATGACTTAGAAAGTGATAATAGAGGTCATGCCATTCAGTGGGATGCCACTTCTCCTTCTGCTTATCGTGATCTAGTTCCTATCCATCCATTCCTCCCACCTCCTCTCTACAGCAGCTTTGGTGGTCTGCTGCATACTGAGCAGCAGATGTTCTGTTCTTGATATTACATGCAAATTTTTCAAGCAGCTGCACGGAGCTGATATTATCATATGAGAAACATCGTGACTTTGACTTCCCTGGCTGTCACTAATTTGCTTTCCTGCTTTTGAATTTACAACTATAACTATAATAATAATAGCTTTTATTTCTATTATTGGTGTTGCTGTTGTTATTTCAATTGATCTGTTTGACGGTGGGGTACATAATTTCTTGCCTTTCTTCCTCATCTCAAGTACTGACTACTGTATTCTCTTTAGACCTCGTTAAGTTTCTTTATAATTCCTTGACTTAGAGACTTTGCCTGCGCTGGGTCAGACCTAGAGGATATCTGTGAGTGAAGCTCCACTTAAATCAGCTAGCTTGGGAGACAGAATCCTCTTTCACTGATGAAGCTACAACACAGAGCTGTAACATCACCCAGTTCCCTTTCATTTTCTCCTATTTCTATTCTTTTTTTAAGTGTAACAATTTGAGTTGTGAAAAATTCTATTTGATTTATAATTGGCTTATTTTTAAAATATTTGCTTTGATTTACATGGACTTTTCATGAACTCATAAACACAGATTTGCTGCAAAAAACATCTTGGTACAAATCAATCCTCAGTCTACTGGGAAATGATTCATTTTGACTTATGTTTTGAAAACTGGCAGAATCTGCCTATGGGAAGCAGCATACTTGTGCATATTTTCCTTCCATAAGTCTGTTTTGCAGCAGTTTACATACTTGCCAATGATGATGTGGGTTTAACTCGAAATACATACCCATAGTTTTGACCTAACAAAGTATAAATGTTCCTTGTTATAGATGTCAATATTCTGCGGTAAGCATTTTCCAAACAAAAACCAGCCAGTGGAAATAGAGAAGTGCAATACATATGGTCTAGCAATTTTCCTTTTATATTTCGCCACCACACGGCTTCTCCTTTAGGTGAAAAGAATAAAGCCTTATCTAATTACTTCAGCTACTGTGACTCCCTGCTGTTAAGGGAGATGTATTATATAGAGATGGGACATTTCACAGTGATTGCATTTTATCTCTGCCCAAATCTCCTCTGCATGATAGTAGAAACAAGACCTTTGTGCTAAGCAAACTGTGTTCTGTGTCCCAAATAACAAGTTCAAGATTGTAAACACAATGCATACTAAGCATAAAAAAAAAAATTCTCCACCAAAAAGACTTATAACTGGCACTGTCCCTATATTAAAATCACCTTCCCTCTCTCCATACAAAAATGTTCAGCTGAACAAAATGATATGAGGAAAAGCAATTTGGTTCCAATTCACTTAATGTATTCACCAAGCACACAAATACTTTGTATTAACAGTTGAGGATTTGTTATTTGCTGCCAGAAGTCAAAAGTCAATGTTTGGAACTCTGGAGCTGCATTCATTCTTTTTTCTTTTTTTACTTTCTTTTTTTTTTCAATACCATGCCTGTGCTCAGATATATATTCTTGGATAAAACTTTACAGACTCTACCATGCTTGGTAACATTTTTCAGTTACCTTATTGCTGCTCTGATGATGAGAATACCGTGTGTGCATTATTAATCAATTTCATGGCTTGGGAAAGGCAAGGCAATTTGGGAAAAGGTAGCAATGTGGACTGTAAGTCAGTCTCCCCAGATGGAGTCCGGGTGCAGTGAAGGAAACGATGCAGGTGTGAAGATTTCTATCACAAATTTGTCTTTTGGATGACAAACTTGTACCATTCCAGCTCTGCATCATCCGTTTGATGGATCATCTAAGCTGCAAAATACTTTCTTACTCTAAGAAAGCGTATGCGTCCTTTAGACAAGGATGGCTGTAGAAATAAGGCCTCATATCTTGCAGAAATCCAAGAATGATTAATTAACCAAAAAAGTGAGAACACTGCTTCTTCTTTTGTCTCAGAAAAAAATAATTGCATGCAACATTTTTAGCTCATGAAATCTTTTTACTTATATTAAATCATATTTATACTGAAGTGGCCTTTCAATGTTGTTAAACAAGTAACTTCAACTAATCCTACCTAATTATCAGCTACTGCAAGACTTTGGTCTTACAGCCATTTATGTTTGAGAGACTTCACTAGCAAAGATTTTCCAAAGAAAGTTTAGTAGCTTTTCTGATCTTCTATATTTAGCTCATTTCTTTATTTTTACACTTTCAGGAGGAACACATCTTACTCTGCATGTTTGATGAAGTAGGAATAAATTGATATTTAATCCTGGATTAAGACAATAACTATTAGTAACATCATAAATAATACTGTATTGATGATATTTCCGAGACACATCATAAATGGTGAAGAGGCTTCTTGTTTCACTGCAGCCAAACAGTATTGATGTCAAAGTCAGTGTCTGGTTAAAAAAAAAATAAAATAATAAATTTATTCCTCCATTCGCCCACTTTAGCATGAAGGCTAGTCTAGCAAACCAAACCAAATGGTCTCAAGTGTCTTCATTCAGAACCAACCCTGAATGTTAAGAGACTATAGATGGTGTTCACAATACCATCCAAAGACTGAAAGATGATGTTCCGGTCCATTGGTCCAGGGGGAGGCCACTACGTACTTTCTAATCCTTTCCAATTTCTTGTCCTCAACATTTTTTTCTCATCATTCTGTTTTAGCTACCAAGAGCTGAGGAAGACTTACATAACCTGTTTGCATATAAATATGAGTGTAATTGCCACTCCTCACAAAAAAAAAAAAATTCTGTAAAATAAATAAGATGAAATAAATATTTAACTGAAGATTGCACTGGTGGATAAAATTTGAAAATCATATCCTCCTTCCAGGACAATCAACTGGTTTCCCAGAGAGGCTGTCTCCATCCTCAGAGCTTTCAAGAACTCACTGGTTAAGCCCCCGAGCAACCCCATCTGATTTCATAGCTGATTTTGCTCTAAGGAAGAGCTACAGACCTCCTGAGGTCCCTTCCAACCTGAACTATCCACCCCATGGTTTTACAAACCCATCTACCACTCTCACCCTAGTCTTCAACGTAATTTGGGGTAGTCATGAACAACCCCCACCAGCATCTCAGGCTTCTGGTTTTGTGCCAGCAAAGCTGGCAGTGCTAAACCTATCCCTTTACACTACACAAAAACACACCGAGCTCTCAGATGCACGTGACTCTGTGTGATACAACCAGCCACGTTCATGGTGCCTTTAACTTCCTATATTGGGAAACAAGGCCCTTTGGCCTCTCTAACAAGGTCATTGTTCAAAGCCCAGTATGCTCTGATAGGAACTGCATGATTTGTACAAATAAAAATCAAATCTCCATTAACTTAACTTGCAATTCAAAAAATTAAATTCTGTTGTCTCTGAGTGACTAGTTCATATTTTCCCTCCCACAGGACAAAAGCTCACAGCAGAGGTAATTTTTATGTTTGTTTCTTTTGGTTTGGGTTTTTTTTTTTTTTTTAATTTACAGATTTAATATTGTGTTTAAGGACACTGCTACCTAAGCATCTCCCCCAGCTACATATAATAACGTGGGTTTCATCTACAGTATTTTTCCTTTTCTTCTGTTTAAGAACAAAGAAACATGCACAGTTTAGTGTGTTCTTTTTAGTAGTCTGCTTTGGGCTTATTTCTTTGGATTTTTTTTTTTAATATGCACACTACTACTCACTACTTCATTACATCACATCAAAGAAATACGCCTTCTCCCAGTAAGAGTAGATAAAAAGGCTGAACAGACCCAAGTTCCTGAGAAAAATTCATTGTGCATATTGCACAGATGAAATACACCCTCAAGGAACGTAGTGATTTGGCAATGAAGTTGGGGACCGTTCTCTTTCAGCTTTTGATAAACCACTTTTTGATAACCTCAATCACCAAAAGATAACTTGTGGATAAGGATCAAAACACCATCTTAAAACTTGCTCTCTTGTGAAAAGGTAGCATGGAAAGCAAAAGACAAATGAGATACTTCCATAACATCTCCATTGATGATAACTACCCTTCAGAGTTTTGTTCTGGCTAGAAGTTCCTAATGTCTGAAGGCTCCAAGCAAGCCAGAGTCATAAAGGCGTTTCTATAGTCTGAGATGAGATTAGATTACATTAAACTCTTATGAGACTAATATTAGAAAAAAAAAAATCTAAAACCCCATATTCTTAAAACTAGACTGTAGTGATCAACATGTACATGTATCTACAGTCAATGACAAAGTGCAGGTGAACAGAGTTCTCCTCTTTCTGTCCTGTCTGTAGCACCAGCTCAGAGAGAACATCTAACAGCAACATCATTCATTTGAGGGGTGAAAAGGAGGAAAACGCCATAGGAAGAGTCCACAGCCCTTTACCCATCCTCTGCTACCAGGAGAGCAGAATAGTTTACTGCCTGTAAATCCAGAACCAAACTTGCTTCCCTAAAGCTGTCCTAAAATAACCAGTGCCAGGGACAGATTAAGGGTACAAGTAGGATTTAAATACAGGCTTATGACCTGGGCATAACATGTAGAATTAGCGTGCTGCAGCCTCACTCAAGCATTTGTGAGATACTATCACGTTAGTCTTAGTCTTAACAATGGTGCAGTAAGATTTCTCCCTTTTTGTTTCCTTGCTCCATCCTTATGTGTTCAGACACCCAAGTGGCCTGTGGATTTTAACCGTGATGTTCTCTTAGTTCGTGATACCCACCCTATCGTTTTATCCTGTACAGTAGCCTTGGTTTACAAGCAGGTGGCATTTTAGCTCTCTTGGTCCACTAATTCATTTTTACTGCGGTGTGGGGAAAAAACAAGTTTATGCATCTTATTTTCATCTTGGTGCCTGTAAATGTCACACGGGGAGCTGAAAATCCAACCTGAAACACGGGAAGAAAAATGTTCCAGCATTCAGTAATATTTGCATTTTATTTTACTAATGACTTCATTTTTCACTGTTTTAGATAAGCGTTAGGACAGCCGCATCACTGTGATTCATCAAGAGAAGCCTGCTTTATCACACAGTTGTATTAAAGAAACCTTTTGTAACGCTTTATACTTTAGTGGTTTTAAGAGATCAGCATTCATCATTCTGTATCTTGTTGGGTAACACTTCTCCAAGAAAAGCTAAAAATTGAATTGATCTTTCAACTTTATTAAAGAATTGGTAAAGTGGCGAAGTGTAATTGGTCGTGCTTGTCTTGCTGTCTGCTTTCAATTGCAGCTCCAATTGTCATGTACACACAAAGCCACTCTAAGTGCAAACAAGGCAGTAAAGGGAATGGCACTCACCGGAGACCACGGAATTAGAGGTTCAGGACCTTTGTTGGGATTTGCTCTTAAATTATGATTGTATCTTCGGTTACTTTATAAACTTATTTTCTGCCTTTTACTGAAACACAGAAAGTGTCTTCTCTCCAGGAAGGTAGTTCATAAAAGTGCTTAGGTTTTAGATTACTAGGATTTTCTACGTTATGCAACAAATAGAGAAGAAATTGTACACAACCCCTGCAGTCCTCATTTCCTAGAGAAGGTTATGTATGCACTATGAGTATATGAGAAAAGTAACTTCTCTTATATTTTTGCTGACAGTTTAAATTACAAATTAATATACTAGATCAAGAAATTCCTTAAATGAAGAAATTCAGATCGCCTGAATAAAAAAATTAGAGGTTTTAAAAACAATCCCTGCTGATTCTTTCCTTGTAATTGTTCTTACTGAAGCAACTTTTAATGGGTTGCAGCTTTAACTTTGTGGATTGCCACTGTGTCCAAACAACTGCCTCTAGATCCCTAGGAAAAACCTCCCTGTGCAACTTGTAAAGTGTACCTATGCAGACAAAACCAACTTCACTCCTTCTACGACCTCCTGCATCTTTCTTAAAGAGACAACCTCTGAAGCCACATACAAAGAAACAAATAAAAAGTTGCATCCCTCACAGCTTGTAAAGCCAAAACAAAAACCACACTGGACCTTGTTAGAATCATAGAATCATCTGGGCCAGAAGGGACCTCCAAAGGTCATCTAGTCCAACCCCCCCGCAGTCAGCAGGGACACCCCCAACTAGACCAGGCTGCCCAGGGCCTCATCGAGCCTCCCCTTGAATATCTCCAGGGAAGGGGCCTCAACCACCTCCCTGGGCAACCTGCTCCAGTGGTCCTGTTCTCTGCCAGGAGCATCATAAAACTGAAACGCTAAGGTCTTACCCTCCCATTCTACATTTGACATACAAAACTCATTAGGCATTTTGGTGATGCTGCTGTTTAATTACTGTGATCACAACATACTGGGAGCCTCAGACATCACTTCTACTCACGCTCTGCAGAAGTCAGAAATCTAAGTGTGACTTGAACCATAAAGGTGTTGCAATTTAAGTAAAATAGAAGATAACAGGTGGGTGCAGATGAAGTACAAGGAATTAACAGGACAACGCGCTGCAAACACAGTATTTCAGTTCCTACCTGTTGTAAGAAGGACATGAAGGAAGATAAAATGGGGAGACTTGGTAAATGTTTACAGGGAACTCATTTATAGCAAAAGTTGGAAAGTATATAATCTAAAAGCCAAGGTTGTGCTTGCCATTTCACAAGATGTTGAAGGAGCAAAGACAAGTATCGGAGATGTGATCTGTTGTGAATTATCCTTAGAAAATCTGAGAAGGAATCAGGAGAATCCTTCAAAAGGCACTTTGAAAAAATACTTAGGAGATATCGGGGGTATGGAAAAGATGGATTCACACTCAAAGAATATTGCTGACTCTATTGAAATAAGCTGGTTGGCCAGATTCTGCTGAGAACTGAAGTTTCCCCATGAGCTCAGGGGATTAAAGTGGGAGGGGACAAAGTCCAGCAGGGACAGACAAAACTTTCACAAATCGGACCAAACGTGAGACTACCGTACTGTCTTGCTTCTGGCAGCTTTAAGGTATAGGCAAGTAGGGCGTATATAGCAGTACCATAAAACTCCATGATTGCAAAGACGCTGATGATTTCCAAAGCTAGATGCTGCACTCAAAATGGTTGTAATTTACAACCTATGACAGACTTGGAACTGTTTCTGCTCCTCTTCTGGCATCAATACCTGCACCACATCCTGTCACAATAACTTCCACTGTAACAACGTTCTTTGTTTCCTACCTTGTAATCAGCACAGTATCTATACCTTGGTCCATCAAAAGTTTAAAAAAAAATAGTAATTGGGGAAACACTAGACAGGATAAAAATATTTTGCAGACATTCAGCATAAGGATGAGCCAGCTTGAGGTTTCCTCCACAGCTAGTCAAAGTATCTCACATGGACAGTGACTATCTCCCACTCCAGAAAGGGCAGAACAAGCCCGGGAAGTAACAGGAAAAGAAATAAAGAAAACTTCCAGGTACATCAGAGAAATCTGGTGGAGATTTACTGTGATTTGATATTTCATCCGAACTTGAATATGCAATGTGTAGAGATAAGCAAATCCTCCGCAATCACTAGGGAAGAAGGAGAAAACTAGTTTTCACCCTCCACACATACATACATACACATGAACTTCTCCATAGGAACGACTTTTGAAGATATTCAGGCTCTTTTCTACACGTACACCCCCAGCATGCTCTTTTGGATGTTCCTCCTGTAAAGGCTTAAGAGGAGAGATCTTATATAGCTTACTTTGTGAATATTAATTGCAATTTACATGCAGTCTTAAGTTACCAAAGAGCCATCTTTAGAAACTATACTAAATACTCAAGTGAGTGCATAGTGACAGAAAAATGGTTCTCCTTCTGCAAGTTGATTGATTAGGAGTGTGGCTCTAATTGCATGAAATTGCAAGAAATTTTTCACATAATCTGAAAGTGGCAAACACAGGCTCATATATTTTATAGAATGGGGGGGGGGGGGATTCTTCTTTTCTTGCATAATCTTTTAATGTTACTATCATATTTGATTAAGAAGGTCAATTTAAGAATAAAGATCAAACTAGTGAATTCAAACCAAATCTGGGTATTTTGGCAAAGCTGAGAGTGCTTGGATGCATGTTTGTATTTAATTTCATATGAGCCAGCCACAACATTTGAATCCAGATTCATATCAGAATTTTAACAACCTTGGAGGATATTCAGATGGAGCAGTCTGGCTTGAAACTATGGTAAGTTTTCAAATGGTATGAAATTTGCTGTGAATTAGGACTTTTCCATGCCTGTGAGACAATAAATGCTGCTTTTTGGGATGTTATATGGGTTTTTTTTAAAGCTTCCCTTTCCCAGAAAGCTTAATAGATATATATACACACATCCCAAAAGGAAATGTGAAGGGCTTATCACTGGATTGCAATTTGGTTTATAAAGAACCCTTATACTTGGATCCGTGCCTTCATTTCTGTCACACACCCAGGAACTATGCCAAGGTAGGAAATTTGTCTCTAGGATATCACAAAACATGTTATGTTCCGAGTTTCACGTGCAAAAGAGGAGCTCTACAAGTAGTTACAGACACATGGCTTTAATATGTGTCTTTTATTTATTTTACATATTTTATGTGTATTTTGGTTTGTTATTACATTATATCATCAAAGTTCATACTAGAGTAGGTGTACCTATAGCCTTCCTTCTCCAGCTTTTAGGACTAGGTGTCTGCCCAGCACAAACTCTTTCTGTACAAGTCCAGGCCCAGGGCACGTACCATCCCTCCTTCCTCTGGTGCTCACATGCTTGAGGTCCCATACACTGGGTCCTGAACTGGGGATGCTGGGATGGCCAGAGGATGCCCAACACACAGCCCACCATACCTAATGAATTTGAAGCAGTTGCTGCTAACCAAAATATTCATCACTGAAATACTTCGCTGTCATTTTTAAAAAAGGGGAAAGGTAGTTACATTTAGAAGACTGCACAGATGTCTTATAGAAAACCCCACAGATAACTCATGACTCTTCTCACGACTGAGCCCTTGCTAGGTAGGATTATTCATCTCTGCAAGATCAGAGAAGGATGTCCAACTTCTCAGGCCCATAGTGGTGGTGACAGCCCTTCCAAGATCACAGACGTAGGAACAAAGATGTGTTCGGAGAGGGGCACACGCTACTGACTCACATAAAGCTGCCTCGAATTTTTTATTAAACTTTTTTTTTTTGGTCAGAAAATGTGTATTTGTCAAAACAGATTAACATGAAAATGTATGAACTATTGGTCTGTGGCAATTCAGATGTCTTCTAGGATTGCTTTTTCTACTGGAACTCAATTTTATGGTTCTGCAGAACTTTTTGCTATTAGTGTATTTTTGTGTGCTTATGTATGTGGAGTATGGAAGAAACTGCTATTAAATCTAACTACCACTGCAAGGCCCCACCTCCACAAGACCATAGGAAGAAAGTGAGCACAACAGAATTTCCCCTCAGTTACTCTTTTCATGTTGCAATTACCAGTGTCCCTGTTTTTTGTAGCGAATCAGTGCTGCAGAGCTGGTCTTTAGCCAGGGTTATAGCACTGACCACAGACCTCATCCCTGCCTTCCTCACTAACACATGCACATTCCACATCCTCCAGCAACAAGTCATTTCAGGTGATGCCTAGTTGCGGCAATAAAGAGTTTTAAGGTGAAAAACATTTTTCCCCCCAAAAAAGCCATCTAAACCTAGACTCTACTTTAAATGCAAAAATCTAATTCCTTGGTTTAATTGATTGGCTCTTAAGATTATACAGATGACACTCAAACACACCCACTGCAGTCATCTTTTCTTGTTTCTCCTTCACCTGTAGGCCCGAGCACCAGCTGTAGCTGCAGTCTCTTCCATAAAGGCTAAGAAGGTATCGGTAGAAAAGAAATCCTCAGGCACAACAATTTACTCCAAACACTCTTTTTTCCTCAACTGATGATCCTGGTTATTTCCCCCAGTCTCAGAGGCAATTGGCAGCAAAAAGAGAGAATTCCTGGTTTGGAAGACAAAAAGTCCAGTAAGAAGGATGTTTCTAAAACAGTTCAGCGTTGAGAAAGATTTAAGTAGAGACTGTAGTACCGCATGCTTAAGTTCAAAGGTGATTTGACACCCACAATTTGTGTCTTAGCTAAAGAAATGGAAACATACAAGTTCATCTTTGAATACGGACAACCCAGGAGAGTGCCTCAGTCAAGCTTATTGAAAATAAAAAAGGTACAGGTATATAAGCTTTTACATGCTTTTCTGTGCTCTGGGTTCTTTAGCAACTCAGCCTTATTTAATTTTTAAAAAAAAAAAAAAAAAGCTTTTCAGAGCATGTGTAGCTGAAATCTTTCTATTAATCTGAATCAATTAGTTTTAAAAAGAAATGATGGGCTCTTTCTATATAAAAGAGGTTTAGCACTGTCACATTGAGGATAGACTGACGCATGGGGTTTCAGCTGCATTATCCAAACGTAGTGCCTGGCTCATGGATTTTCAGAAGCTGTAAGAGATCTCTCTGAAGGACAACAAAGAAATGAGAAAGAAGAGGATTTGCTTCAACTGAAATGAATGCAAATGGCATCTCCATTCATTTCATTCGCAGCAATCTGTCACCTTTTCGTATCTGTTTCACACAAAAAATAGGAGATAATAAGGAAATAGTAACAGTATAAGTGGACAGAGTCTGACCATTAAAATGTTTACCATTCCAGCATGATGCCTGCAGATGCAATAAAATTGAAACTGGAAAGGTGTTAGAATTGCTGCCGGTTTCTATTCATTTGAATGGCAGCAACCCAGAACTCTGTTTTATGGTTTCATGTAGAGGGTCAATCCATTATCTTTTTTTCTTCCTGGGATCAAATAGCATTTTTGTGAGGATTAGGTCTCTGTGGCACGTTGAAGTGGAACTGATGTGCAGAGGTCTGAATGTTGAACCTATTTCAAAATTGAACTGCTTTACAAATAGTGAGTTGACTTAGAAATTGAACTTTAAAATATTAAATGTATTTTTAAAAGTTCAAAACATGGAGATTCTCCTTAGAAATGATTATGTGTAAACTCATCTACGATCCAGAAAAGTCACAGACATAAATATTATGAGCACTGGAACGAACTGAAGTAGCTAAATATTAAGCATGTTTCCCCAATATTTTCTGTCTATACGGTGACAAATGTA
This sequence comes from Nycticryphes semicollaris, assembly GCA_013400055.1. Classification (NCBI taxonomy): domain Eukaryota; kingdom Metazoa; phylum Chordata; class Aves; order Charadriiformes; family Rostratulidae; genus Nycticryphes; species Nycticryphes semicollaris. The sequence goes on from VXBJ01003995.1 coordinate 656,484, forward strand.
TAACCTACAGGAATCTAAAGATGATGTGGACTTTTTAGGGATGGGAGAGAACGAAGACAGGCAATACAGTAACAAAAAAACTACATTATGTGAGGCAAATATATACTCTGCTTATCAATGGCAAGGATTTGAAGTAAAATACTTAGTTAAGTGTACTATTGTATGTCCACTAAAAACAGGGAAAGACATTACTGGGTAACTATATATACTTTTTAACGTAAGGATGCATTTTGTTTATTTCAAGAAAGGAATTTCTTTATCAAGATTATAGCAATTATGAATATAATCAAAGAAACAAAAGCATGTAGCAAAGTAGTGTTGATTTATGAACGCTTCAGATTTAGCGAAGAATGCTTATTTACTACTCTATAATTCACAAGTTTCACAAGAAGGAAATAGAGAGAGCAACAACAAAAACAAATAAAGTCTGTAGTAGACAATCAAGGAAGAGTCTCAGGAAGAGTCTCGAGAAGAGTAAGCAGACTCAGAAGTATTGGTGGAGTTTTCATTTCTTACCTAGCTATTCTAATTCCCGCCCTGGAAACCTTGCCACACAGCAAAGTAGAGATGCGCAAGGACATTTCCACATGGAAATGAAAAAATCTGCATGGAATGCAAGGGCCTACTCACAAGTAAACTTGCAGTGTAAGAACCTTAACATAATTATCTATCAATTCATAATTAGTTGATTAAATATTGATCGAACATTAGTCAATTAATTAGTCTGAACTCATAGACCAAAAGGATCTGCTTCAGCACCTGACCCACAGCACAGGCTTTTTAAGTCAGTGTCTAACACAATCCACAGTTTGAGAAATATTTTCTGTAGCAGAGCTAAGCTATAGCCTAAAAGATGCTTTCTAAGAATGGATCTGTAACAATTTTTGTATCATGGAATCACAGAATTTCAGAGTGGGAAGGGACCTCTAGAGATCATCTAGTCCAACTCCCCTGATAAAGCAGGATTGCCCACAGCCCATCACTCGGGACTGCATCCAGGCAGGTCTTGAAAACCTCCAGGGAAGGGGATTCCACAACCTCCCTGGGCAGCCTGTTCCAGGGCTCTGTCACCCTCACCAGAAAGAAGTTTTTTCCCATATTTGAATGGAGCTTCCTACGTTCCAGCTTGTGCCCGATGCCCCTTGTCCTGAGGGAATGTCCAGGAACCACTGAAAAGAGCCTGGCTCCATCCTCCTTCAACCCACCCTTTAGATGCTTGTATGCATTAACAAGGTCTCCCCTCAGGCTTTCTCTTCTCCAGGCTAAATAGTCCCAGCTCTCTCAGCCTTTCCTCATAGGGGAGATGCTCCAATCCCTTAATCATCTTTGTTGCCTTATGCAGGTGTCTCTCCAGTAGTTCCCGGTCTCTCTTGAACTGGGGAGCCCAGAACAGGATGCAGTATTCCAGTTGTGGCCTCACTAGTGTTGAGTAGAGGGGGAGAATGACATCCCTCGACCTACTGGCCACACTCTTCCCCATGCAGCCTAGGAATATATGTTGATTTATTTTTCTACAGTAAGAGGGAACACAAAGACCACCAAAGGACATATAGTCTACTTAAACAGATTGATCTCAGCACTGATAGTTTGTCAGAAACAAATATACAAAGTGATCTTTTTGGTCAGTCAACAGAGAATGCAATGACGAGACAGAAAATGTGCAGTCTATATAGATTATGAATTGCTGTAGAAGTGGTGAGACACAGAACAAGAAATCCAGCCTTTTTAAAAAATTCAGTGTCGATATTTATAAATGTCTCTTTAAGTTTTAATTCTTAAATGTCTAAATCTTAATTCCTAAAAATGGGCTTTATGCTCCTTTGTACTCCAGTATCTTTACATCAGGAAAAAGCACCTTATTATTTCTAGCACAGAACCTTGGAAGACAACTGGAGCTAGTAACAAGCTCTGATAACCCGTAACTGAGGGAGCATTTCCTCTTCAGGAACTCACTAAGAAATAAGACAACAGAAAAGTGTTAGAAATCAATTAAGCAGCCAAGAGTCCTGGCAAGGCCCAGCTAATACAATACAAGAATATGGCACTTTTCTCAAGTGTTTGGCACTTTTAAATAAATGTAACTTGAGTACTGGTAATTATGGAATTAACATTTTCCTCCTCCTTGCCGCTGGTGCAGAAGAGACTGAAAGCATTCACCATTTAGATCATTTGCTCCCAAGGAGCTAGCTCCAGAGTATAGAAGACTTTCATAAAAACATTGGAAGAGAATCTGCTTTCAGAGCTGGCAAAAATTCATTTCAACCACATTTGGTCAATACTGGCCCAAAAAATTGAGAATTATTTTTCATCTCATGCATCCAATTTATAGAACAAGTTCTGAATAATATAAATACTCCGCAAAATGTTATGCTCTCCAGTTTGGTAAAACAATGAAAAAGAAGAGACACAATATGTGTCCCTACAGTAGACAACAGTCTTTGCCTTGGACATTTTCTCTGTTCTAGTGATTGATTCTAACCACCCAAAACCAGTGGTCAGGTATTACGATGAACCCACTTTAGAAGCTGCCCTTTTAAAAGCACAATAAGCATAACACTAAATTGTCTAACCAAGAACAAAAGACAATTTTTATACTCAATAGTGTACTGACTGTAGTTAAAAGATAAAATGATAGATCTTTTGTATTGTTTTCAAATTTGTTCATAAGATCTGACACACTTTTATTAACATGTCACTCCTTTTTATTAATGTGTGTAATTTATTAAAGCTGAGTTATAGCAGCACTTACCCAAAGTTTAATATCCTCAGAAGAAGTAAAATCAGAAAACAAAGAACCATTCTTTATACACAAAAAGCAACATAATGCAGAAGAATGACCATGAATGTTAGATATTTTCCTCCCTGTATTTAAAGATATATCGAGTGCCATACGCACTGCCCATTTGTGCAAAAGAACATTCTTCAGGAATAAATGAGATATATCGGTATACAAAGGCTGAGCTGCTTGTTTTGCTGCTAAGACAGACATCTCTATTTATCTAATGAAGTTTGTTTTCTAAAAAGAAAAAAAACTGAAGCATGTAACTCAGCAGAACAAGTTCACTACTCTTGTGTTCAGTCACGATAAATTTTGAACATCTAGAACAACTTTGACCAATTTTGGTCATTAGTATCTAACGTAGTAATTAAATTCAAAATTTTCTAATTAGGCACCAACTCAGCCTCAGATCTTAACCAGATCAATAACTAGATCAGAAAACATCACCAAAGAATAAAGTTCAACCAGTCATCATTATCAAAGATTTTTCTCTTTTAGAAATATATTTTTTCGAAGTGCTACTTACATTTTTAAGAAATGCTGTTAGTATTGGCAGGCAGATTAATCCAACCAAGTATCATGCACCCTAACAGTGAACCTGGAGCACACAATCACAAATGTGACCGATAGAACACCAGGGAGATTACTTTCACATACTTGCTTTGCTTAATTGAACTTTGGAAGAGGAAGCTAGAAGGTCCCCATGTTACAACCCCCAGGCAAATTGCTGTTGACCAAGGGCAGTATAGCCTCAGTTTTGATGAACAAAAAGAAAACACCTTGGTGAACCAAGTCATATAATAAGGAATCTTTGCCATCTGTTAAGCTATTCTAAACGTTTAGTTTTCCTAAGTTTCTCTCCCTAGAAGGGGAAAGCATTTAATGGATATTTAGTATTTTATAAAAAGATATTAAGTCTGAAATCTTTTGTCTTTACATCTTGTTGCCTTTTTTTTTTTTAATCTATGCATCAGGAAATGTATCAGGCAGAGGAACTGCAGTGTAACGTGTACTTTGAACACCTCTTAAAGCAACCGTTAATTTACTGATGGTGCTCTGCTACTGCAGGCTGTAGGACACAATTTGGCTTGACTTTGTGCTCTATAGGTGGGCCAAACTCCTACTGAAATTTGCTTCACTTCAGTTTCCTAGGCAGAACTGACTTACTGCTGATAAAAGGCATGAAGACAATGAAGTGTGAACTTTATTTGTTCAGCTTTCTTAGAAGAAAGAAAAAAAATAACTATTTTACATATTTGTATTAGATGAATGAATACCATGAAGAGAAGGAAAACCTAGATAAGGAGAAAACAGCGTCAATAAAGAAGAAATGTAATAATGTCTGAATCATAGGTTTTAAAATAGAAATAATAAAATTATTATTAACCATCTAATAACTGGGGTGTTGACAATTACATCTGGTAGGAGTTGGGAATACAAGAAGTACAACTTGTTTAAAAGCTGGGTGTAACATGCTGGTTTGAAAGAAGATAAAGCGTGATTGCGTAAGATAATGGAAGATTGGACTCAAGAGCCATACTTAAGTGCTTAAAAGCACATTTGAGAAAAAACATGAGGGAACATTGATCTATCTTTATTGGATTGGTAGATATTCAATGAATAGAAAAGCTTGCACCATGCCTTAGTAAATAAATAAACAAACACATAAGATAAATAAATACAGCTATATAGCTAAATCCCATTCCGCTTTAAGTACTGTATCCTCAAAGTTCAGCTGACTAGCATTTACAAAGAGTTTATCTCAGCAAAAGCTTCACGTTTTAAGAGAGAACAAGACCATAGCAACAAAACCAAATTAATGCAGTGAGAATGAACTGCAAATCGACAGTGAATTCAGAGACAGGTCTGTCAGAGGACACATCTTGAGCATCATATCAGGTCCCACATTACACATTTCCCTAAAAACTGCAAGGTAATTAGGCATGGGATGCAAACAATCCTAAGCCTAAACAATGTCTCCCACCACAATACAAGCTTGCTAATAAATTTAAACTGGAAACCACAATCACAATCTGTTCAGGGAATAAAAGAAAAAGCTTGTAGTAACCAACTGGCTAATTCTTTGCACTAAACTCAACATCCTCCCTAATGCAGGGTCTCCTCTGTTGTGTTGCATAGCCTGTTATTCGAAAGAGAACCCAAAAGCTTCCTTGGGAAATGAATGAAAATCAAAATTGTTACCTTTATGCACAAGCATGTCTTTGTCACTCCATTGGAAAGTGCCATTCTCATCTCTTCTGAAGAGCATTACAGTATGGCCTGTCTGCACTAGTCCTCATGCCTGCCCCAATCACATATACTGTCTTCTAGCAAAGTGCAAAGGAAAGCTACAGCGTGCAAGGTGCTGATGCTTGTGTGGAACAACTTAAAATGCCATCAAGCCTGATTATGGCTCAGCAAATAAGAAACAAAGTAGTTCATCCTCAGTATCTTTCTCTGTTTGCCAAGCAGACAGGAAACAGCATCCGATAATCAATTGCAGGAAGTTACTGACAAATGGTATCTGGTTACTCTGAGCCTTTTTATCCCCTCTGATACTGGGGTTTTCTCCCTCCTCCCTTTCACTTTGGATCACTTGAAGAGCATCTCTCACACAGAAAGGATTGCCTTCTATAAGGCAAATTTATCCATTTGAATAGCAGTTACATCATTACAAAACCTGGTTCTGGATTACAGAACACCACAATGGACTTCTGCAATTATGTTTTAAGATAACCTTTATAAAGAGAACAACATCTTAGCTCCCACGGAAGAGGGCACACAAAAGGAAATCATAAAAGCTAGAAGTGAAATGGTGTCTTCCATTCTATGGAGCACAATATCCACTGGTAAACAACAACCCTAAGGTGATCAGGAGTTCCAGCGGAAACTATTCTAACAGAAAAGAAACCAAACAAAAAATTGGCAGTTATTGTGGTGATCAAAAGCTTTTCAGGGTGAGACTTGGACTGAATGCATTTTCACCACATGCAATGCAAGGAACGGAAGAAAACTCTTTAAAGTCCTGAGGAGTCGGGAACAATTTGGAGAAGCAGGCAATCTAGAATCCATAGCGAACATGAAACACTGGCTTTCACTCAGCTGTGATTGGTATCACTTGAGCAAGTACAGACATGCAGACCACATGCTTATCTATCTTGAGGGTTTTTTTTTTTTTGGTAAGGCTGTGAAATAGCTCTCCAGACATCAGGCTGCACTGTAATTTTTACTTCATAAGAAATTTACAGTTTCATATCTTTCCTAATGGGATTACCTGAATCATTTACATTTCAGGAAATAACTTGAGTATCAATCACTCTGACTCACAAGTAAGAGCACACAGAAAGGATCGAGATGAATCTAGAAGTTGCTTTATTATTAGGAGTTCATTTTTAAAGATCTTGACATTTATTGGCTTGAAATCAGAGACTGATCAGAGCTTGAAATAAGAGACTGGCCTGCTGTGTAAAGTTTCATTTTTATTACATGAGACCTAGAAAAACCTCTCCTGTTAGAATCATGTTCCTGTGTAATTCCTTATCACTAGCTAACTTTAACTAGCTAACACATGCAGGTGTATGTGTATGTTCATGTGCATACGTGTATCTGATTTCAATTGGACTAGCATTTAGATAGAAACTGACTTTTTTGTGGTACACGAAAGGTGATACACTGAGATCATCACAGGAAAAAAACCTTTCATCTATGTGCCCCTTACAAGTAGCACTGCAGCAGTCACAACTCACTAGAGACGACCTCTAGAAGGGAGTAGCCAGCTTTCACAAGCCATTCAGTTCTTGCCCTTCCTGTTATGCTATCAATATTTTGCATTATTATTAAGTATTAACAATCCTCTCATCAGAAGGGAAACTCCCAAGAATGCCAAAATTCATATTTAGGCACAGTGTGCCGTTTGTGCCATAGTCTGCTAAAGTACCATAGAGTTATTTGGTATATCAAATCTTGATTGGGAAGAAAACTGAGTCAGATCTACCAGTTTATGAATAGTTGAATAACCAGCAAAAAAAAAAAAAAAATCTAAAAATTTGTCCACTTCCATTTTTTAAAGATGAGAAATGTCTAGTTAGATCTGTGTCCCGTGTCCTGTTATTTCTTATGTGAAACTGTTTACAAGAGAAATAGTGATTAACAAAGTGTATTTTCCAAGTTCTGCTCTAATTTAAGTATAATCATAAAAACTATGCATGTTGTCAACAGTTGCTACTATCACCAAAAGCCAAAAGTTACAGTTACTTTCTACTTATAAGTGAAAAATTTCTACCAGTCTGCAGAACAGCGCTATAGGGCAAGATCATGCAATCACATTCAGTACATTTATTTGAAGTCCAAATATATCACTTGACTAAATGGGTCCAGATAAATGGATTATGACAGCACTTTCAACCCAGATTTTGCAAGTAATTGAAGAGAAGAAAGTAGATAAATTAAGCAGATATGAGCATACACTCATAGTTCTAAGGTAGAATTTTTCAGCAGTTACTTTTGAAGGAGGTAAATATGACAGAGATTTATAACTGAGACAGTTCTTTGCATGTGCCATGTTTGAACAAAGTTGTCACACTTATTTTTTGTCATTCAAGACTTCCCCTTTTTAGCTACAAGAATGATATGTAACTGGCTAAAAGTTCTAAAGCTCTATTACAGCAATATTTCTACCCAGCTTCCCAATATTTCTTTACATGGCCCACAGCTCTGTACCAGACAGAAAAGGAAATACATTTTTCCCAGTATTTTCCTAACTTTAGTTAGTCTTCGTTACTACATTACATTCACTTCATTTACTACATTCAGTTGAGGATATTTTCACCTTTTGAGGTCATGGCAAGTTAGACATGTGAATTTCATTTAAAATAAGCCGAAGTGGACAAAGGAGACAGGCAGGCGGAGAACACAACGAAGCAAAAAGAAAGTGGAAAGAAAAAACAGAATAAACAAAAAGTAAAAAAGAGAAAAGGAGAAAATAAAACATAAAATATTGAAATAGAGAACAGTGGAAAGGGAAAAAAGATTATTCTGATATAATAAATGTAGCAATCAAGAACATGGACATGAAAGAGAAGAGTCAGAGTTGTACATGGCAGAAGAGAGGCTCAATACAGTTTTCTCTTAAGAAACTGGTCCCTCCCTCTCGCCACCATAACACGGGCTTGGTTCAGCATGCCCAGATGTTAAAGAGTCAGAAAACCAGTACTACAGTTTCACTGATACTCAAAGACCTTCTCATTGCATGAAATCTGCTAACTAAAGCAGGGAACAGATGATTTATTTTAGCGTTTGCCTTTACAGGACAGAAGAGTTAATGCATATAGAATCTGCGTACTAGTAGCTTTACAAAACTTATCCGTACAGTTCATACTTTAGGGTTAGATTATATAGGTCAACCAGACTACGCTTCAAGTACAACAGAATTTTTGCCATCATCTCCATGCACCAAATAACTTACTGGGATCCATCACTCAGTATTATCAGAGACCTTCACATGCATTGAAATTTTATTGTTATGAAAGAACCAGAAAAAGTAGGAAAGCATAATAGTGACAAAATAAAATGGAAAACTTGGGATGTTTGCATTTCAAACCTTGGAACCAAGGGGTGTGAGAGAAAAAATTGATTTCAATCTTTGCTCCCTTTAAGATCAGTTTACAGCATTAATTTTACAAATGTACTATGTATCATAAGATGTAGGTGTACCCTGACAACTGACAATTTTGTGAGGCCAACTGGGTAGGCATATTAATAATTTTCAGAAGTTTTTGAATGGGACAGATATAAATGTGAAAGATTATAATTTATGTAACTGCTGGCAATGCTTCTCTCAAACTAATTTATCAAAATTGCTCAGAAATGTTTTGCTTTCCTATGTCCCTACTTTCTCTACATTTAGTATTTTTTTATGCAAAGGAGGAGTTTATAAGCAAAAAGCGTGAGCAAAAAACTATCCTAAAGAAGTCTGTAAATAGTGATTGTTGTGTTCATTGACCAACTCTTACTTTGATTTTTTTTTTTTTTACTTCTGCACTGGGATTTTTGTTTTGTTTTCATTTTCTTTGCCCAGAGAAGTATTCCTGAACTACAACCACCACAGCTTTATCGTTTCCTCTGATAAATATGCACAGACAGCTTTGAGTCCTGTGAACTTTTTTTATTATTAAGTTTGTCAATTGTCAGCATTTGTATTTCATTCCAATGATGAATAGAGGCATTAGATTTCTGCATTAAAATGTAGTTAGGATTGTAATGAGCATCATTAGGAAGCATAATGGGAACCAGCACTGGATCTCATTTTAGGATTTTTTTATTTTATTTTTTAATTTTTTTTTACTTTATTTGCTTTATTTATCTTCTTCTTTTCTTCCTAAGGCAGGTGAAAACTCCACAGTGTTTGTATGTCTTTAAACAGACAGCCACATCTTTTTATCCAAGACTCTTGATTCTTTTAAATCCTGTCGGTTTTTTTTAAGTCAGAGCTAGAAAGTCTTTGTAAAAGCATCACCACAATCCATTCTAACACACATACTTTGATTCTAAGTTCTGCTTCGTAGCTCAACTGTATGTCCTAACTGAATATAAATTTTTAAATGAATGAGCCATCCTTGCATACTAATCTGAATAGTTTCAATTAATTTTTACAGAAATTAATAGCTTAGTACTCTAAGGTAGCCCTATAGCAAAGAATTCCAAAAATGAAAGGTAATCCATATTCCAGCTGAGTGACTGGCACATTTTTCTTTTCAAAAGTTTGCAAAATATTTGCCATACCTCAGTTCAGGTTGCTGTACAACACAAGACTAACACTAACCAACTGACCCCTCAGGGAATCCTTTTAATTTGTGAATGTGAGATTCAGTTCTTTATCAATTAAATATAGATTAGATGCTGGGGTCTAGCAGTTTGATTTGAAAAATCTATTAATTTCTTGTTCAAGTATTTTTTTTTTCCGTTTCCACTAAAACATCCTTTTAGAGAGAAAAATTGTTTCTGCAGTAAGACTATGCTGAAAGTGCTTACCTTTTCAACCTCTTTGCACAGTTCATAACCTAAATCAGTTAAACACATCCTTGGATTGAGAAGAACAAAAATAACACCGAGGCCAAGAAAAACAAAACCGAGATCATTACTGATCAAGTATGTAAATCAAAGCACTTCACAGTTTCTAACACAGTGTACGTGGGATGTGATACACAGAGGAAGATCACTGCTTATGTAATCCCAACTGTCCATGAAATAGAAATGTGTAAGTACAGCTAGAATGCGAAGAACCCTAGATGGGCCTTCAGACTAAACCTAGACAATCCACCTAGAAGGTTTTTGTTCTTAGGATGTAAACAGGAAAAAAAAAAAAAAAAAGAAAAAAAAAGAAAACAATGTCTGCCCCTAAGAGCTGAATGAAAGATGCATATTGCTAGAAATATACTGCTATGGGTGATAAGAACATTCGACATATACTTGGTCTGTACAGAAGCATCTCCGTGAAGGTTAACCACCTGTTTTTAGAAACATGAACCTTGACAAAACATCAAGAATGGAGACCAGAAACTTGCAGTTACACCACGGAGCTTGGAAATACATGTATTTCCACAACTGGGTCCTGCCGTGATCTGTGGTCAGAAAAGCGAAACAATTGAAACTAAGTCTGTTCCCAGAAACTGTGCTGGATAAACACAAATCTGTTTTGTTTTCTTTCTCTATTCCGGCAATACTTGTCTGTGTACTAGCATACTTCCTTCTGTGTGCAACGTCTAACCTTCTGTCCTAACTCATATCTGTTTTACATTAGTAAGGCTTCTTTCCATGCTGGCAACATGTTCAAATACAGGCAAAACTATCATGAAAAACAAAAAAAAACCCACCCCCAAATTATTAAATGAACGGATTAAATGAACCTGATGCATTATTAAGCAGAAGTAGACTCACTCCTGGCCACCTCATTCTGAGCCATGAAGATCATCTACCATTTGACCAGCCCCGTGACTCCTGAGTGACAGTGCTCACATGTCTCATAACCATTCTTTATTCTAGAATTAAACCTTTCTGACTTGAATTCTAATTGTGTAATGGAAGGAGTTTGTACCAAATCTGACCTTATTGTTTTATTTAAAATTGTGTTCCTTTGGAAATACAGGCTTATTTCCCACTTTCATGCTTGCTGATGGTTTCTTGCATACAAAAGGTCATGAAACGAAACACAGCATGTGGATATCCATTTTCACATCTGCCATAGACAAAATGGCTATGGTTAGGTCCCCAGCATGCACACTCAAGTCTGTTAGGAACTTTGTTCTCTTCCGTATCTTGCAGAGTTAGTGAAAACATTCATACTCTGCAACTGCAAAATCTAAAACCATGAGATATACAATCTTTGTTTGAGTAAACTAAAAATCACAATTGAGAACTATAATAAAGTGTTTCTAAAATTGGTAATTTGAGGGTAAGAGAGTGATGAATGTGTTGCCTTTAGTAAATGATCCATCATGGTAACATTGTTGAAGCAACTTTCCTTGGTTTTGTGAATTACAATGCATTTATTTCCATTTGCGGTTCCATAACAAAGACAGATTACTAAAAATATTGGACTTTCTTCCCTATGCATAGCTTCAATTTTACCCTTTTCATGCACATTAAATGCCCCGTTGGGAGCCTGGGAAAAGAATGGATAAGAAAAAAGAAATGTTAATTAAGTCTGCTGTGTGACATGGGGTCGTGGCCTTGATCTTCTCCATACCATCTGTCGGATCCTAGCTAATGCTGTAGGGAAACTCATAAAGAGTGAGTCAGCTAGAGAAAGAGAGAGTTCACCTCTCTTGCATACTGCTTTCCATCTATATGGTGTAAAGTGCTTGATAAAGGAGTTTTCTATCACTTCCCTTTTAAAGTTTCCCTGCTGTGGTTGCCATATATGAAATTTCACAAGGTATTCTCATTTTATAATCTGGCTCAAGGTCGTATTTCACCAAAAAAGAATCATATTTACATTTGTTCCTGTTTACCTAAATTAAAAGAGTAAAACATTTTTGATTAAAAGCAAAGCAATCGTTTTCTTAAGGCTATTGTAAAGAAGCAGACGTATGTTCTGCAGAGGCACATTACTTTGTAATTTGGAAGCAGACTTCTTAGCTCAAAAATATTATCTTATAAATGGTTCAAGGTGTTAAAAAATAGTTCAAGGTGTCTTAACTCCCTCATCTCTGTACCATCCATTTTCACTGTCAAATATGTTCTTGTCCCAATTAGGTGTAGAAGTTTGAGTGGGGAAACAGGGGGCAGGAAAGGGCCATTTTACTTCTAAACCTTTTATCTGTCCTTAACACTCATTCCTCTGTCTGGCTTTGCTGAGAGCCCACTTTTACTATGATAATCAAAAGCATGGTTCAAAAATAATTATAATTAAATATATACACATTTCAGATTAATATAGTTTTAGACTAGCTTTAGGTGTTATAATTACAATGATTTTGTGCATGGAACAGGATTTTAACTAGAAGGATGTTTCCCCTTAAAAAAAAAAACAAAACAAAAAAACCCAACAGGCACTGCTAAACTAGCACATTTAGAAACAGCAGTAGATGAGTTTTAAGCATTTTAAATTTAGAACTGAGCTTGCTAATCTTTAGACTACAATTGGTATTTGCCTGTCACTGACTGACTTTGGTCTTTATTTTATCAGAGTTTACCAGCTATGCACAATTCTATTTTCCGGGAGACTGACCAACATTAGTCCACTGCACCCATCCTCAAAGTGTCTTTCATTTCTGAGCAGAAGAGTGGGCAACGGTTCTCCTTACACTGGTTTCATTTCCTGCCTCTTCCTGGTGGCGGTTTAGATTTTTCTAAACGCACACTTTGTCATCACGATCTCTTGATGACACCCGGCAGAGAAGTAAACACTCCACTGCTGTTATTTCTCACATGCATACGTCTAGCGCTCTTTTATGGGTATGTTGCCAAATACTGTATACTGGTTTTTAGGATGCAATCAGAGAGCGTCATATCTGTAAGAGAAAAAAATCCAGATACATACATGCTTCAAGGACTATTTCTCCTGTTAAAATAGATTTTGGAAAAGACAGTATATTTCAGGAGGAAAAAAAAAAACACAACACAAACTTGATCACACCATGGGACCTACCCTTTAGTTCTTAATATGAAAGAAATCCCTACTGAGCAACCCCACTGACTTAAAAAAAGGAGAATACTCCCAGGATTTACAGTTGTTGGATCAAGCCATCACATGCGTTGCTTTTGCAGTTGTTTTTTCTCCATAAGGAGGTTTTATTTTCCCTTCCTTCTTCTTTTAGACCCGCTTAACCCCACAGTGAAGTCAAAATCTTTTTACTTACATACACCACATCAAAAATCTGTGCTGCTATGGAAATGAATTTAATACCAGAAATTCAGCCATGCAACTTCACTGTAGGGATCAAGTATGAAAGGGAGATTGGCTGAGAACAAGCAAGCTTTTAATCTCTCCCCTAATTATCAAGTGTGGCGAGACAAATTATGAAGAACAAATGAAGGGTGAATATTTTAATTATTTGCAGTCTGCCATGTTTCAGAGCTTCTCCTATATCCTTAAGTCCATCATTACTGTTTTGTTTAGTTTGTAAATGTATAAAGACATAGAGTATAAACTACACAAAAGCTCAAGTCTCAAGCATTCTTACAGATGACAATTATAAATTACAAAGGTCATAAAGGAGAACTCCACATTCACCACTTTCTGTCTTCTTATTTGCCTTCTAAGGAATTTTTCTCGTTGCTAAAACTGACAGAAAGAACAGAATGCCTCCTCATAAATTAAATATTTGGGGGACACTCATTTGTCACAGGAAAAAGATTATGCTTTAACTGCAAATCAAATTTATAAGTCACTCCTACTTATAGAGGTGCAATTTCTTTCCATTCAAAAAAAAAAAAAAAAACCTAAAAAAAAAATATAAAAAAGGAAACAAAAAAACCCCAGCCCCAAAAACTCAAGGACACAGAATAACAATTTTGCTCTAGACAATCATTTTCAAAGTAGAAGCAAAATGTCAAATTAAAACAAGAAACAAACTAGTTTTATTTCTCACCTGTAAGAAATCTCCATTCTCTAACAGAGAATACCCTGCAAATATTGGTAAGTTGTATGAAATAAATCCATTAAATAAATCCCAATAGAAGTACAGGGAAAAGGACAGCATGTACAAATAAAAACCCCAGACAAATTAAGTACAAGATACAGTATTATGATGGCTGTATTATTATTAAAATCAGCAATGTAAGTGGAAGCATGGTCTAATTAGCAGTGTTTTGTCTCTGATTAAGGACAGTTGTAAAACGGTTGGTCTGCAGACGAGTGTGCTAATTTTTCTGGCCATGATGACACTGGGTAACTATGGAACACATGAACCCTGGCCACTTGCAGCAGTTCAGTCAAGACAACGGAGGGCTTATTCAGACCATTTATCCTTCTAGGAAACAGTATGTCTTCCCTGTGGTTTCCTTTCTTGTTTCTTCCCTGTATCACTTTAGACCTTATGCTCTTTATAGCCTGAACAGCCTTTTTAAAGTATTTTTCCAATTATGTATCCTCACAGATATTACTTTTCACTACATCTTTTAGGTATATCCAACAGACAAACAATAACTAACTTACCCACAGTAACAACAATAACAACAACAAAAAAACCCCAACCAATTTTAAAGAAGACAACATCGAATAATCAACTTCAGAGCACAGACCAAAAAATAAGCTGTATAAAAGCAAGCTAAAAAAAGCCCAAACCAAACATCTAATCCCCAAGGAAAGATTAAAAAGTTTGAATGATTTCTGACTGTTGAAATTAAAAAAAAAAAAAACGAAAAACAACACCAAAACCACACCAACAATAAACCAACAAAATGAAATCAAAACAAACAAAACAACAACAAAAAACATCTCTTTGTGCTACTCTAGGACAATTCCCTTTCTTTGGCATATAAACCTAAAACAAGTTCTGCTCTAGCGACAATGACCCATCTGGCTGAAGTTACATTAAGGACCAAAAGAAGACCAATGGACCTGATGGCCAAAGAAAGTTTGCAGCAAGTGGATGCTGCTTCTTCAGTCAAGCTTTCATTTATTATATCCTAGACATTTCATATTTTCAGTTGTTTGACCCAGGTTCACGACTCAAAAATCAACTTTAGAAGAGAAAATGTATAATTTTTTTCTACATCATAGACCTATGTTTATTAGCTACACAGAGATCAAAACCACAAAGTCTATAACTGAACTATGCTCATGAGATGACTTGATTCTATCTCTTCTATTAAAAAAAAATCTTTCCATATACATTCCCGAGGATCAATGCAAACTACAGACTCCGAACTTATTTGTTTGAGTATCACAGCACACACTGCAGGAGCTACCACTGTATTGTTGGACTACAGACAGTCATCCCGCAGAGAGCAGTACGTCATTTTTTTACCTGGTGGGTGTCAATGGAATTATCATATAAGATTTTCTCTTTATTCCCTCTCCATTCTTTTCTTATTGCTTTGTTCTTTCCCCATCTTCACTTCTAACAAACTAATGATTATATTATTCAACACAAAGGTGTTGGTAATGCACAACAGCAATAAGAGAACCAATTTTGAGCCAAAATCTGATTTAACTCTATTAATTCAAATTACAATGTGGTTGCATACCTGCAAGTCTAACCTTGCCTCATCTCCAAACTCAAAAGCACAGAAATTCCATCGTTTACACTGGACACTGACTGAAGATGTATCAGAGGTGCAAAATGACAGTAGAATAAAAAATAACAAGTACACACATAAAATATAAAACCCTGCTAGAAGGGAAAGACAGACAGCAAGAAAGCTCCTATATGTTGCTTGGAAGAAAAAGGAGGAACTGGAAGTTCCCAGTTAATTAAACAACGTTCACTACCTGCTTTGCAGGAGCACAGTAAACACAATTAGTTCTGAGCATGATATGTGAGAGAAAAAAGCAGAAGTGACAATAGCATAAACCAGAGCTTTTGCTTGCCTTCCTTCAGTGACAGCACCAAGCACCCCGATGTCAGCTCCACGCAGAGAAATCGTGTCAGCTGCATTCTCTGATGACCACTATTTCCCCAACCAAGAGACATTCCAATTTCTTCCTGTACTAAACTTTAGCCTCCCAAAGCTACAGCTGCCAAATTACAGGCTCCCTTCCACATTATGAATCTGTTCCCTTAGGAAAGATGGTATTTTCTTATTTCACTTTTGACCTTTTCCTGTTACTGGTAAGAGAGGATGATAATTGACCCTCTTGTAGAAGAAGAGAGGTTGGTAGGAAATGGAAGCGTTATTGGATACATAAAAATTACTTCTCTATGATCCCCGCACTTCTTTTTAAGGAAGAAAGAAACTCTTTTCATCCAAACCTGCTAAAGAGAAAGCATACAAAAATTACCATTTTCTTTTAAGTAAAAACCATAGCTCTTATTCACTGTGTGCTATTCTCTAACCGGGATGGCAATGCAATAACAGAAGTTAGGTGTCTATAACTTATCTGCTCTTTTGAACTATTTTTCCACATCTGAATCAGTCAGAGCTCAGGTAGTTGGGTTTTTCTGGCAGGGTGTCCTTGCTAATACTGAGTTTATTTGTATGGAAGATCAGATGTCAGTTATCGTGTGATTGAAACAAAAGGTTCTTGAATTTCTGTCTGTCATGGATACACTATTGGAACCTGTAACGTGACCTGATCTCTCAGCAAAGGGCAAGCAGATAAAAGGAGGAAAATGTTTAACTGCTTCTAGTCTAGAGTTCATGCATAATTTATTTTAAATTTCTTGTTTAAACATCATATAGTTGTCTTGTTGGGTTTTTTCCCCTCAACTTTGTGATGGGTCCTGTTCTGAAGCCTGTATACCCTAACAGCTCTTCCACTCCCACAACACAGATTTTGGTGTTCCTGTCAATCAACTTCACCTTGTGTAAGCGCCAGGCAATGGTAATTGATGTGAGCAGAGCTAGTCCTTATTTATCCCAGTGAAAGTAAACAAGAAAGAAAACATGCTCTGTAGTGTGCATTTCCCATTACATTCCAGCTCACTGCGCAGTGGAAAATGAATGTTTCTTGACTGTTAACTATAACTTAAGACTGGAAATTGTGACTTTTCAAGTCATAAGTGTGAAAAAGCTTTCACTTTAAGGGTACTCATGTGCATAAGCTTTGGCATAAAATATTTTGTTTTGTAAGCAGAAGTTAAAATTACCCCAGTTTGAAGCAAAAGCCATTATAGATTGGATTAATGTTTAATTCCAGCATTTGCCTGAAGTAGCTGGCCAAAAGAATACTAGTAGGAGTAGATCACATATTCTAACAGTATACTGAAGGCACTGCGGTGTTTTTTAGATTGATCTGAAAGAGCAGACTGGAACACAGTGTTCAACTTCCCACTGAATTTCTATCCAGGTAATTGCTCAGCAGACAGGCTGGGGGCTGCCTTTAGGCTGCTGAGGACAAGCTGTGTGGCAACTCGTATCGCTGCCCTAACCCATCATGTTCAGAGGGTCACACCAGTTGGAGACAAACGCCAGCCACACGGGGGCCATGCCCCGAGGTTTGCAGCGAGGCACATCGCAGGTCTATATGTATCTATAGAGATACAACCTATATAGCCAAGGTCAGGGCTACAACACTGATTTGACCCATTCCGTATAGCTACATTTAAGCTACGCATAAGCACAGACTCTTTGATTTTCATGTACTAGAACACACTTAGGGCTGTGCCAAGGCATGCCAGAAAAGTGTCCAAGTACATAAAAGGATCCCGTATTGGAGAAGTCTGACTTGAATCAATCTGAACTGGCATAAATCTCATTAAAATGACTGCTACTTATTCTGTAACCCTGCCATCACTACAAATTAAGAATACAGCTCTTCTAAGGCCTTACTTTACTGATAGAATAGCCCAACCTCTAAATAAGAAGCCTCAAGTCTTTTACTCCCTTTTAGTTTTGCTTCACAGAATTGCCAGAATTGGAAGGGACCTCTAGAGATCATCTAGTCCAACTCCCCTGATAAAGCAGGATTGCCCACAGCNATGCCAGCTGTGGCCTCACCAGTGCAGAGCAGAGAGGGAGAATGACATCCCTCGACCTACTGGCCACATTCTTCCCTATGCAGCCCAGAATTCCATTGGCCCTCTGGGCAACTAGGGCACATTGCTGGCTCATGGATAGTTTACTATCTATCAGACCACCAGACCATTCGTCTCAGAAGTGCTTTCCAGCCATTCTTCCCCTCCAGGTGCAGGCCCTACACTTGCCCTTGTTGAATCTCATTTGGTTACATCCTGGTTTGGGATCATGCAACTATCTCCCACCATGATGTCTACCTTACTGGCCTTAGCCACGATTCTTACCCATAAACACTCAACACTCTCATTGACATTGTTAAGTTCTAGGCATTCAAATCTGTCCCTAACATAGAGGGCCACCCCACTGCCTCTCCTTCCTTGTCTATCCCTTCTGAAAAGGTGGTAGCCATCAACTGCAGTCATCCAGTTGTGTGAGTTGTGTGATCTGTGTGATCTCCCTTCATTGCCCTTAGACTTGTGGTAGCTACCTCATCACCGCCTACTTGAAATGTCAGTAATGGGTAGTAATCTGAGCATTGAATCTGAGGGCTTTTTCTTTTTCCATCAGGAAGATAACACAGAAATCTAACATATATGAAAAAATTGTATCTCTGATCTTTTTCTTCACAGTTTGCATTACAAAAAATAAAAATAAAAAAAAAAAGAAATCAAGTGTTACTTTATTGCACTCAGTCTAATCTAAATCTACCAGCTCGGTTCCGTATAGAAAAGGCTACTGGAACAGAATGAAATACAAAAATACCTCTATTTTCATAAAGTCAGTTTTGGAAATAGGGAAGGCTGTTAAATTTGTTTTCTGTCTTTCGATTATTCCTAGCTTAGAGTATTAAATTATAACTATATATTAAAAGGTGGTATTTTCTTTGTCCCAGCGAGGCTATAAAACAGCATTACATAGTGACAATCAATCTGAGCTTTAGCAATGGAATTCTGCTGTTTCAGCTCTTTCTGGCTCTGTCATTAGCAGAAAATAACTCCCCAAGGCTTTCTTACACTTTAAAGATTTATTTTTTTTTTCCAAGTGCTTAAATATTTTCAAAGGTAATCAACAAACTTGAATTTCTTTTGCTTACACTTATTCATCTAAAAATATTGTTCCTAGAATGCTCAGTGACAGAAGTGTTTTACACCATATGCACCTCAGAGCCTTCCCTGGTATGCAGTCATACAGTGCAGATTTGCTTTTTTTTTTTTTTTCTCCTTTTTTTCACCTCAACTACATGCAAGCTGACAATCCACAAGCTAGAAATCACCCATTTCATGGAAACGGGCATGACTGACTTTTCTATATCAGTCTGCATCCAATCTGGTACGTCAGAGCTCTTACATTTATTATGCTGCTCAGTTTAGGAAAGCATTGAGACAACTACAACTCTGGGTATTCAGATAATCTTTACTTCATCTCATGTATCAAACGCATCGCAACAGCAAAAGTTGTGAGATTACATGCATTCTTTAGAAATCAAGGGAATGTAAGACCAAAGAGTATCATTTAGGAAGTATTCATTTAGGATTCTGAGCTAAATGAAAGTTTATTCTGCTAACAAACACGGCATGGTATTGAGTGCACATTCGAGAACACTGATGAGAGGTAGAACATACGAGGGCATTAGCTTAAGTGATTTGGTCCTTGGAGATCAAGCAACTTTTTGATCAGTTTCTGTTCCATTCAGTATAGACAGAGGCTGCAAAACCCTGGAACAACAGCTTCTGCACAAAGTCCGTAACTTGCTTGAGCTGTGCATGTAGAACAGCTGCCAGAAATACAGTCTTCATGCAAAAATTATGAGATCATCTATTTCAACGATCACTTTCTTGACCAAAATTTAAGGTCTTATTCTAGAAAGTTTTTGCATCTATCAGAAAAAGAAGGGACGCTACTTCATTTTCAAGTTTTTCTTTCTTCCTTTCCATTAAGCACAAGACACCTTAAAACAGCCAATTTGCTGTAGATTAGGATCCTAGTTTATCTTCTGGAAACATATTGTCATGCCCAAAGATCAGCATTTTTCAATGAGCTCAATGGACCAAATTATGTCTATAGCAAAGGAAACTAATTGGCTTTTCTCTCCCCCTCTTGGATGGATAATAGCCTGTGATTATTAATAACGGATTTGTTCTCACTCAAGAAGTTTCTTTTGCCTTTTCTTTAGGTTGTAAGTGCATAAGGGTTGCATAGACATGGGTTGCATATTGAGAAGCAGAAACGAGATACCAGAAGCTACCATTCAGTCTGTGGGTATTTTTACACTGCCTACAAGCAGCAACTGTCATTTATCTTGCTGAATATGTTTGCACACAAACTGAAGAGGATGGAAGACATTTTGAAACTCTAGACCTTCTCAACACACAGAAGGTTTTTTAGGTCTTCAAAATGTGTAGGTGGGTAGAAGATTAAGTAAAAGAAAATAGAGGAAGGAAAGAAGAAAACATGCCAAATCCCCTCCATGGAGAGTTTGGAGTTGGTGAGGGTCAACACCACATACCAGAACGTCTCCTTTACTTACTTTCATTCATCTTAGTATCTCTTTTAATAGGTTTCATCTCATTAGTCAAAGATTAAAAACTGAAAAGCGCTTCTCACCCTTTGTTTTTCCATATGAAGGAGGGAAATGAGCTATTCTTCTATTACTTCATTACCATTTCTCCCACTAGTATACAAGTGCAAGGAAACACTAAGTAAAAGACTCTGAGAAGTAAGATGCAATCAGTTCACCTGCATGTAGGCCGAGAGGTGAAGGGTTAGGAAAGTCCCCTATGTCTCCTCTTAACTTACCAACCAACTCACCCCACTGCTCCCAGGAAGAGCTTCCTGCACTTCAAAATCTTCTGTAGCACCTTCTCCAGTTTCCCTGACCTTATCGACTTTGGCTTAATGAACACATCCCTAAAGGGACACACATGCACAGCCTGTCACTGTTTGCTCTCTCGTGTCCCCTGATCTCCTTTATACTTGGATATACACACCACACTAATGCCAGCCTCTTCACTGTGTGAGCCTCCGAGTCTGCTCATCTCTGGTATTAAAAGCCACAATCACAAAATCAGGAAAAAGAATTCATCCTGTTCAGAAGATTGTCAGATCCCGGCAGCCACAGGACACTCTCTGCTTTGCCGGGGAAGACCCAGCACACCTCACTCTCAACTTCGAAGTCACAGCAGAATTTCTTCTCGTTTTATCACATTAAGTCAGAACTAGTTTTTGTCAAGCTAGGGCAAAAGTGTAATCAGGCCAGTATGTGTCAAGTTATGTAAAGAAAAAGTGAGTGCTAAATCAAATACTGTGGGAAGCCGGCCTTCAAGGTTTTCTTTCTATTGGAAGCATGCCCCTTTGGAGTTGTCTGCGGATATGAACTCCCTATGAATAAATCTGAAATTATTCCAGCTGACATTTCTAATGACTGGTGATCTAGCAACTAAACATCTAGGGTTTTTTTATTAGATATCTAGGCCTTCAGTTTTAAACAGAGATATGACTCGTGTGCTTACATCTTGCGTGGCAATTTAGGCCCTAGTCCAAAGCCTGAAGTCAGCTTAAATTTAATGGAAAGATGCCACTTGCTTCCAGTGTAATTTTGACCACGACTGTTGCCTGCTTTTATGTATTTGCAAGCAGGTGCTAACAGCCATCCAAGACAATTATCTGTATCTGCAGACCCTGTGTGCGCCCATACACACATGAGCAATCACAACAAGCGTGAACCCAAATTTACATTACAATGTGGGGCTCTAAGTTAAAACAAAGAAAGTGGCAAGTACTAATGGAATTTAATAATTTAATCTAAAAACTTTGAAAATACTACTATATGTCTCTTTACAAGTGAAGTCACAGTAAGAAAGGCTGCACTGTTTATTCATTTTATTATATAAGAGGTGGAAGTGTCATAATGACCTGTTATGTCAGTGACGTAACAGGTCAAGGCATCCAATGCTGTCAACGTGACACCAGGACTGCCAGAGAAAAGCAAAGCGGGCTTTGCTAACCATCAGCATTATGGACCTGGTAGAACAGTCTGCTGTTAAGGAGAGAAAGAAATGAAGGCATGGCACTGAACACATCTAGCTTGAAGTTAGACTTGGTTTTAACTATGACCTTACTCCTTCCCCATCGCTCCTACTGTCTTCTCCCACTAGATCCTCTTTTCAACTGCGGTTTTTGTTGGCGTTAACTACACTTTATGGGTATTTGGTTAGAGTAAGCTAAAACACCCTTGACAAGAAAACAAGACAGGGATGAAAAAAAGTAGAAAGAGCAGCTAGGATAGCAAAGGTTGGGGGCNTTTTAGCAACCTGGCTACTGGAAAAAGATGGTAAACTCGCAGAAGTACCACAGTTGGTGTGTACTGTATTACTTGCTATTTCTGCCAATATTAAGAGCTTGATTTTTGCAGGTATTTGAGGCAGGAAACAAAGCAGGCAAAGTTCTAAATGAACTAAATGCCTCACGAAACCTGGGAATTAGTTGGAGATGCCTGAAGTAGAGCTGGATTTTTCCAGCTCCCAAGAAAGGAATTACAAGACGCAGCTGGCAGTCGACCACAACAATCAGTTGGGATGAGAAGTTCCCGGGAAGATGTGGAAGAAGAGCACCTACCTAATGCAGAAAATTCTGCAGAGGTCCACTCTCAAGTTTTCAGTTGCTGAATTTTGCCTATTATTTTAATCTTAATGGGATCTAGCCCTTCATAATATCTCTATAATAGAGGAGGACTGTCTTGTAGGATCAAGTTCTCGTACAAAAGCAGCACAGAACTACACCATGCTTGAACTGGGCACCTGTGAAGTTTTTTTTCTTCCTCCCAAGATTTTAGAATAGGAGGGTATATGTGAGTCTTTGATATTAAAAAGCAATTAAACACAACGATGTTTTATCCACCTAGTATTTCCTTGCCAACATACACCTCAGATTAGGCTGTGTTTTTATTTCTGTTTAGCATTTTCTTAAGAGGAAGCAGTCCTTCTGAAGCAAAACCATTACTGTAACCTAAAACTCATTCTACAAGGATCATTTCATAATTATCAAGATGCTTTAATAAAGTCAATATGCTTTTCTTCTATGTACTACTGTACATTAGGAAAAATAAGAAATATTTATGCACCTTAACCCAAATTCTCATTTTTGCAGTGTTAATCCAAACAATTGGGCTTTTTCAGCAGAACATTATGCATCATTTAAGGGTTAGGATAGTGGAAAAAGCTGGCATTTTAGTATTTTCACTCTCAATTGCTCTTTTTTGTGCATTCATTTTCATTGTTCACCATATTAGTAACTACAATCTGTTCAAGTCAGTCCTTTAGCATCAGGCCACCTAAGCACTTGTTTCTTGCTGTTTTCCACAATGATTTCTAAATTGTCCCAAGATGCTATTAAATGAATTAGTCATTCATTTCTTTTATTTTTTATCAATTACTTCCCACTCATCAGCACTGTCTGCCAAATAACTATTGCAACTGAAATTTACAAATTATTCCAAATCATATGTTTTGGTAGTGTGCATTGTACAGAAAAAAGTCAACTTTATAGCTTTAGTTATATAATCTATAAATAACTTCCACAAAATTATTTACATCAAAAATGAATCACCAAGGCACATATTTCTGGTTGTTATTTTCTAGGTCTCTATCTTTAGAACTCTCAGTAGCCTGTTTTTCAGAAATACACGGCCAACACTATATGTGCTCTGTCTTTTCAGGAGTGGAAAAATCAAAACCAGCCAGAACTCTAGTATGCATGTTTCTAGACTAGTAAAAAAGAAAGATATAAACAAAACCTTGAAGAAACTTATATTCAGTGTTATTAATGGCTCCCTCCTTAGTTATGTTTAATCGTGGGTACAAGTGACACTTACTTGTGCTTAATCATGGCTGATACTTAATTGCAGTATGATTGAAAGAGTAATACGCTCAAAATGCAAAGCTGAACCGTAGGCCTGCACCTGGACTGTACCAGACGCCACAACCAGAGTTAAGAAGTCAGAAGACTCCCGTGGCTGCTCACTTAACCCTCTCAGAAGAAAAGTAATTCCTGCAAACAGGAGAGCTGTATTTCCCAGAACCGGCTCGGGCCGAGAGCCAAGCAACAAAAGCCAATGTGCCTTTCAGGGCTTTTCAGAATGACGCCGAGGGGGTGGATCTCAAAGGAGTAGCATTACCCAGGGAAGATCTGCCAGCTGAAGATCTCTCATACATCAGAGAACATTTTCCTTAAATACCCAAGTTTCCCTTAATCTCCCTCTTCTCATTCTTCCAGTTATTGATAATTACTGCAGGCACTCAAGACCATGATCTTTTCTAAATAGTCTTGAGGCATGACACAAGAGCAGCAGCAGGTGAGGAAAGCATCCCAATTCCAAGTCAAGTCTCAGTACTAGTACTTAGTACTGGGTTTTATATCGCATCTCACCGTACCTTTGTGGAGTGTGAGAAGTGGCTGTGGTTGCCTGCTGCTCCAGCAGCTCAGAACCTCCACATCCCTTATTAGCTGTGGATAGGAAAAACAGAAAATCAACCTTTATGAGCTTAGGTAAAATTTATATGGCAGAGAAAGCACTAGATCAGCATCCTAAAACCACACAGACTTTATAATACCAAGAAAAAGTAAAATGAAAATAATTTTTAATTTCACAGTGCAAACTTCCAGTAGAAAACGTGGTGCTGAAATCTAACATTACTTTTTCCATTCACAATTTGATTTTGTCACAAAAGAGGATAATTTGCTCAATAAAAATTCACATTTAGGGATCTTTAAGGTGCCTTCCAATCCAAACCACTCCACGTTTCCAAGACTGATCCTACTTAGTTTGGCAATCAGTGTAAAGGGAGCTGCGGAATATCTCATATAAATTGATGATGCTTTTACTCTGCATCTCATTAAAGAGATGCTACAGGTAAAAAACATAGAGGTACAACATATGGACAGTTCATTAGAATCAGAATGTGAAGAACTATGAAAAAAACCTAGGCAAAAAGATGAACTTTTTTTGGCAATACCCAAGTCAAGTAAATACAACGTAAATGAAATATGCCCTTAACACACTTCCCAAATAAGCATCTAACATTCTTCAGGTACAGGACATGTCACATTATAGACCTCCTTATTTCAAGTTTTTGCCAGAAGCAAACAACATACGTACAAAAAGAGAGCACGGAAAAAGTATACAAGCATAATATAATTGAGCTAAATGTAGCTTCTCAGGATGAACTTCTAGAAAACAAATCTCTTCTACAAGTTGCACATTGTGTTTTTGTATCTGCTAAGTAACAGTTAAGAGCTGTCATGTAAACTGCTGGTGGTAAGGTTCCATATTTTTTTTTACCATTTTACCAAGAGCATTATTAGCAGTACTAACAAATTGAAGGTGCTTTCTGAAGAAACTAATATAATAGTTAACCCTGAAATATGAACATTAAGATGCACAATCAAATCAAATCAGAGGTTGTCACCACCAATAAACAGAACAAACCCCATGACAAAGTAGCTATATAAATAAAGAGTAAACAAAAGAAACGCCAGAAGATAATTTTAAATAACGAAGTGTAAACTGCTCTGTAAAGTCAGAATGTTAACTTTTATCTCCAGTGATTTAAAAAAACTAGTGGTTTCTTATAGATAAGAAACATAACTGCACGCTTACCAAAATTCAGAATTTAAGAACTGAACAAGAACCTAGATGACAGGGCCAGGTGACACTGCTTATTCACCTTGACTGAACCAGAAAACCTCCTGGAATGATGCAAAATCCAATTTGGTTTTGTGAGTAAGAATACAACTGCTTACTGCTTCCACATTTCAAAACAAAAAACCCACTATAATCTGTAAACAAAGTTTAGTATTGTCCACAGTCTGGACACGCATGAGGTGTAGCCAAAGTCTAAAGGTACATTCTTCTTATTTGAACCATTTAGAAGTGAAAAGACAACGAGTAAGCAGCTTGTTTGACTACGTGTGTTCCATCACTGGAGACAACCTATTGTCCTATTAGGCTTATGTAGATAAACATAAAAGCACCAGAAGAGCAATGATGAACAGCGTGCCAGTGTTCTGCTGCTTCTTTCAGGCAGAGACTGTTGAAGGCTTTGACATTTGGTGAATTTCAAGCAGACTCCAAAATAACCGGATGTGCAATGATGAAAATTAGAAAATTGAAGCAGAATGAATTGTGTAATAACATGTGTCTGGCTGCATGTGGATGAGTGGGCTGTCTGACTGCCTGAACATCAAGTTAGAAAACTGGATATAACGATCATAAACTCCCTCTTGAGACAATAAAGAGGAAATGGGGAGTACATACCCATTGTCAGAAAGGACATGGGAAGACCTCGCAGAATTCCAGGAAAATAGAAAATTTGATGACTACCTAAACTGATAATGCAGATGCACAAGGTCAAGCTGAGATATCTAAGCTAAGAGGTCTTAACCCTTAGCGGGGTTCTCGAGCAGCTCAGGGGAAAACAGGACAGCAGGAGTCTCCTTAACCAGCCACTAACAAACAGAGACAACTTCTCATTTGGAGTTGAATATTAGAGACCATGGTACAGGACTGCAAAATATTACCCTTCATTTCTAAAGAAATGAGACGCAAGGAGAGTATTGCTTCTCAGGGAAATGCCTCCTCACAAAATAATAATAATAATAAAAAAACATCACCCTTCCAGGGTCATCCTTAACTCTTCACTACTGCAGCTTGCACAGTCCTTTACCTGAAGATAAAAATCTTGTCCTGATTTTCAACAAGTCATCCCAAAATCTTTGCAACTTTCAAAGCCATCTGATGCTTTCAGCACAGGAAGGACATGGACCTGTTGGAACAAGTCCAGAGTAGGGCCAAGTTCAGAGGGCTGGAGCACTTCACCTATAATGACAGGCTGAGAGAGTTGGGGGTTGTTCAGCCTAGAGAAGGCTCCGGGGAGACCTTATAGCAGCCTTCCAGTACCTAAAGGGGGCCTACAGGAGAGATGAGGAAGGACTCTTCATCAGGGAGTTAAGTGATTGGATGATGAGTAATGGTTTTAAACAAAGAGGTGAGATTTAGATTAGATATTAGTAAGAAATTCTTTACTGCGAGGGTGATGAGGCACTGGAACAGGTTGCCCAGGGAAGTTGTGGATGCCTCATCCCTGGAGATGTTCAAGGCCAGGCTGGATGGGGCTCTGAGCAACCTGGTCCAGTGGGAGGTGTCCCTGCCCATGGCAGGGGGGTTGGAACTCAATGATCTTTAAGGTCCCTTCCAGCTCTAACCGTTCTATAATTCTACGATCTATTAACTTAAGAACCTATCAGCCATTACTAGCAATACTAGCATAAACATAAACTGTTTTCAGTTGTTGACTTCACATGCTATGTGGTAAATTACACTCTGCTCTAAGAAATATTTCTATACAGGCATTTGAACTTGGGCTTAGTGTAACACTTTCCCTATCCAAGCATGTAAAACAAACAAAAGTGAGTGATAAGAATACAAAATATACCCCTCTAAGAACAAAGTTAAGTTAAAACATTGATGCTATATTTCCAAGAAAGACTAGCAAGAACTAGATCAGTTTGATTTAAGTAGTGGTCAAAGTAATTTTGTTCTAAAAAGCATTGCAGCAGTATCTCCATCTCCAAATCCCAAACAAGTCAGGTACTCTCAAGCTGTGCCTGCTCCAGAATTATAAAAGTTTCATTAATATAACCATATAACATAGTATTATTGGAGACCTAATATCTGTAGAATTCATATGGCTTATTCTTGCTTTAAGTGATGGAACTTCTGCCTTCAGCCACACTCCATAATCACACTTCAGTTCTGTTCTGCAGCACTAGCTATCCTTTATCTTTTTAATTTTTTTTCCCCCCTTCCACATTTTCTTTAGTTTCTTAGCCCCTTCCCTACACTATCAGAGGCAAGATGGAAACATCTATCTTCAGAGACCAAAATCTATTTTTCTCTTCAAATACCTTTCTCCAGAACTAGTACACGTGAAGTAACAAGAAAAGGGCCTGAAACAAAGTAGTAGAAAACTCAAAGGCTTCCTTAACCTGCTGTCACCTCAAGTCAGAGAATTACCACGGCACAGGAGTGAAGACACCAAGTAAATGGTATTCAAGTGAATGAAAGCCACTTCCACAAACAGTAACATCATAACATGCAGATGAAAATATTTTCTGAGCACATTACACCACCATTTGTTTCTTCACAATATAGGAGTATCCATGGGAAGTTAATACATTTTCCTAAAATTAATGGCTACACATTTCATGAATTATCAAAAATATTTTTGAAACCTAATATTTTAATGCACTTCAGATAGATTTAGGCACTATTTTAACCACTAATTAGCTAGAATTTGCCTTTCCCTGACCAAATTACTTTTGACTTGCTTTTCTGTATGGCAGAACTGTTGCAACAGGAGAGGAAAAACGCATACCCAAATGTTTGCAAGTTATAATTCACTCAAGGCAGGCACAGTAGAAAGGTATTTCTGGAGATAGGTGCCTGGTTGTTAAAGAGATTAGAGGGAGCTATCACTGCCCATCTCCAACCTCTGCTTTTTCTAGATCCGCTTGGAATAAAAAAACCAAAGAATTTCACTGCACTCTAAGTATCCAAACCCATCAGGTTTTTTGTAAGCATTTTCCCAGCACACCAACCAGTTACAGGCCTTAAGAGATACGGGGATAAAACAACCCCACTTGTGTGCCAGACCTCAACGAAATGAAGCATGCACAGTGGAGGAGCCACAGACACCCAAAGAGCAAGAAACTGAAACAAGGAGGCCAGCAGAGAGGTTTTTTTCAGCTGTTTTCCAAGTCAGGCTCACAATTTTTCCCCAATTTCACATAGAACCTGATTTGGATACCCAAGTCCGTCGCGGCTCTTGTTCTAAACAGTTAAACTTGTTTTGAAGTGAAGGTCATTTGCTTATGAAAAACTTGAGAAATTTTATAACTTCTCATTTTACTCTACCAATATGTGCTTGTTAAAACCTTCCATTTCTTAAAGATTCAGGGTCTCTCACAACTTAATGAAATCATGAGGGTTGCTTAATTGAATAGTGACTCCTTCCAGCACGAAAGTCATTATCACCCACAGCTCTTGAATGACTTAGTTCAGAACTGCCTGGTCTCTGCCCATTCCCAAGCAGAGAGGTGCCCACGTTACAAGAACTACCCTCACAGTATGAACCCAGCGCTGCCAGCTCAGCAGAGATGACAAATAAGCACTAACTGGGTGCCCCTGTTTCTGGAGGAGTCTTGAGTAAAACTAGAGGAGTCCACAGGAGCTTTGTATTTCACATGCTCTATGTGACCTGTGGGTAGGTAACAGTTGTTCAGCATCCGCTGCACTCCCTATGGCAATTTCAAGTCTTCATTTGCTTCAGAAATCAGAACTTCTTACTTCCCAGGTTTACCTCAAACGTTAATTAAGATTTATTTTGAGATGCTTGCATATTTCAAAATTTTATTGAACAAGAAACAGCATCGGGTGATATTTCCTACTAATAGAATTCTAGCCGTTCTGTATAATGCAGCACAGCTGCGTGAACGCTTCAGGAAGACATACTGCCTTACTTCAGCTACTAAAATCTATAATCAACTGCAGACTCATGAAACCATGCTTTAAAGATATTACACTTCTAAATCATATTTGCGCAAATGAAAAGGTAACATTATCCCACTCTTAAAATTAGTTCCCAATTCCATTTTTTGTTCAAATTAAACCAGTACACTCCTATTTCTCAAACATCCATTCATCAAGGTGTAATTCTATCTTATTAAACGCAGAAACAGTACCCTCATACCTCACAAATCTGTGCTGTTAACTCACCAAACTGGCAAAAATACAGGTTTAATTGATTCTTCCACTTCTATAAAACTATGAGCCAACACAGCTGAAAAATTCTATTCCATTTTCTCTATCATCCTAAACACCAACAGCTTTATGAAAGACTTGCGAGTTCATTGAGCGTTTTTCAAAACATAAACCGAAATGGTGGCACAGCTGCATCACAAGACTTATCTAACACAAGCTTCGTCATCACTGACGATGTATAAAATGGTAATTACCCACCCTGATTCATACTACTGTATTCTTGGCAGTTTGGAAATAAACCTCTCTCTTCATTTCATTGTAATCTGGATATACATATTCTGAAAATTACTGAAGTGAAAAACATTAATTTCATAGTGAGAACTGTACAGACTTACTTACAGAAGTAGACATGCCATTTAAAAAAAATAAAAAAGTTATCTGTTGGATTAGAGATTAATTCCCCTTTCAGCAAACCTTAAGAGTAGATTAATTCAAGTAAGGAGGAAGAAGGTAATCTTTAAAATTTATTTTTTCCCACGTGCTTCTTGTCAGACCAGATATATCACAGTTATTTGCTGAAATCAGAAATTTCAAAAACCCATGAAAATTACAGTAAATGTGAAAAAATATCCCACACTAAGGTTTTAAAAACACTTCGTCCTTGCAAAAGGCACAGTCCATTCCTAACCAAAACATTCAAGGTGTCCACATTTTAAATACAAAGATCTGAATAGAGCAAGCCACTGCCAGCTTCTCTTCATGTTACTGGGAAGTGAAAGGCTCTCAGTACCTCACAGAGGTTCTGTTTGTTAAAGAAAATCATTAGTTAGGCAGTCAATTCTGCCTTGAATGATCAGAAGTAAGTTACAGGTAAGTGGGATTTCAGTTTAGTAGGGACTTCCCATGCACTCCTGTAACATTAAGTTCTGGGAAAGCCTAGTGGCAACGTTGCTGTCAAAGAAACAGGCCGCAGATGAGACTGACAGAGCTCCAGCTTTTCCAAACGGTTACGATACCCACGGATGACATGCAAAACACGGGCTCGGTTTCTGTTGGTGCTTTCTGCGCTTTCATCTTCTGTACAGATACGTATTTTCAAGTTTAAGGGCTGTAGTAGATAGTTCTCGAATTTTGCCTTAGGCTGTACAGCATTCGCATTGGAA
This sequence comes from Nycticryphes semicollaris, assembly GCA_013400055.1. Classification (NCBI taxonomy): domain Eukaryota; kingdom Metazoa; phylum Chordata; class Aves; order Charadriiformes; family Rostratulidae; genus Nycticryphes; species Nycticryphes semicollaris. The sequence continues at coordinate 687,361 of VXBJ01003995.1, forward strand.
AACTGCTCTCAAAAACGCACCGTTACACAGCTGAACATTTCAACACTACTGTACTTGGTCTATTACTTTTTTTCATTTTCTTTGCCACATATGAATCCACTTTTTATTTAGAGCAATGCTCATTTTCTCTCTCAACGTTTATTGTCTCCTTTTTCTTCTCCTCATATGTTCTGATTAATTCCACGACCACACTTTCATTTGTTCAGTTATGAAAGTTCTTCTCTAACCACTTTTCACCTTAATTGATTTACAGTAATGCCAAAGTTTTATTTAAGGAAATAGCTGATTTCAATAATTAATTCTACTGATTTATCAAAGTTCTGTATTTAAAAAAGAATTCTATTGCTATTCAGTGGGGTTTGCTTTTGTTTAATCAGAGTCAACAGCAACCACTCAACTCAAAAAACTACCCTGAACCTATTTCTTACAACTGCTGCTTCATAACTTCTGTTCTCAACATTAAGAGAGGACCCTTCATTCTCCAGCACACATCCTTCTAGAAGGATTTGTTTTGCCTCCAGGAGCACTAACATCATCTGTAGGTCGAGTTACAGCCAAAGCCAAGGAGTCTACAGTAGATGCACAGCAGCACCACTTTGACAGGAAAAAAACTGCAGCTCCTATTGCTGTTTCCCCACCAACAGGGAAAACCAGAAATCGGCCCCATTTATTTTCAGTTTACTATCACTTCAACCACTTCCTCCTCAGTTTAAAACCCTCTGCCTAAATCAGCCCCACTTCCTTGTTAGGTGTTAGCAATTAAATGCCAGCACCAATCAAAAAACGAAGATACTAATCCCAAGAAAGGCTAGTTCCCACCTTCCTTCCTTACTGGGAAAAGTCCTATACATCCTTTTATTTTCTTTACTGTTGGCTTTACCCTTCTTTTAAGATATGGGAGATGCAAATTCAATTCCCTGTCCCAGGGTCTACTTAGTGGTACATAATACAGCGGCCTTGAAGGAAAAGCATGCAAGAATATAGCTCCATTTACTGCTGGGTAGTCATTCCTAGCAAAAGAACACAAGAAAAAAAACAGAAGAAGTTTAAAGTTTGGTCTGAATTTAAACACAATTCTGTTTTGTTTGGGGCAAGAACTGAGATTTAAAAAAAAATAATAATAATAAATAACTGGACTTATTCAAGCTACACTTGTGTATCTTCAAAATATTAATGAACTCTTCTAGAGCTGCTGTGTTTGAATCCCTCTCTGGATTTTTTGAATAGTCTTTTTTTTATATTAGTAATTTTGCTATCTCCAGGAGAATGAAAAAGCCATAAAGTATTTAATTTAAGAATTTAATTTCAAACAGATAGATGAACAGGAGTGCACTTTAAATTATAAATAGGAAAATTGAATGATAAGAAATATGCTTTCATTACTTTCTAAGTACAATAATAACGCTTGCTACCTTGGGCCAGAAGATTATTGGCAACCAAAGTTTTAATCATCAAAACAGAAAGATTTCCTGCATCTGCGAGATAGTTGTTTCTCTACTACAATACATTTCTTGATATTTTGAGCTTTGGCTAATAAACATTTAATAATGATTATATTAAAAGTTATTGTCCTTGGGGCTTGCTTTTGATGTGTACCATATAAAACAGGTGTCTTGTATTATTTTACTTGCACTGGGGCTTTCTGGTTTGCACTGAGCTTAGAATTATTAGTTTAGAATCCAGTTGCTATCTTTGTTATTGCTTTGTAAAGTTCTAATTAGAATTTGGGGAGTCTAAAGAAGTAATATGCTTTATGAATAGCGCTATGTCTTAGATGCGTGAGTGCTATTCACTTTCTTTCACTTGTTTTATTAAGCAGAGAACAGCAAAGAAATGTTTGAATAATCTTGTATATTTGATCTTTGTGTGTTAAAAAGAATTTATTAAGAATACGGGATGAGGCTCAATCAGTATCCACTTTTACAAGTGTTAGAATGGAGATGGTACTAATTAGACTAAGCGAAATCTGAATTTAAAAAAAAAAAAACAAAACAAAACAAAACAATCTTCACTGGTACAATACACTGTAACATTGTGGTGCTTTAGGTTAGAAGGGACTTCTCGGGTCATCGAGCCCAGTTGCCTTCACAAGCACATGTGACACTGCAACCTAGACGTTGTACCTAGCTGCTTCTTGAACATCTCTACTGGTGGTGTCCCCACAATTCACAAGGCAAACAAATGCCTGTCCTCAAAGCCAGGAATCTTAAGGAATACTACTTAACAGATTTCCTTTTTTCATACCTGCTTCTGCTTTAACACACATGTAGTTAAAACTGTCCTTTCAATGGATTAATACGCACGTGACCCGAGTCCTTCCTTCTAGCCAAACCAAACCCCTCTGATAATCTTCCACAGACATTGCTCCATACATTTTCCTATAGCTCCATAATAAACCATTTACAAATACTCAGTGATTGTCCTCGGGGGG
>VXBJ01003996.1:35412-61855 GCA_013400055.1 Nycticryphes semicollaris
AGGGGAGAACTTTGTAGAGTGGGGCTGATGGTTGGACTGGATGATCCCAAGGGTCTCTTCCAACCTGAAGGATTCTGTGGTTCTGTGGTTCTAAGGGCAGAGGGTGCCCTGGGGTGAAGGTTGTGGGGGCTGAAAAGGCAGGGGAGATGGCTGCTGAGTAGCTGCTCGGTGTCCTCCAAGAGGTGGCAGAGGGGTGGGTGATGTGGGGACAACGGGGGTTGGGGTGCTGGTACCTGGATGCGGACGATGGCCGACGTGGTGCGCGGCAGCGTGCCCCGGTCACTGGCCGTCACAGTGAAGATGTACTCGGGGCGGTCAGAGCGGCGCAGAACCGTGGCCGTCCGCAGCTCTCCCGTGGCCACGTGCAGCGTGAATCGCTCTGCCCAGGCTCCTGCCGGGAGAAGGGGAAGCACTGGAGGGGGAGGCAGAGGTGGGGGCCGGGGGAGGCCGGGACAGAGCGGGGAGCGTGGTGCGGTGGGGCTGGGGCAGCGGGCACCCATCTGCCCGCAGGGGTGGTGGCCACAAGGCAGCATCAATTAGTCACTTCCGCAGCTCGTACCTATCAGCGAGTAGACGATGGTCCCGTTCTCACCCTCGTCAGGGTCCTTGGCTTGCAGGGAAGCCACAAGAAGTCCCGATGGCTTCTCTTCCAGCACCTGTAGCACAGGCCAGGGAGCGGCTGAGGGGCACAGGGCACCCTTCAGACCGCCCCCACAGACCCCCCAGCTCAGCACGGGATCTGAACCAGCCCCTACACCCCACCCATGGCACAGCCCCCCAGCAGGACCCACAGGCTGTGGACAACAAGGAGGAGCCCGTGGCAAAGCTGGCACAGGCAGCTTCTGCCCTCACCACCGTCTGGGAGCGAGCTGCAGGGTGACAGGAGGACACTGTTCCCACCCACGTCACACCCAAAGCCCCTACAGCTGGGAAAATCCAGGGCTCCAGGACTGTCCCTGTCCTCTCTGCCCCCTGCAGAGGTGTGGGCGCTGATGGGCTCAAGGGCAGGCACCCTGGGGGTGGGGGGTGACTTCCCCAGCTCCCACCAGCCAGCCCAGGGAGTTCGGCGATCCCTGGAAATGCAGCTGGCAGTTCTTCCCGGGCTCGGACACCGGGGCTCGTAGGGCTATTTCCTTCTCTCCGTCGCTCCCGGTTGGCACCACCGACTGCCCGCCTGCAGGCACTCACACCACCATTTCAGGCCAGCCCACCACAGCACCACCGAGACACTAATTACCGGCATGTTCAACTACCCCTCATTCCGAGGTGAGGTACCCGCGTCCCAGCAGAGACCGCAGGGACCAGCACCACGTGTGAGGACGCCCCTGGGTAGTTACGGAGACGGAGGCTTCCCCACACACGGCCCCTCTCAGCTTTCAGGAGCCTCTCTCAGGTTTTGGGGGCCCCTCTCAGCTTTTGGGAGCCCCTCTCAGGTTTTGGGGACCCCTCTCAGCTTTTGGGAGCCCCCTCAGAGGACGGCCCATCCCTGTCTCCACTCTTCGCACACACACCCCAACCCCAGGCACGGGCTCTGTGCTCCCTTCCACACCAGAAGACATCAGATCCCCATCCCGAGGTCACAGACCCCAAATCCCCACCCCATGGGCACAGACCCCAGCACAAATCATCCCCACAGACCAGCTGTGCTGGGAGAGCTCAGCCTGGGACCTCTTTAACGCATTTACGGCAAAAGCAAGTGGAATCGGGGCAAGAACCCGAGGAAAGAGGCTGGAGGGTCCCAGGAGGAGGCAAGTGATAAAGCTGCTGCAGAGGCTGCTGGCCCTGGGGGGGTGGCTCGGGGAGGGGGGGCTGGAGGAGCGATGTGACTGCTCTGTAAACAGTGGGGAGAGGGGAGGGAAATTCCCAGGAGAGAGAAGAGCTATTTAAGCAGAAGCACAATATTGGCAGGAGAACAAATGGGTATAAAGTGGTCAGAAATGAGTTTAGGCTGGAAATTAAGAGACGGTTTCCAACTACCAGATCAAGGAATCTGGAGCAGCATTTCACAGCAGGGATGGAGGCAGAAGACCTAAACACAGCCGGGCTGTTGGTCAAAAGGAGCGTCTGCGTGGACACCTCCGAGCGGGGCTGTGCTTCAGGAGCCCCTTCCAGCCTCTCCTCTGCCCGGGCTGGGGCAGGGGCTGTCCCCCAGGCTGTCCCTAACTGACCTCCACCAGGACACGGCAGGGGGGGTGGTGGTGGTGTCCTGCTCCATGGCCGTGGCCAAGCTCCCCTTCCCCTGGAGCCAAGCTCCATCTGAGACAAGCGGTGACTCAGCAGAGGAGCCCAACGAGCAGCACCCACACGGGCTCCGTCTGCAAACGCCATTTCAGAGGCACAAACAGAGGAACAAGCAGCAGCAGAAGCGGTGGTGCCTCTGCCCAGCCTCTGCCCTGCTGCCAGGCAGGGCCACCCTGCTCAGACACCCGCCCTGCGAGGAGGCTGCTGCAAACACCAGTTTGGTCCAAAGAGGGGAGAGAGCCCCATCTCAGCCACCAGCACAGCTCCGGGGGTGCCCGGCAGTGGGCACGCAGAGAAGATGCAAGAGACAGGGTATGTACAGAGTAGAATCGTCATAGAATCATAGAATGGATAGAATTGGAAGGGAACTTAAAGATCATGAGATTCCAACCCCCCTGCCCTGGGCAGGGACACCTCCCACCAGCCCAGGTTGCTCCAAGCCCCCTCCAACCTGGCCTTGAACCCCTCCGGGGATGGGGCAGCCACAGCTTCTCGGTGCAACCTGGGCCAGGCTCTCACCACCCTCACACCAAAGAACTTCTTGCTGGTATCTCATCTCAATCTCCCCTCTCCCAATTTAAACCCGTTACCCCTTGTCCTGTCACTCCACTCCCTGACAAAGAGTCCCTCCCCAGCTCTCCTGGAGCTCCCTTCAGATCCTGGGAGGCTGCTCTAAGGTCTCCCCGGAGCCTTCTCTTCTCCAGGCTGAACAGCCCCAGCTCCCTCAGCTCTTCACAGCAGAGGTTCTCCATCCCTCTGACCATCTTGGTGACCCTTCTCTGGACCCATTCCAACAGCTCCATGTCCTTTCTATGTTGAGGACTCCAGAGCTGGACACAGGACTCCAGGTGGAGTCTCACCAGGGCAGAGGGGTGGAATCCCCTCCCTCACCCTGCTGGCCACGCTGCTTCTGCTGCAGCCCCACCACGACACCTCCAACCTTCCCGCAGCCAAGTCACTTCCTGAGCCACAGACTGTAATTTTGTTCAACAGCCCTTGATGGATCTTTTTCTTTCCACGAATTCATCTGATTTTGAGCCCATGCAACTCTTGGCAATGATTTCACAGTTTAATTACATTCTCCATGAAAAAGCACTGCCGTTGTTTATTTCAAACCTGCTGCCTGGTGCCTTCTCATGAAGCCCCTTAGGTCCTGTGTGGTGAAAAAAGCAAGGTCTAACTTGCCCCCAGCTTCCCCCGTGCCACCCACTGCCCACCCCTGCTCTGTTCCTGCAGGTTCTTCCCCGCCAGAGAACGGCCACTTTCTGTGTGAGCCCATATCTGCTGGAGATGACATCAACACCTTTCTCTAGCACCAGGGCTTCCTTGGCGGAAGGGAGGACAGCCAGAGCGCGTGTGCGGAATCCCAGATGCAGGGTCATGATGGCTCCTTTCGTTCCCTCTGCCTTTTCAGCACCAATTCACCTTTTCGGCTGCAGGTGAGCCCTGAACTGCCGTTTTCACACGGTGATGCCCCAGCCTCCCTGAAGCAGCCAATTCAGAACCCATGAGAGCCAGTGACATTCCTACTGCTCTCTGCCAAGGCATCTTCACCAAGGCCAAGTGCCAGCTCCTGCCTTTGGGCCACACCAACCCTCCCATCGCTACAGGCTTGGGGACGTGTGGCTGGAGCTGCCTGACAGAAAAGGACCTGGGGGTTCTGGTTGACAAGTGGCTGAACACGAGCCAGCAGAGTGCCCAGGTGGCCAAGAAGGCCAATAGCATCCTGGCTTGTACTAGAGATGGTGTGACCAGCAGGAGTAGGGAGGTGATTGTCCCCCTGGACTCAGCACTGGTGAGGCCACCCCTTGGGTATCGTGTCCAGTTGTGGGCACCTCAACAGCAGAGAGATCTGGAGGGGCTGGAGCGAGTGCAGAGGAGGGCAACGGAGCTGGGGAAGGGCCTGGAGAATAAATCTCATGGAGAGCGATGGAAGGAGCTGGGAGTGTTGAGTTGGAGGAAGAGGAGGCTGAGGGGAGACCTCATCGCTCTCTACAACTGCTTGAAAGGACATTGTGGAGAGGTTGGTGCTGGTCTCTTCTCACAGGGAATTAGAAGGAGAGGGAATGGCTTCCAGCTGCACCAGGGTAGGTTTAGGCTGGACATTAGGAAAGAATTTTTGCCAGGAGGAGTGGTCAGAGCCTGGACTGGGCTGCCCAGGGAGGGGGTTGAGTCCCCATCCCTGAGTGTGTTTCAGAGTGGTTGAGATGTGGTGTTGGGGGATCTGGTGTAGGGGAGAACTTTGTAGAGTGGGGCTGATGGTTGGACTGGATGATCCCAAGGGTCTCTTCCAACCTGAAGGATTCCATGATTCTATGATTCTATGTCTATCATTTTCCCATTGGCAACACTGAACTTCATCTCCCTTCTGCCTTCCTAATTGAAGAGTGAACCAAGACCCTTCCAAAGTTCCTCACAGGGAGCCCTCGCCTTTTTTTACTAGGAATGTCCTGGTGACATCAACAGACACCTCTTCTGGAGGGTGTATGGAAATGCTAAATGGCCAGGACACCAGTCCCAGGCACCACCAGTGACACCCTTCATGGAATCAAGGAATTGTCAGAGCTGGAAGGGACCTCTAGAGACCATCCAGTCCAACTCCCCTGCTAAAGCAGGATTGCCCAGAGTCTCCCCTCAGCCTTCTCTTCTCCAGGCTAAAGGGTCCCAGCTCTCTCAGCCTTTCCTTGTCAGGGAGATGCTCCAATCCCTCCAGCATCTTTGCTGCCCTGCGCTGGACTCTCTCCAGTAGTTCCTTCCTCTGTGAACAGACCACTGCTCCCTCTCCTTTTCCCAGTGGCTGTTCCCCAGAGAACCCATCACCTCGGCAGGTCCTGAGTGACCACCCCCTGGTCCCACCAGCGTGTCACACCAAGCCTGATGGTCTCATCTCCCAGCCCTGCACGGAGACACCCCTCTGGCTGACGCTCAGAGCGAGGTGCTGACACAGGAACCTCTCTCTGCTCTGTCTGATGACCGCTGGCAGGAGCACCTCACCAAGTCTGCAGAAAATCTCCGAGCTTTGCATTTATCACTCGGTTTTTACTTTTCCTCCAAGTCTTCCTCCTACACCGAAATCATGATTAACAGTGGCCTCTTCCTGTGCTTCACCCTTCTCTACCAGCGCTTCCAGCAGGACAGCTTCAAACCAAACTGCCCAAATATCTGTTTCGTTCAAAACTCTCACAGCACTCACCTTCAGGACCTTGTGCCTGCCCCAGCCTTGCCCTGAGGGGTGCGTACGCTTTTGTGCTGCCTTTGTGGGAGAAGAAACCTCCTGAGCTCTATCAGGACAGTGCCAACACATCACACACACCCCCAGGCACTGGAACCTGCTGTGTGAGCACTGCGCGTGTCCCCAGAGGGGACGGGACACAGGGGACTGCGGACACAGAGTGACCAACGCTGTTGTGCAGAGCCCAACCGGCCCCAGCCTCAGGGATGCCCTGGCTGGGTGGCCCCTGGCCAGCAGCAGTAGCCCAAGGACCAGAGCCCATCTCAGGTAGCTTTGCCTCCCTCTGCCTCCACCCATCCCCGAAAGGTGCCCTCACCCAGGCCCAGCCCTGCCAGCAGAGAGGACCCACAGGGCACGCAAGAAGGTGGCTGGGCAAGGGACGAACTCAGCCTGGAAGGGGAAGGGAGAAAGTAATGAAGAGGGAAGTTCTGGCTGGAGCTGCAGAGTGTCCCCAGGGTCCTGTGATGGTGGCCAGTGCAGCCCAGATCACAGTAGCCACACAGGTGCAGCAATGACCCGCCAATACAGTCCTGTCCACTCTGACCTGCCTCTTCTCAGCCTGGAGAAGGCTCCAGGGAGACCTTGGAGACCCTTCCAGTCCCTCCAGTCCCTCCAGGAAAGCTGGGGAGGGACCCTTGGTGAGGGAGGGGAGCCCTAGGAGGAGGGGGAAGAGTTTGACACTGAAAGAGGGGAGATGGAGCTGAGATGTGGGGAAGAAGTTCTTTGGTGTGAGGGTGGTGAGAGCCTGACCCAGGTTGCCCCGAGAAGCTGTGGCTGCCCCATCCCTGGAGGGGTTCAAGGCCAGGTTGGAGGGGGCTTGGAGCAACCTGGTCTGGTGGGAGGTGTCCCTGGATGGTCTGGTGGAAGGCTGTGATCCCATCACCACGCTGTGACAACATGGTGCAAGTGTCTTTGAGCACATGACGGGGGGAGGTGAGGACACGGCCTCAGTGCCCATCCTGCTCCGTTGCTGCCAGCGCCACTGGGCCAGCTCCGTCGAGCCCTGGCCACAGGGGCCACCCTGCAGGGCCACAGCAGAGCAGATGTGGCCAGCTGGGGGTGCAGGGCTGGTTCTTGTCTGGTCCTTGGCCACTTCTGTTGAGCAGCACAGACATGACCCTGTCTGCAGCACGCCCAGTGACCACCGGGACACCACCGCACAGCGCTGAGAGGGAAAGCTGTGCCGGGACCCTTGGCAGATTTCTCAGAAACCCCTTGTGAGGGCAAAGTCCAGCTGTGCAGCGCTTCCTTGACCTCCCAGGAAGCTGAATGGCCACACCAAAGGTCCTGAGAGTGAGAAGTTAACGGCACCCTGTGCCTCCCTCCTCCTGGTTCTGCTGGGGTCAGCTTTAGGGCTCCCTTTCTCCTCCCCTCCTCGCAGGCAAGCGTGAGCCCAGACCTTCTCTCTGCTGGTCTCAAGAGCCCTCTCAGACTCACCAGACCGCCCCGGCTGCTGCACGGACTCAACCTGCACCCCCTCATCTCCCACCCCCAAATTCTCCTGGGTGCCCCTGCCCTCCCCCTGCCAAGAACCACCTGCCCCAGCCCCAGAGGACACCACACTCCCCCATGTCCAGGGCTGCCCCCTGCCCCTACCTGCACGGGCAGCTCCTGGCCGCTGCCCACATGGAGGAAGGTGGGTGCGTTGTCGTTCTCGTCCAGCACCGTGACGTAGACGGTTCCCGTGGCACTGCGGGGCGGCGCTCCCCCGTCCTGCACGATCACCAGGAGCTGGTAGCTGGACTGCTGCTCCCGGTCCAGGCTGTGCTTGGTGCTGATCTCCCCTGTTAGGGCGGGAGAGGTGGGGACACAGCTCAGCCCAAAACCACTTTAGAGAAGAGCCCGTGCTCAGGGATGCTGCCGGGGAGCCCAGCACCGCACCGTCAGGCAGACAAACGTTCTGCTGTGGCACCGACCTGGCCCAGGGTGTGTCTGACCTGCCCTGGACAATCCCCCTGGCCCCGGGAAGCAAGGAATTCCCTCACCTGTCTGTGTGTGGATGAGGAAGCTGGGGTCGTGCTGGAGCAGGCGGTAGGTGAGCCGGCTGTTCTGCCCAGCGTCCCGGTCGCTCGCCATCACCCTCCCCACGCTGCTGCCAGGAGCCTGGTTCTCGGGGACGGTGAAGAAGTAACGCTCCTCGCTCAGCCGGGGGCTGTTGTCGTTCTCGTCGGTGACACTGATCCGGACGGTGCTGGTGCCCGTTTTCCGGGCTTCCCCCCCCGCAGCGCCGCCTCCCGCCGAGGCCAGCACGGTGAGCACGTACAGGTCCCGTGTCTCCCGGTCCAGTGCACTTTTCACGTACAGCCAACCGCTGTCGGGCACGATGCCGAAGCTGGCCGCGTCCCCGTCGGCACGCAGGTGGTAGGTGAGGGTCACCGACTCGGCGTCACGCGCCAGGGCCCGCACCTGCAGGAAGCGGGTGGAGACGGGGACACCCTCCTGCACCTCCACGCGGTAGGTGAGAGTGTCGAAGATGGGCCCGTTGTCGTGCTCGGCTTGCACATGCACCACCAGCGTGAAGGTGGAGCTGAGCTGGGGGACGCCGCCATCCCGGGCCACAATGCCCAGTCTGTAGGCTGCGCTGGCTTCGTACTGCAGGGCCCCGATCAGTCGCACCGCCCCCGAGGAGCGCTCCACGCTGAAGGTGCCATCGCCCCCCGATGCCAGCTCGAAGGTCACCTGGCCGTTGGCACCGCTGTCACGGTCCTCGGCCTGCAAAGTGTATACTGTGGTCCCGGGTTCTGTGGCCTCTGGCAGCAGAATGGAGTCAGAGGGGGCTGGGAACACGGGGACGTTGTCATTCACGTCTGACACGGAGATTTTCACGCGCGTGTTGCTGTAGGCGGGAGGTGAACCGCTCCGTGCCTGGACATCCAGAATGAGAACAGCCTGAGACTCGTGATCGAGGGGGAGGCTGGAGCGGAGCTGCCCAGAGGCAGAGTCGATGGAAAAGTAGCCATGAGGATCCCCCGAGGAGATGGAATAAAAGATGTCATCCGCATGGCCTGCGGACAGGGAAATACAGAGGGGAGCAATGATCTCTCTTGCCTTGGGGAGGCCCCACCTGGAGCACTGGGACCAGTTCTGGGCCCCCCCAGTTCCAGAAGGACCGGGAACTGCTGGAGAGGGGACAGCAGAGGAACACAGAGATGCTGAGGGGCCTGGAGCATCTCTGTGAGGAGGAAAGGCTGAGGGACTTGGGTGTGTTTAGTCTGGAGAAGAGAAGGCTGAGGGGGGATGTGATCAACACCTGGAAATCCTTCCAGGGTGGGTGTCAGGAGGATGGGGCCAGGCTTTTTCCAGTGGTGCCCAGTGAGAGGCCAAGAGGGAACGGGCCCAAACTGGACCATCAGAAGCTCCAACTCAACGTGAGGAGGAACTTGTTGACTCTGAGGGTGTCAGAGCCCTGGCAGAGGCTGCCCAGAGAGGTGGTGGAGTCTCCTTCTCTGGAGACATTCAGACCCCTCCTGGACACGTTCCTGTGGGACCTGCTGGGGGTGGCCCTGCTCTGGCAGGGGGTTGGACTGGGGTCTGCAGAGGTCCCTGCCAACCCCAGATCATTCTGTGAGTCTGTGACTCACATACCTGTCTCACCTCCTCAGCCCCTGCAGACACAGCAGGGCAGGGCAGTGCCATCCGCGGCAGACTGCAGTGAGAGGTGAGCTGTGGCACTGTGTACATGTGTGTGTATGCACAGACACGTGTGTACATGTGTGTGAGAGCATGCACTGTGCTGAGGGACAATCGCACGGGCCCACGTTCAGCTGCACGTGGTTCTGTGGGCGCGCAGAGCTCCCAGAACAGGGCTGCTCTGCGAAGGACTGCGACAGGACCCTTGAGAGGATGTGGGGACGGGGAAAGTGGCTGGATACAAATGGACAAGCCCATACCTGGAGGGTTCTGGGCCCGGACAGCCCCCACGCTGGCACCCGGCAGCACGTCCTCAGGAACTGTGAAGAAGTACTGAGCTTGCTCAAAGACCGGGGGAGAGACGGTGCCCTCCACGATGCTGATGTTCACCCGGGCGTTGGGCTGTGCCTGCAGGCCCCCGCTGTCTTGAGCAGAGATCACCAGCTGCACCAGCGTGTTGGCTTTACCACTCAGGGACCATGAGAGGGAGATGACACCTAGGGAGCAAAACAGTTCAGGGAGCTCCGTGCCTGCACCCCCGCCTGCCATCTGGCACCAAGGGGACAGGACAAACCATAAGCTTGAAAAGAAAGACCTAGGGGGCAGCAAAAAATGGGCAGCTTCCACTCGCCATGGAAGCACTGGAGGGAAGAGAAGGAACCTTCTCGTGAAAGCCTCCCCAGATCCTCCTTTCTCAACCTTAGCCCCAGACCGAGCTAAGCAGTGGTGAGGGCTGGGGGAAAGGAGGCAGATGCAGGTCTTGGGAGAGGGAAAGGAGGGAACAGGGCCTCCAGGGCACAGGGTGAGGGTGATGACACAGCAGATGGGGACAAAGCTGCAGGGAGGCTCTTGGAGATGGAGAACTGAAGGACCATCCTCAACAGGCTCCACAAAGGAGGTGTCACTGCATTAGGGTGGCTAGTTGGCCTGTCTCATCCCAGTCACATTCTGGGAACTTGGGGACCAGTGTGGAGAGCCCCCAGTGCCTGTGCTCAGCATGGGACACCTTCCTATCCTGCTGAGAGCCCTACACAGCCATACACCCACCTCCCCAGAAGGAACTGCTCTGGCTTTGGTGGCCAAAGCACGGCAGGGCAGAGGCAGGTAATGAGAAAGGTGCAACAGAGTGAACTGGGCGGGGGAGAGGGGGGAACTGGGGCAAGGACCAGAAATGGAGCAGGATACAGCCTGACAGGGAAAGGCAAGCAGTGTGCAGGAGGGAAGATGAGTGAGTCAGGGAGGGGGAACAAGGGGAAGGCAGGGAGGTGGGACAAATGAGGAACAGAGCAGGCAGCAGAAACGAGAGGTCAGAGACCGAGTCTGGGAAGGGGCTGCCAGAGGCTGGAGAAGCCAAGGCAGGGAAGATGTGGCAGGTAGAGAAACAGACACATTCTGGTGGCAGACTGCGCTGCTGCGATGGCCAAGCAGGGACCCTCAGTCTGCACCCCACTGCCCTGACGGCTGCCCCCTGAGCTCTCACTTACCTGTGTCCTTGTTGAGGGAGAAGAGCGGGGGCGAGTTCCCCAGGACGATGCGGTAGCTCACTTTGCCGTTCAGCCCCTCGTCCTTGTCGTGGGCAGTGACACGCAGCACGGCTGTGCCAGGCATGCTCTGTGTGCTGATGCTGGCAGCGTACTCCAGCGGGTAGAACACGGGCCGGTTGTCATTTATGTCCTCCAGAAAAACCTTCACGTACACCATGGAGTTCAGGCCACCCTGAGGAAGGATCATATTGGAGGTGGTGTAAAGAGCAGGGACAAGGACAACAGTATCCCCTGCACAGTGCAGTGTCACATCCCCACGGCCTCTCCTACACTCACCCCGTCAACAGCAGTAATGGTGAAATCGTAGGCAGACGTGCCCTCGTCGCGGTCCAAAGGCTGCACCGTGCACAGCTGCCCCGTGTGCTTGTCGATGCCGAACTGCGTGGGGACAACGCTGCCAATGCCAGAACCAATGGAGTAGGAGAGAGAGCCAAACGTGCCGCTGTCTGCATCCGTGGCTGTCACCTGGAGAGGGAAGGCCACACATGAGCAGGGCCAGCACCACAGAGGGACCACCAGCCAGACCCAGCCAGTCACCACCACACCCCAGTGCTGCCCTCTGCCCCGTGGCCCACAACCAGTCCACAGTCCTCAAAGCTGGCCATAGTAGAGCACAACGACAGTCACTGCCTCAGCTGTGACGTTCTTGTCCCAGATGAGCCACCACTTTCTCCCCAGTCCCCCCCTGCGAGAGGACAGAGCCTGACGGGGCTTGCTGCCTGCAGACAGTGGCCCACACTGGCCCGGTCCCTGTGAGGGGCCGCAGAGCCAGAGGAGCAGCATCGCACTCTCAACTGCTGCAGTTTCCATCCAGAGCACTGCCGTGGGTCCCCACACCACCGGCGGTGCACTGTTCCAGGTGATGCCTCCCTTCTTGCATCCCTGGGGCAGCATCCGTGACCCTGGCCAGCAGACTTCCCTCAGCAAAGGGAAAGGCCATATGGAGAGAAGCCAAGCCTCCTATGGATGCCAAGGATCCCTGTTGCACCCAGCTTGACTTGGGTGTCCCTGGCCAGGGCCAACCCCTGCTTCCCCAGCAGCTGCCCTACCCCTCTGCTCCTTCTTCCCTGCAAAGGTGTTTGAGACACGGCAGGAAGAAATCCAGCCCTGTTTTCCCCAAGGCTCTGGCTCTGTGCTGCTCTCGGGGCTCTGTGCCCAGTGGCTGGGTGATGCTGGGGGGTGGCATTGCCTTGTGACAGCGGGGTTCCCCCTAATGCTGTGAAAGACAAAATCAGGCCTCAATCGTCGGGATGACTATTAAGCAGGTATCCATTATTGCAGCGCTGGGGGCACAGGGGATTGCTCCTACAAATGAGGTGCTACAAGGCATGATTCAGTAGCTGAGTGGGTAGTACTGGTGACAGGAGCAGGGTTGGACTAGATGATCTCGTAGGTCCTTTCCAACCCTGTGTTTCTATGATTCTATTATTATCGTAGCCCTGCAGGGGGGTAGGCCCCTGTTTGTGGTCAGAGAGACAAAACCACATAGGATTTGCCAACTCATACGTAGGACAAGAGCGGCCTAGTCATGTCAAGCAAACCTTCAAGTCATACTTAGCCTTATTCTTTAATTCACCCCACAGCTACGGACACAGCAGGAGGGTTAAAACCAGTCACAGAACACAGAATCCTAGAGGGGTCCAGGCCAGAAGGGACCTCCAGGCTCATCGAGTCCCACCTCCCCACAGTCAGCAGGGACACCCCCAACCAGACCAGGTTGCCCAGGGCCTCCTCCAGTCTCCCCTTGAAGATCTCCAGGGAAGGGGCCTCAACCACCTCCCTGGGCAACCTGTTCCAGTGTTCCACCACCCTCAGAGTAAAGAGCATATTCCCAATATCCAGTCTAAATCTGCTCTTCTCCAGCTTGAAGCCATTGCCCCTCGTCCTGTCCCTGCAGGCCTTTGTAAACAGACCCTCCCCACCCTTCCTGTAGCCCCTTCAGGTGCTGGGAGGCTGCTCTGAGGTCTCCCCAGATGCCGTCAGAGCTGGGGTGGGCAGAAAGGAGCTCCTTCCCCCGACCCCCATGTCGCTGCCCCCCAGGGCTCATCCACCAGGCGGGAGCTCCGCCGAGAACAAAGCTGGAGGAGGGAGCCCGTGGGGAGGCAGCCCCGGGTGAAGCGGAGTTCAGGCCTCCTCGGGCGCAGCTCCTCCCCGCAGCGGCGCTGGGGCCGCGGCTCCCGTCAGCAGCGCAGGAACGCGGTGCGGGCGCCAAGGAGAGGGCCCGGCCAGGGGCTGGAACGGCTCCTTCCCCAACCCCAGCCGCTCGCCCCATCGCCAGAGATGGAGGAACAACGGGGGAGAGTGTGGGGAGCAGCCGGGCTGGGGAGGAAAAGACAAATCTGGTGGAGGTGGGACCTCCTCCCAGAACATATGCTTGCCCCCCAGGGAGGGAGGCAGTCATGGAGACAGCCCCTCTCCATTTCTCCTACCCAGCCATCCATGGCCTCACCAGCTCTGCCCAGGATCCATGGCCTCCAGGGAGGGAGGCACCCAAGAGAACCCCTCTCCATTTCTCCTACCCACTGATCCATGGCCTCCAGGGAGGGCAGGCTCTGGAGAGAGCCCCTCACCAGCTCTGCCCAGGATCCATGGCCTCCAAGGAGGGCAGGCAGCATGGAGAGAGCCCCTCACCAGCTCTGCCCAGGATCCATGGCCTCCAGGGCGGGCAGGCTCTGGAGAGAGTCCTTTGCCACCTGAAGGGGTGCCCGAGGGGAGAAGCCGAGAGCCCACCACTCTCCTGGTGCAGAGCATTTGCTCCTGCAGCCACTGCCAGAAGATGCACCATGAGACAGGATCCCCCTCCCCTGCCCTGGCCGCAGAGCACTTGGAGCCAGTGGTGCCATGACAGCAGCCCCACCAGGAAGCACTTTGGGAAATGGGACCCACCTGCCTCCCCCCAGCTCAACCCCCTCCTCTGCCGGCCCCAGCACCCTTTGCTGTGGGGCTGCTCATCCCAGGGTACACACCTGAGCTCACTGACACCCACACTCAGGTCACCCATACCCTGGCTCCCTGCTGGACATTGTCATGGGGTGATGGCCCTGTCCCCACACCCCAAGCCGTGTGCCATGCCTGGCTCTGAGCTGGTCGCGTTCTCTGCCACTGCAGATGGAAAGACACCTGAGACTGGTAAATGGTGACTGGAATAGGCACCATGTGGCACATTAATAACTTCTTTCCTTCAAAATGAACTGCTTTTCACCCTGGAAGTGCTCTAAAGCCGCTGTCAGCTGTGCACCACACAGCACCAACCTTGGCCAGAGTTAAGGGGTTGTCCTGGGGCTACTCGGGCCCCGGGCTCTGGTGCTCCCAAAGCAGCCTCCCTTCTGCCAAACCATGCTCCCACAGTCACCATCCCACGACAGATACTGATGAGAAGCTCTCTGGAAATCCAGCTTTCTGCCATAGGAGCTGGGTCAGGTTTTGGGGATAGGGGAGGAACAGAGAAGCACTCACTATTATTCACTAGAGCCCCATCTCCCCGGCACCCGCAGCCATCTCCAGCAGGAGCCTCCTGGAGCCCGCAGTCTGGCATCAGGGGCAAACCCTGTGGCAGAGCCAGGGCAAGGCAGCCTTAGAGAAGTTCACATGTGCCCACCACTCCATGTCCCCACCCTGCCATGGCACAGCCTGTGGGCCAGCACTCTAACGCAAACCCTGCCTGTCCAAGCCCGCACAGGGCCCAGGAGAGGCCATGTCACCCCCATGCCAGCACGGGGCCCAGGAGCACACGTGACCTGGGACATGGTGCCCATCATTAGCTGTGTGAGGGTAACATCATGGATGGATGCCCCATCCCTGGAGGGGTTCAAGGCCAGGTTGGAGGGGGCTTGGAGCAACCTGGGCTGGTGGGAGGTGTCCCTGCCCAGGGCAGGGGGGTTGGAACTGGATGATCTTCAAGGTCCCTTCTAACTCTGACCATTCTGTGATTCTATGATACCAAAACCACCAAAAGTGCTCATTGCAGCCTGTGGTGAATTCACCACTCCAGGAAATTTTTAAGCCAAGTCTGGATATTTTCCGAGGAACTCTGCTAGAAGCTGATGCAGGGCAGCCCCAGGCTCTGTACTGAGCACCCACCCCAAATCTTGGATCAGCAGCTGGATTTACTGTAGCTCACTCAGGAGGGTCCTGGTGTTTGCCTGAGAAATAAGAGGGAAATGGGGTCAGGAAACACCCCACTGGGGGCTGTGCAAGGCCTGCTGCCTGAGTACGTGGGAGCAGAAGTCAGAGCCCTGAGCCCCAAGGCAGCCCCTACAGTACCCCCTTGTCTGACTCCTTCCAACATCCTCCGGGAAGAAAACTGGCCCTTCCCTCCTGGGAACCATACGGAGCCACGTGAGAGAAAGGAGAGAAGGGAAGGCGGCGGCTGGGAGCAATACACCTGCTTGAGCCTGCTGGGAGAAGGACAAAGCTATGGGGTCACCTCCTGCACAAGCAGGATCCCCATGGACAGACCAGGCAGGAGGTGCAGAGGCTGAGGGCTGTTCCTGCCCCACACCACGGTGTGTGCAGTGCCCAGAACAGAGGGGTTCACAAGGCACAGGCGCAGGGAGACTCCCCGCATCGGGTGACAATGTTCCCTGCCGTGCCGTTGGACAGATGCTGGAGCCCAGCTCCTTCCCCATGGAGGGACTCCAGAGGGTGCTCCACGTGGTGACCCTGGAGGCCTGACTTCAAGAGCCCAGATGTTCCCAGGCACAGGCACAGCCAGACCAGCAGCGAGAAGGCAGATGTGAATTGTGTCCATGGTTCATTACGTTCTCTGTTGAAAAGCTAGTTCTGGTCACTGCTACTGCTCCTGAGCCTGACTCTGTGGGACTAAGGGGGGTTGTTCTTAGAAACTACCTCCGTGCTGGTTTTGGTGGGTGCACCAGGCAGCCACCCCCTTCCCAGGTAAAGCAGCTGCACAGTCAGTGTTCCCTCTTCTACCTTGTAGGACCCCATTCTCCAAAGGGAAATCCTTTGCCATCAGGAGATACCGGCTGCCTGAACACATCCTGCTATTGCCCATGGGAGGTTTCTGACAGCATCAGCTCCTTGGTCTGGGAGAGAGGGAGACGGAGACTCGGGTTCCTGAGCAGCACAGGCCAGTGCTCCCTGTCCTTCCACCCCCTTTAGGATGTGCCTGCCTGCAGGCATGGTGTTTCTCTGGAGCTGTGCACGGCACACGGACCATGGCTCTCCCTCTGTGCCCTGTCCCCTCACTCTGCCCACAGCATCCTCCCAGCACAGCCCGGCCTCATGTGGACCCTGCTCAGCCTGGGGCAGCACCGGCGTTCCCAGCACCGTCCTGTGCCAGCCATGGCCAGGGCTGGCCTGCAATGGGCTACAGCTCTCCCCACAGCACACCCCATCCCACCCTATGCCCCACATCCACCTTCACCCGCCTCTCGTGCCCAGCTCCAGCCTGGTCCAGCCCCGCACAGACACTCACACAGGCAGTAGGACTGTCACCTTTCCCTTGTCACCTCCAGTGACACCCCCATGGCCTCCCCGTGTCGCCCACTCCCTCCGCTGCCTGCTATCTGGGACCTGGCCCCAGGCTGTGGTCTCCAGCCCAAGGCACTTGGTCCCCCTCCATGCCCGCCTGTCCCCTCACCGGGCAGTGACAGGGCTCAGCGGGTATGGGGCTGCTGGCCGTGTCCCAGTCCAGCCAGGATGGTGCTCTCCAGCAGCGCGGGGCTCAGCAAAATGCAAAGGTGTGGAATACCTCACTTCAGGGCACAGTGTCCTCAAATTGTAGAGATTCAGAAAGAACTACCCACATTTACAGAAAAACATCCACTAAAGGTTCTAAACAGAAGGACACCCAGGCTGTGCCAGAAAACCCCTGAGCTGAAGCTGCCGAGGAGGCGGCAGTACCTGAGGGAGGCTCTGGATCACAGAGCCTGGCTCTCACAAAACATTTCAGTTGCCAAGGCCACGCTGGGGTGACGCAGCTGGACCTGCCGTTCGCTGCCAGGGGAGGACCCACCGGGGATGTGGCAAAGAGCGGCAGCCCTGGCTGCAGCGACCGTGAGATTCAGGATCCTGAAGGGAGTACGGAAGGAGAGCAGCAGAGCACAGACCCAGGGCTTCATCAAGGCTTTAGCTTATCGAGGGGGCTGCTGAGTGGGAGGGGTCCCCATGGAAGGCAGCTCTGAAGGCCAAGGGAGCTCAGGAAAGCTGGAAAGCTTCAACACAGCATTCTTCAGGCAGAACAACAGTCCATCCCAGCACTCAGGAAAACAAGGAGATGTATCAGCAGATGACCTTGGCCAAGCAGGAACTCAACAAGGCAGCGTATGGGAGGTGGGCGCAGAGGCGGCTACAGAGGAGGAATCTGTAAACGTTGCCCAGGCACGTAGGGATGGTGTCAGGAAAGTCCAAGTGGGGTGGGGACTTAGGAGGAAAATGGAGGGTGCTAAGAAGAGCCTCTGCCACCAGACCAGTAGTAAAAGGCTGAATAAGTGCCCGTTTCTGAGTGCGGTGCTCTATTCAGTGAGAGCAGACACTCAACACCTCCCTCACCTTGGTCTTCACCAACAAGGTCTCCCAGGTCCCCATGGTTTCTGGAAGGGTTCAGAGAGCTGACAGACAGGGATGAAGTTTGGGTCAGGATTTCTTCAGTGAATTTGACCCAAACGAATCCATGGGACCGGGGGGGCTGCACCAACAGAAACCAGGGCTGCTCTGTAAAATGTGGTGGAGATGAGGGGACATCCCCGACAGCTGGAGGAAAGCAAATACGGCACCCCTTCTTCAACAAGGGCCAAAAGGATGAGCTGAGGATCTACACTGTTGTCAGCCACAGTTTAGTTCCTGGGAGGATCAAGGAGTGAGTCCTCTTGGAGCATGTTTTTGGCCACACGGAGGAGCCTGGGAGGGGAATGGGCAGCACAGACTGACCATCCTGGGTTCCTTCTGCAACGCAACGATGGGACCTGAGGCTGAAGGGGTAACAGCTGTGGATGACAATCGCCTTGACTTTAAGAAGATTTTGATGCCTTCTTCCATAATCCTCCTAAGGCAGGATGTTACAGTTTGGAGGGATGGACAACCTGGTGGGTCCAAACCAGGCTGGAGGGTTGGGCTCGGAGGAAGGTGGTCCATGAGCGGTCTCTGCCTGGGGCAGATGCTGAGCGGAGCCCACAGGGACCAGGCCTGAGGACATCTCCCGCTGAACACCTTCAGCAGTGGCCTGGTGCAGGCACAGAGTGATGCTCGTTAAGGTGCTGAATGAGGTACCCTCTGGGGAGGGGGAGTGGCTGACATGCTGGGGGGGCAGGACTGCACCCCCTTCTCAGGACTCACAACCGTTGCACACTCAGCAGCAGCTCTGTCCCAGCAGTAGATGCTCCCCATCCTCTTCTCCTCATCTGATCCTCACAGGCTGGGTCACTGTTCTGAGCCCACGCACTCCTTCCCCGTGCCCACGGGGCCAGGCAAACACAGTCCCCAAAGGCTGTGAAGCTGACTGGGTGAGGACTAGCTGGGTTGTCCTCAGATTCCCGTGTCCCCACACCAAGGCAGAGGCATGCAGCAGCACCGCATCCCTCCACGTGCAGAGACCACCATGGGGCTCTGGAGCTGCCCCACCTCTGCTCACAGCCCACGGCAGGGGTCACAGCACCGCTGGCATCCAGCAGGGAACAGCAGCGGCACAGACTCCCAGGAGGTCTTTCCAACAGAATCGACTTCTCCCAGCGACGTGAACCCTCAGCGACGCTCCCAGGTGCTGCGGTGGTTCCACAGCTCACATCCTGCAAACGCTCCACTCACCAGAGCGAGCAGCAGAACACACACACACGTCCACACGCTCATTCTCCCTTCCCTCAGCCTTGCCCCTGGGCTGTATCTCCTGCTGCACCACCGCGGCTTCACGCACCCCTGCACTAATCCTGGGCCCACCTCTAGCAGCTCCCCAACTTCTGCCTTGGCTGCTTTCATGCTTCCAGCATATTCAGGGTCCACCTTTCAGCCAACTCTTCCCACTCCTGGGTCCCAGCAAGGGAAGGCCTCCTCACACTGGCAGGGGCCCAGGGTTTTCAGGTGATGCGTAGCCAAAGAGAGAAAATACTCATCAGGGAAGGAAGAAAGGGTCACATCCAGAGGGTGGTACTCCATAGCTTGAGGTCCAGCTGGAGACAAGGGGTATCCCTCAAGGATCCGTGCTGGGACCGCTACTGTTTAACATTTTTATCAATGATATAGACAGAGGGATTGAGTCCACCATCAGCAAGTTTGCAGATGACACCAAGCTGTGTGCTGGTGTCGACACACCAGAGGGACACAATGTCATCCAGAGGGACCTGAACAGGCTGAAGAGGTGGGCCCAGGTGAACCTCATGAGGTTCAACAAGAGCAAGTACAAGGTTCTGCACCTGGGCCAGAACAATCCTCACTCTCAAGACACACCAGGGGATGAGGTG
Source organism: Nycticryphes semicollaris (assembly GCA_013400055.1). Taxonomy (NCBI): domain Eukaryota; kingdom Metazoa; phylum Chordata; class Aves; order Charadriiformes; family Rostratulidae; genus Nycticryphes; species Nycticryphes semicollaris. Next base: position 54,474 of record VXBJ01003996.1, read on the forward strand.
TTAGAAAGCAGCCCTGAGGGAAGGGACTTGGGGGTGCTGATGGAGGAGAAGCTGGACAGGAGCAGGCAGGGGGTACCTGCAGCCCAGAAGGCCAATCGCATCCTGGGCTGCATCAAAAGACGCGTTGCCAGCAGGTCCAGGGAGGTGATTCTGCAACTTTGCTCTGGTGAGACCTCACCTGGAGTCCTGTGTGCAGGGATGGAGCCCTCAAGATAGGAAGGACATGGACCTGATGAAGCGTGTCCAGAGGAGAGCCACCAAGCTGGTGAGGGGTCTGGAGAACAAGTCCTGTGAGGAGAGGCCAAGGGAACTGGGCATGGTTAGTCTGGAGCAGAGGAGGCTGAGGGGAGACCTCCTTGTCCTCTACAGCTCCCTGAAAGGAGGATGTAGAGAGATGGGTGTTGGCCTCCTCTCCCAAGGGAATCATGACAGGAGCAGAGGAGATGGTCTGAAGTTGGGACAGGGGAAGTTCAGACTGGATATCAGGAAGAGTAACTTGACTGAAAGAGCGGTCAGGCACTGGGACAGCCTGCCCAGGGAGGTGGTGGGGTCACCATCCCTGGAGGGACTTAGGACACATGTAGATGTGGCCCTTGAGGGAGGGCATGCTCTAGTGGCTGAGATTGCAGGGAATGGGCTGTGTTTTTGTGTTATGGTTGGACAGGGTGATCTCAGAGGTCCTTTCCCACCGTAACCATTCTGTGATTCTGTGTGACTGCGGGGAAGTAAATGTCACTCCTGTCTTCAGGAAGGGTAAGCAGGAGGACCCAGGGAATGACAGACCAGTCAACCTCACCTTGACCCTTGGGAAGGTGATGGAGCAGATAGTTCTGGAAACCATTTCCATGCTCACCAAGGACAAGAAAATCATCAGGGGTAGTCATCATGGCTTCACCCAAGGGGCAGTCATGCGTGAGTGACTTGATAAATGACTGGCCTGGTAGAGGAAGGAAAAGCAGAGGATATTGTCCACCCGGACTGCAGTATGGCCCTTGGCACTGTCTCCCACCAAGATCCTCACAGAGTTCTTGATGAGTGGGCTGGATGAGCAGACAGTGAGGTGGGTTGAAAACTGCCTGAATGGTGATCAGTGGCACCAAGTCCACTTGGAGACCAGCAGCTAGTGGTGCACCCCGGGGGTCAGCACTGGGTCCAGTCCTGTTTAACATCTTCGTTAATGATGCGGATGATGGGGCAGAGAGTACAGGGCTGCTAATGAAACTAGACTGGAAGGAGAGGCTGACCCAGAGGGTTGTGCTGCATTCAGAGGGACCTCACAGGCTGGAGAAACGGACTGAGAAGAATTTAATGGAGTTCAGCCAGGGCAAAGTCCTGCCCCTGGGGAGGAACAACCTGGTGAGAGGATATGCTGGGGACACCCAGCTGGAAAGCAGCCTGTCAGAAAAGCGGGGTGGACACCCAGCCGAAGAAGAGACAGCAACATGCCCTTGCTGCAAAGGCGACAAGTGATCTCCTGGGCCTCATCAGGATGCTGGTGGCCAGCAGGTCAAGGGAGATGATTCTGCCCCTCTACTCTGCACCGGAGAGGCTACAGCTGGGGTGCTGGGCTCCCCAGTATGGCAGAGAGATGGACATACTGGAGAGAGCCCAGTGAAGGGCTATGAATATGATGAAGGGACTGGAGCATCTCTCCGACGAGGACAGGTGGAGAGGGCTCGGACTGCTCAGGCTGGGGGAGACTCAGGGGGGAGGTCATCCATTCATGAAAGAGGACACCGAGAGGATGGAGTCAGGATCGTCCCAGTGGTGCCCAGTGCCAGGACCAGAGGCCATGGGCACAAACTGAAACACAGGAGGTTCCCTCTGAACATCAGGAAACACTTTTTTCACTCTGAGGGAGACCAAGCTCTGGCCCAGGGAGGAGGTAGAGTCTCCATGCCAGGAGGCATTGAGAACTCATCTGGACATAGTCCTGGGCCTCTGGATGGCCCTGCTTGCGCAGGGGAGGTTGTACTAGATTATCAAACTCGATCTTTCTGTGAGCTCCAGTCAATCCCAAACCTCCCTGTTCCCCATTTAGCCCCATTCACTTTTCTGGAGAGCTGATCTGCTCCACCAGCCCTGCACCAGCGCTGGCAGCACCGGGCAGCACCATCTGCTCCCGGCCCCTTCTCCCCTGCGGGTCTGGGGAGAAGCCGTGGCTGGTGTGTCCTGCAGCTAAAGAGCCCCTCGGGGCATGCTGTGGCCACGAAGAGCAGGAGAGGGTGACAAAGAGCAGCAAGATGGCTCAGGGTTAGGCAGAAAGAAACCAGAGCACCAGTTGTAGGGAGCTGTGAGTGCCGTCAGGGAAGGAGGGCAGTTGCTGGGCAAGTTTGCCTCTGCCCAGTGCATGGAGTGTTGGGAGGACAGAGATGGGTGCTGAGGCCTCGTTATTTCATGCCCTCCTCCTAGTCCCCAGCAAGACAGGAGGGACGGGTGGAGCTGAGGCACCACAATGCTCTTACATTCCCTGGGGTCGGGGGTGGATGGAGAATCATAGAATGGTTGGAGTTGGAAGGGACCTTCAAGATCATCAAGTCCCAACCCCCCTGCCCTGGGCAGGGACACCTCCCACCAGCCCAGGTTGCTCCAAGCCCCCTCCAACCTGGCCTTGAACCCCTCCAGGGATGGGGCAGCCACAGCTTCTCGGGGCAACCTGGGCCAGGCTCTCACCACCCTCACACCAAACAAGTTTTTCTTAATATCTAACCTAAATCTTCCCTCTTCCAATTTCAAGCCGTTACCCCTTGTCCTGTCACTCCACTCCCTGACAAAGCGCTGCCCCACAGCGGGGTCCTCAGCTGTATCACCCGCAGGAGTCAAGGCTTCTCCTCCCCTCAGACCCACGGGCAGCGCTGCACCAGAGCCCCTCAAACAGCCCTCCCTGCCCCTCTCAGCCAGCCCAGGTTCCCCACCACACACCGCTGGGAAGGGACAGGGTGCTGCTCCACAGCTCGGCCTCCCTTCCCCGGCTGCCTCCCCTCCAGCCAGCGCAGGCTGCAGGCAGGGAGCTCATCTGGAGCCCGGCCCTGGCTGCGTCTCTGCCGCGCACATGTTACACTGTGGCTTTGGCAAACATCTGGCTCCGGGCGCCCGCCCCTCGCAGTGACGGCTCTTGGTGGGAGAGGAGGGGAGGCTGGCGCCAGTGTGGTCAGCGATCCCACGCACGGCTCCTCTGCCTGAGCGGGTGCCAGGCGCCCTGCCCTCCCCAGCCCTGGCACCGCTGCTGACCAGCTAAAAGCAGCCAGAGAGCGGCCACCGCTGCTATTTCAGGAGCCGCCTCCGGCTCCCAGGCCGCCTCTTGGCCTCCAGCGCACTCAGTCCCCGGGGGAGTCGGTGAGGTCGGGGTTCAGCCCCAGCCATGGCTCAGCACGTGGCCAAGGCCAGGGTCAGACCCCAGGGCTGCAGGAGCTCCATGTCTGGGGGGACCCTCTGCACAGACCCCTGAAGCTGCAGGAGCTCTATGTCTGGGGGGAACCCTCTGCACAGACCCCCCAGCTGTGGGAGCTCCATGTCTGGGGGTACCCTCTGTACAGATCCCTGAAGCTGCAGGAGCTCTATGTCTGGGGGGACCCTCTGCACAGACCCCCCAGCTGCGGGAGCTCCATCGCTGGGGGGACCCTCTGCACAGACCCCTGAAGCTGCGGGAGCTCCATGTCTGGGGGGACCCTCTGCACAGACCCTGGGGCTGTGGGAGCTCCACATCCGGAGGGACCCTCCATGTGGCTGCAGGCTCTGCCCGCTCCCACCCTTGGGGTCCCCACAGATCAGCAGCCACAGGGCATGGGGAGGGCTCTGGCCCCCCAGCCCCAGCCTGGCATGGACAGGCACAGCCATATGCGTGAGGTTTGGAGAGCAGGGGCAGCCTGTGGCCTCCAGCACTGCTCTGGGATGGGAGAAAGCCCCAGGGTTTGAGGAGGAAGGGAAGCAGTTTATCCGCAGACATGGCAGGGAGGAGCCCTTCTTTCTCCTATCCTGGGATGGGAGAAAGAGGCCCCTGGGCACGGGGAGCAGAGTAAGGCACAAAAAGACTCACATGCAGGCACCCAGGTGTCCCCTCTCGTGGGGCAGACAGAAGGTGAAATGGGGGCTGCAAGCACTGGGACCCCTAGCAGAACATGCAGAAGCTGAGCAGGGTCTCTGCAAGGGGAGATCACTCGGGGTAGGGGGCTCAAGAAGGGCAAGACAGCACAGGGTGGGATGTGATGGGCTCTGGCATGGCTTTCTGGGGGGCGCTGGTGCCAAGGAGGACCCCAAATCAGGGTGCTGGGCTGTGCAGAGCTTAGAGCATGGCTGGGAATATGTGCAGGCGAGAGTGGGACTAGGAGCAGCGGGAGATCGAGCGTGTCACACAGGGTGACTCTGAGGCACCGGGCAAGGATGGGGAGCAGGGGGAGGCTGGAGTGTCCCAAGGGCTGTGCAGGTGACAGAGGCCACAGCCATGGAGAGCTGCCCTTGGGGGCAAAACAGCCTGTGCCCCCGGGGGGAGCAGCCAAGGGGTGCAGGGAGAACAAGAAGGATGCGGAGGGGAATGCTGGTGGCTGGGGCTGCAGGAGGGGCTGGCACTCTGTGGGGCAGGTGTGGGGCAGCAGACGGACACAGAGGAGGGAAGGCGTGAGCAAGGGCTGCGGGAGGGAGAGGAGGCAGAAGGGCTTGGGGCTGAAGCAGAGGCGAGGGAAAAGGGGCAGCTGCGAGGGGCTGGGGATGGCGGAGGGGAAGGAGAGAGCCCTGCGAGGGGCTGGGGGAGGAGCGGAGCATGGGGGAGAGCAGCGAGGGGCTGGGGCCTCTCGGCTGCAGTGGAAAAGCTGCTGCAGCTCCAGGGGAAATGCTACTTGAATTAATCATGGCGCTGGCTGCTGTGCCAAGCCCAGGAGGAGGCTGCTGGCAGCGCAAGGAAATAACTTTCACAGGAATTTGGAACAAATGCAGCTCTTCTGGCGGTAACAACAGCGCTCACCTCCCCCACAACCTCCCTGTGTACCAGCATCTCCCCTGTGTCCCCTCTCCCTGTGTCCACCAGACCCTCCCCCGTTACCGCCCGCTCCCCCAGAGCACGATGCGCTCCCTCCCCTCACCGCACACCCACCCTCTCCCCGTTTGCCTCAGGAAGCCTGACTTCTTGTTCCTGAGGAGGGGGAGGCCTGTTTTATGTCGTGCAAAGGCCTGAAAATAGGTTAATGCTAAATCCCTCGCCTCAAGGAAACGAATGCACGTAGCCATGTCCTCCCCGTCTCCCACCACCCTCTTTGGCAGCAGCCGGTGAGCGCTCGTCCTCTTGCTGTCCCCATCCCCATGCAGGGCTACCCCTCGTGTCCTCTCACAGCCACCCCTGCCAGCAGCGTGACCGATGTATCGGCGTGAGCCGTCAAATCTCTCTTTCAGAAATACAGTGCATGTGCCCTGGCTACAGCTCCTCATGTGGGTCTCCCTCCCCGGGGCACAGCCAGCCCCACAGAACCATAAACCCCTGCTCAAACCTCATCAGGCTTCTCCTCCAAACGGCCCAGTACCTCAGGTGTGCTGCTGGTCAGCTTCTCGTCACCGAAGTCCTTGTTCCCCAACAACTGCATGTACAGATGCAAGGAAAACGCGGGGACGCTGATTCCAAAACCATGACTATTGGGTCTGTGCAAGAATCAGTGCCCCACCACCTCCTCTCATTCCCATCTCTGCCCAATGGGCCTGTGCTCACGATCTGGGGCTTACACGGCGCTCTGGGGGTTGTGCCGGCTGCCAGAGGACACACAGTACTTGATGTAGCACGAAAACTTAGAAAGGCCCAGAAAGACAATACCTGACCACGCTTGCAACTTGCTGGTACAAAGTCAAATGTTTCAAACAAATTTAAGACAGCAGGGTGAATGCACACCAGAACAGTACTTCAGGTCATGTCACTGCAGCACTGGGATGTGGTCTGATCAGCCCTACAGCTTCTTCATTATCAACTCATGGCCACAGAGACAACCCCTTAGTGCTGTGCTCACTGATTCCTGGGCTCCTTCTGCACCGGTGTTCCTCTCTCAGCTCACACTTGAACTGAGAGTTTGCTCTTTCCTTTGCTTAGTGCTCGTGCAGCGTCTGCTGCTGTGGGACCTGACCATGATAAACTGGGTAATAAATACAGAAGATGTTATGGATCCTTTTTCTTTCTCGGGAGCTCAGGCCAGCAACGTGTTCTGCTTCTCTCTGTTTGTTCACCAGACACACAGACTGGCCTGGCAGAGGGGACGGTGTGTGCAAGGGAGCAGGAGACCTCCTGTCTGTCCCTACATCTCTTCTGGTCACTCACACAGACTTCCTCCTTCCCACCGTTCTGTCCTGCCCATGGAGAGCACACGCTACCGTTGAAAATAAGCCTGGTCCTCCCAGGGCTTCTTGCTTAGAAACATGGCAGATGGAGAATGGAAGCTCTGTGCTGACCTGGAGGCTGCCCTCTGCTCTGCACATCGCGTTGGCAGGGCCTGCCCGTGGCTAAAGATCCCGCGACCATTACTGGGGTCTGCACCAAATCCAGACCTTGACAGAGACCCTCTGACCCCCCCAGGAAGGATGATGCCAAGGAGCCATGGACAGACGGAGCCAAGCAGGAACGACTGCACACAGGGGCCATGGGGCAGCACGCCTGACATGGGTGACCCCGTGGGACCACCATGGACCCTGACGGTGCCTCGGAACCCCTCTGGTTCAGGGGCAGCAGGGCTGCCGTGGCTGCAGGGTGGCCAAGCTGGGACCCGGGCTCTCTGCTGCAGCCCTGCCCGGCTCCCTGAGCTGGCTGGCTCCCGCCGCGGCCCGCAGCCCAGCCGGCAGCCTGGCCGGCCTCCGTTCCCATCCTCTCACGTTTCCCGGCTCAGAGGAAGCAGCAGCAGATGTGTGAGCTGTTTGCTTTGTGCCGAGGCCACGCGGGAGTTACCTGTGCTCAGCCCAGACGCGCCGTTTCCAAACGAAACACGAGGCCCGAGCCAAGACCATGGAGATCTGGCCAAACCCTCAGCCGCTGCCGGCCGCCGGGCCAGCACCTTCCCCTGCACAGGGCTGGCCCCTCTGCTACTCCAGCCCCACCATCCCGGGCGGCCATGGCCGGACCAGCCTCCCTGTGCCATCCCCACACCGCCCCAGCAGCCCCACATCCCCTGCTACCCCTCTCGCCTTCCCGCACCCGCGGCCAAGAGCCCGGCCGCCATCTCCAATTGCATTTCCAGAACGCCTTCCCACACGGCAAGCGGTACCGCGCAGGAAGGCACGGAGGAGAGAGGGGCCCTCCCTCCGGGGGCTGCCGCAGCCCAGACATCCCTGCACACGCCTGAGCCCCCCTCTCATGGGGACACTCCTCCAACCCCACCCCGACCCCTGCCCATCCCTGTCCCAGTCCTGTCCCTGTCCCT
>VXBJ01003996.1:72766-96622 GCA_013400055.1 Nycticryphes semicollaris
TGTAGAGGACAAGGAGGTCTCCCCTCGGCCTCCTCTCCTCCAGACTAAACATGCCCAGTTCCCTTAGCCTCTTCTCACAGGACTTGTTCTCCAGACCCCTCACCAGCTTGGTGGCTCTCCTCTGGACGCGCTCCAGCACCTCAACATCCTTCTTGTAATAATAATAAAGGCTTCTATAGGTGTGTCAGCCGGAAAAGGAAGGCCAAAGAAAGCGTAGCCCTTCCCCTGTGATGACTGGCAAACTGGTAACAACAGATGAGGAAAAGAGCGAGGGACTGAGCTTGTTGCAGGGGACACCGGGTTGTGTGGGAGCATTGATCTGTTGGAGGGTGGGAAGGCTTTACAGAGGGATCTGGACAGACTGGATCAATGGGCTGTGGCCAACAGTGTGAGGTCTAAAGACCAAGGGATGGGTTCTGCAGTTGGGTTACAAAACCCTCACACAGTGCTACGTGGAAGAGTGGCTGCAGCTGCCTGGTGGCATTGGACCCGGGGGCGTTGGTCAACAGCCAGCTGAAGAGCTACTGATGTCATCTATCTGCTCTTCTTTAAGGCCTTTGCCACGGTCTCCCACAACATCCTCCTCTCTAAACAAGAGAGACACAGACTTAGGTAGGGCCTGTTCAGTGCATGAGGAATTGGTGGATGAGGAATCAGTCAGATGGTCACATCCAGAGAGTGGTGGTCAGCAGCTCAGTGTCCCAACGGAGATCAGTGATGACACAAGTGGTGTCCCTCAAGGGTTCATATTAGGACCAGGATATTTTAATATTGTCATTAACAACATAGGCAGTGGGACTGAGTGCACCCTCAGCTAATTTGCAGATGACACCAAGCCGCGTGTTGTGGTTGACATGTCTGAGGGACAGGATGTTGTTCAGGGGGATCCGGACAAGCTTGAGAAGTGGGTCCATTTGAACCTTCATGAGGTTCAACAAGGCCCACTGCAAGGTCCTGCACCTGGCTTGGGGCAAGCCCTGGTACCAGCCCAGGCTGGGGATGGAGGGATGGCGAGCAGCCCTGCCAAGAATGGCTTGGAGGTACTGGTGGGTGAAAAGCCAAGAATGTGCATTCACAGCCCAGAAAGCAAATCATATCTTGGGCTGCACCAAAAGATGTGTGACCAGCAGGGTCAGGGGGGGATTCTGCCCCTCTGCTCCACTCTGGAGGGACCTCAGCTGGAGCCCCGCATCCAGCTCTGTCCTTGGCACAGAAAAGACACGGACCTGTTGGAACAGGTCCAGAGGAAGGCCAAAAAAATCCTTCCTACATCTCTCCTACAAGGACAGGCTGAAAGAGTTGGGGTGTTCAGTCTGGGGAGACCTTATTGTGGCCTTTCAGTACTAAAAGGGGCTTGTAAGTAAGATGGGAACAAACTCGTTAGGGGGCCTGTGGTAATGGTTTTAAACTGAAAGGGAGTTGATTCACACTAGATAGAAGGAAGAAACTTTTNGGACCTCAGCTGGAGCCCCGCATCCAGCTCTGTCCTTGGCACAGAAAAGACACGGACCTGTTGGAACAGGTCCAGAGGAAGGCCAAAAAAATCCTTCCTACATCTCTCCTACAAGGACAGGCTGAAAGAGTTGGGGTGTTCAGTCTGGGGAGACCTTATTGTGGCCTTTCAGTACTAAAAGGGGCTTGTAAGTAAGATGGGAACAAACTCGTTAGGGGGCCTGTGGTAATGGTTTTAAACTGAAAGGGAGTTGATTCACACTAGATAGAAGGAAGAAACTTTTTATGATGAGGCCCAGGTTGCCCAGAGAGGTGGTAGATGCCCCATCCCTGGAGACATTCAAGGCCAGGTTGGATGGGGCTCTGAGCAACTTGATCTCATTAAAGACGTCCCTGCTCGTTGCAGGGGGGTTGGACTAGGTGGCCTTTAAAGGTCTTTTCCAGTGCAAACCATTCTACAACTCCATGATTCTAGCATTAATTTTTAAGAAAGGTGGGGAGGAACTCAGAGAACCACTGGTTTGTCAGGGTCATCTCCATACCCAGAAAACTCATGGACCACATTCTTCCGGAATCTATTTCAGAACGTACGGAGAACAAGGATGCAATCAGGAACAGTCAGTGTAGATTTAGGAAGCACAAATCCTGCTTGACCAGCCTGAGGAACTTCTCTGACAAAATCATTGGCTTGAGGATGAAGGCAAAGCAGTGGATGCAAAGGATGAAGGCAAAGCAGTGCTTCAACAGCAGCTCCCGCAGAACTTTCATGTATAACCTGAGCAAGTCTGGGCTGAACAACTGGAGCTTTAGGTGGGCTGAAAACTGTCTGCACCGCTGGGTTAAAGGGTAGTGATCAATGACTCCACATGGGGTTGGTGCTTGGCAGCCAACAAGGTACACCAAGCACTGATTTGGCAGCCAATAGTGTCCAGTGTCTTCGCTAACGTTCTGCGATGACAGGCAAGTTTGCAGATGGCACCAGGAGGGGTGGCTGATATGTTTCACAGCAGAACTTCGGGCCAGAGAGATGTCTAGAAATGCAAAGACCTGGATCAGCAGAAACCTGATGAAGTTCAATAAGGAGAAGTACAAAGTTGTGCACCTGAGGCAGAATAACCCCGTTACTGGTACAGGCTGGGAACCAACCGGCTGAGCTGCAGTCCTGCCGAAAGGAACGCGGAGGTAGGGGCGGACACCGAGCCAAGAGCCAAGAGCGGGCTCCCTTTGCAGACAGAGCAAAGAGCTGACGGTAGGAGAAGGGTGAGCAGCAGACCAAGGGGAGCAATTATCCCACTCAAACTGGGAGATGGGGAAGCCTCACCTGGAATCTCATGTACATTTTTGGCTCCCCCTGTTCACCAGGGATATGGAAAAACTGCAGGACCCAGGTATGGGCCCAGCAGACCCACGGGGTTTATAAAGAGAGACTGAAGAACTGGGTTTGCTCACGCTGGTGATGAGTAGATGGAGGAGCTTTTTAATGGCGTCCTACTGCTACTTGAAGGACAGGTTAAAGAGCTGATGGAACCAAATGCCTCTTGGCAGTAGCAGCCAACGGCCACAGCTCCGAGTGAACACCAGGGAAAGGCTTTTTTTCCCCAGGAGAGCAGTGTAGCACGGGGAAGAGCTACTGCCAGAGGCCATGAATCTCAGCCCCTCCAAGTTTTCAAGGCAGATCTGACCCGGTACTGGTGACAGTCTTCAAATGAGAGGATGGACTGTGCATCTCTGGACGCCCCCTTTAACCATGAAGGGGTGTCTGCTGTGAATCTGTGAATGTGATTCCATTTCTGTTATGCTACTCGTTAATAACAGCTTTGTGCTTTCATGATGTTCTGGTCACCCTCTATACTCATAATCCCTTCCTTTCTGTCACTGATCAACCTTATCAGTATACTATTTACTTTTTTTTTTGAGATCTTTACTGAAAAATATTAAATGGATGAGGCCCAAACCTGACCCTTGAAAAGACTGTGCATTTCCTCAAGAATAAAGCATTTGATTCACTGGTAATCCATTCCTTTGCCAGTCATTCCAGTCCTCCTTTCTTCAGTTTCTCTAATGTTTGCTGTTCTTCAGCCCCATGGCAGTACCCCAGACCATTAAACAACCCTCCTCTCAGACCTGCAATTTGTACACAAGTGGTGCCTTTCCAAGAGGTGGAAATTAGGGGATTCCTTTTGGCCTCCTAGTAAATTCTACTTTACTACGTATTCCAATTTACTACATATTCTTGGAGCCCCTTGGCAAGAGAGGGGAGAGCAGATCCACAGTGTGTGCTTGGACATTCAGAGAGATCTCAGTCTTTCTGACACGCAGGTATTGTTGGAGATGTACAGGGACTGGTAGAAAAATGTAAGTCAAACGATACGAGTAAGAGCAAGACAGAAACAAGAGCAGAAATAGGCCGTTCAACTACTTGGGGCAGAAGGTTATTGGTGGTAGCAAAGGTTGGGACAGGACTGCAAGGCTCTGCCGTGCCCTTTGATAGAATTAATAATACGGAGACTGGAGTATGGAGAAGGGGGCAGAATCTGAAGATTACTGAGTTCTTTGGGTTAATCCGTGCTTTGGTGAACTGCAGAAACTGAACTCAGGTAGCAGCTGGTGAAATATGGCAAACGAGTCAGCGGTGACCGACGCAGAGCTGGAAGGCAGCACAGAAGCCACGCTCTCTGCACGCTGCGTGTCCCCTGATCCACAGGCAAATCCTGCGACGCAGTGGGATGTTGTTGTGCTGTCTTTCGTGGTGCTGTCCTCCCGCCTCAATGACACCGACTCTGGAGCCTGCAAATCCTCACCCAGTCTGGGCTCTGCCTGTTCCCACCCTCACCCGGGGCAGGTGGAGGAGTCCTGGCAGTTCAGCACCTTCCTGTGAGATGGCATCTCACTCCTGAGCCGCACAGGAGCAATCTGGCAGGTACCCAGCGGGACTGAGCTGCTGAGAAGCTTCCACTCTTGCAGGCTGGAGTCCGGCTCAAAAATCCCAAACAGGAAATCCTTCTAGGATGTGCTTGGGCTCTGATTCCTGGACGTTCACAGCAAGCAAAGGCTTCCTGCACTCAGAATGGGGGTTAAAAATAAAGGCAACAGGCACCTGCTAGGAGCATACCCACGGCCGGGGCGGGAGGGAAGTGAGAGGACATAACCTGCCCTCCAGCGTGTCCACTGCACCACCGAGCTCAGTGTCATCAGCAAACTCGCTGAGGGTGTCCATGTCTCCAACAAAGATGTTAAATAGCACTGGTCCCAGTGCCGACCCCTGAGGAACGCCACTCGTTCCCAGCTGACACTTGGACATTGACCCATCTTAGAAGAGTCACAAGAAAGACTTGAGATCAATAGAACAAGTTTCCACATGGAGAGCTTCAGAAAGATTAAAAAAAATAAGTGATTTCTAAGGATCTATAGGAATTTTTTAATTGTGTGTTTCAGTCCAGCCAATGAAGGCAGAACAGGAGTAATGGGTGGAACTGCAGTTATACAAACGAAAAGTAAAGAGCAGCAGGTCAAAGCAAGGAGGAATAAATCACTAGAATAACTAAAAAAAAAGCACAATACATTCCCCCAGATTGCAACCAGTCGAGGTTGTCCATCTCCACCGGACAGGCTGCTGGGCCACCATGGCTAGTACATGCTTTTGCCAAGGAAGGCTGAACCAGATGGTCCTCAAGGTCCCTTCCAGCCTGTGACTCTGCAACGCTTTGATCTTGCCCAAGAGACGGGCTCAGCAGAGGTCTCAGGGTCTGAAAGAGGAGTCTCTGCCTGAGGTTCTGCGAGCTTTGTGGTTCCCCAACATCACAGGCAGTGTCACCCCGTCCTGGTGCCCCAGCTACCCTCCAAACCTGTGTGCTGCTCACCCCATGGAACTCTTTCCAAAGAGATGGCTGAACCGTGTCAGACCAAGGAATGGTTTTTATGATGAGAAAAGGGAATGAGAGGGTGATGAGAAGGAAACCATCTAATATGTTTTAGTCTGTGAGCCAAGACAAAACTGAAATCAACATTTCCAGAGAGGGGAGTTGACGGAGCTGAGCCCTGTGCTACCGACTGCTCTGCTTCCTGCCCTGGCTTCTTCCATCCTCCTCTGCTGGAATCTCTTCATCCACGTTTCTGCAGCGGGTGACCTCATTTGGCAGCGCTCTCCGCACACACTGACTAAAGCCCACCGCTCTCGTAGGTGCCTCTTAGAAAGTCGCTCACTAAGGCCTGGACTTCCTCCCTGGTAGCAAACAAGTCTCCTTCTGTTCCCCTGAAAATCAGCTGGGAGGAAGCGAGATGGGGAGGTGGTTTCCGAAATGCTGTGGATTGTGATTACAGACGTGGTCTCAGATCCAGGGGCTGGGGGTGGGGAGCGCAGGAGACGCAGGGGGAACCCCGACAATTTTCACGTCGAGCGAGCACGTGCCTTTGATCAGAGTTCACAAACAGGTACAAGCCTGATGGCAGAGGACTTGCTGGTGTTTTGTAAAAGGAAGAAAACAATTCGAGGAATATCCCTTCCCAGAGAGTGTGGCTTTTGCTTTGGAGGAGCTTTCTATATTTAGTGAGGTGATTATTTCAGAATGGAAAATGTTTGTTCAGGAAGGAAAGGCTCTGAGATCAGCAGCATCAAGTCTCACCCACACGCTGCCGACTCCACTGGACTCTCCTGCCCAGCAGCAGGGACCCGGGCGGCGTTTGCAGGGGATGTGACTGGCCGGGGGTCACCATCTCTGCCCCGGCTCCTCGGGGTCAAGCTCGGGGCTGGTACCGAGGGGCAGGTTCTGAAGTGAGATCGGGTGATTCGTCCAGGAAAAAGAGAAATGCCCACGGTCTGAACTTCTTTTTGCCTTTGACAAATGAAGTTTATCGTCCACAACTGATGCACCAAACATCCCACAAAACCACCTCTACTCACCAGGAGGCAAACGGGCGCCGCCGCCTGCGGTGGCCAAACAGCTCGGGCTAATTACGGCGCTAAAGCGACCCGTCACAACAGACCCGGGGGGCTGAGGCTGCTCGGACTGTGGAGAACGACCCTCAAGCACGGACACCCCCCTCCCGCTCCGCCCCCGGGGGACAGGAGGACGGAGCCGGAGTGACACGGCTCCATCTGCTGGGAGTTCGTGCGTCTCATCACCCCAGCCTGGCGAGGAGCAGCTGGTTGTGTTCAGTGTGGCTTGTAGAATCACAGAATGGTTCGAGTTGGAAGGGACTTGGAAGGTCATTCAGTGCCCCCCTGCCCTGGGCAGGGACACCTCCCACCAGCCCAGGTTGCTCCAAGCCCCCTCCAACCTGGCCTTGAACCCCTCCAGGGATGGGGCAGCCACAGCTTCTCGGGGCAACCTGGGCCAGGCTCTCACCACCCTCACACCAAACAAGTTCTTGATGGTATCTCATCTCAATCTCCAATTTAAAGCCGTTACCCCTTGTCCTGTCACTCCACTCCCTGACAAAGAGTCCCTCCCCAGCTCTCCTGGAGCTCCCTTCAGATCCTGGGAGGCTGCTCTAAGGTCTCCCTGGAGCCTTCTCTTCTCCAGGCTGAACAGCCCCAGCTCCTTCAGCTCTTCACAGCAGAGCTTCTCCATCCCTCTGACCATCTTGGTGGCCCTTCTCTGGACCCATTCCAACAGCTCCATGTCCTTTCTATGCTGAGGACTCCAGAGCTGGACACAGGACTCCAGGTGGGGTCTCACCAGCGCAGAGGGGTGGAATCACCTCTCACAACCTGCTGGCCACGCTGGCTTACGGGTTCCAGACACAGGCCAGGATGTGTGCTAAACTGACTGTCTTTAGATTATTTTTAACAACTGAAAAAAAAAAAAAAAAAAAGGATTATTAACTTGTATAAAGATCATTAACTTGCAGTTCAAGCTGCTAAAATGCCCATAATGTGACAAAGACGTTATTGTCAAGTTACATCAAATGCTCTAATCCAAGTCACAAACCAAACACATAGCCTAAAAAATCAGAGAATCACAGAATCTTCATGGTTGGAAGGGACCCTTGAGATCATCAAATCCAACCATAAACAACAAAAAAACCCCAAACCCCCAAACAAACAAAAAACCAACAAAAAAGCCCACACGCCACCACCACCACACCCCCAAAACCTCACCACAAGAACAACCACCACACCCTGCATCTCAGCCACTAGAGCATGCCCTCCCTCAAGGGCCACATCTACATGTGTCCTAAGTCCCTCCAGGGATGGTGACCCCACCACCTCCCTGGGCAGGCTGTCCCAGTGCCTGACCGCTCTTTCAGTCAAGTTACTCTTCCTGATATCCAGTCTGAACTTCCCCTGTCCCAGCTTCAGACCATCTCCTCTGCTCCTGTCAGGATTCCCTTGGGAGAAGAGCCCAACACCCACCTCTCTACACCCTCCTTTCAGGGAGCTGTAGAGGACAAGGAGGTCTCCCCTCGGCCTCCTCTGCTCCAGACTAACCATGCCCAGTTCCCTTGGCCTCTCCTCACAGGACTTGTTCTCCAGACCCCTCACCAGACTGGTAGCTATCCTCTGGACACGCTCCAGCACCTCAACATCCTTCTTGTAGTGAGGGGCCCAGAACTGAACACAGCACTGGAGGTGAGACCTCACCAGTGCCCAGTACAGAGGTACCATCACTTCCCTACTCCTGCTGGCCATGCTGTCCCTGATAGAAGCCAGGATGCTGTTGGGCCATATAAGCCCAACACACACTTTAAATAGTTACTGGGACCTCGAGGTTAAATCACAGCTGCATCAGTCCTCTGACAGCAGAACCAGATGACAAACAACCACCCACTTGTTTCTGCTTCATGTAACCCTCACGGCTGTAACTGAGCCAGTGGAAGGAAGAAAGTGAGTTTGGTTCTTGAGTGAACTTAATGATTCTTAAATATCTAAAAATGACTGAGGCCGCTGTGAGACACTGTGAGATGGAAGGGACAGGAGGGATACAGAGATGTCACCCATCAAGCAGATGCAGAGTAGGGAAAACCTGGAGTCACGTCTGGTGAGAGATGTGAAAGTACAACAGGAGAGACCTCTGCAGGGATATCAGCAGCAACTAAAGAAAACATGGGTCCACTGCTAAACAGGGCGAGTGTCCTGGTGACCAAGGAGATGGAAAAGCAGCCTCCGGGAATCCCAGGCCCCCGAGACCAAAGGGAAACTCTGGAGCGAGGAAGATTTAGCCTCAGCAGAGGAGGGTCGGGTCAGGGACCTCTTCTAGCAGAGTTGGCTTAAACAAGTCCCTGGTGCCAGAAAACCTGCTCCTGCAGAGGCTCCTCTCCATGGGCTGCAGCTTCCCTCAGGGCACATCCCCAGCTGCAGCATAGGATCCTCCCTGGGCTGCAGGGGGACTGTCTCCTCCAGCGGGGTCCTCCCTGGGCTGCAGAGGGACATCCTGCCTCACTGCTGTCTTCTCCACAGGCTGTGGGGGAACCTCTGCTCCGGTGCCTGCAGCACCTCCTCCCTTCCCTCTTCTCTCATCTTGGGTGCTGCTGCTCTTGCACCTTCCTCGCTCCCGCAGCTGCTCCCCGGCATTTCTTACCCTTTCTTAATTACCTTATCAGAGGTGCCGCTGGACTCGGGCTTGGGCAGTGGCAGGGTTGTTTTGGAGAGGGCTTGACCTCCTCACCCCTGCAGCTCCTCTGCTGCCAACACCCGGCCCCACAAACCCAGCCCACAGCAGCGGCCATAGTCTTACACACACACATACACAGCTTAACACTTGTTACACGGAGTAATGTAAACCTAAAAAGAATATTTAAAGATGTGTTATGCTACCTGGAAAGAAGTTGGTAATGCCAAGAGAGAAATAATTCCTCCAAGAAAACCGAAGGGGAAAAAAACCCAAAAACTTTAAATAGTAGAAGTAAGAGCCACCCCCATCATCCTCTAAAAAATGAGCGGAGAGGGAAACTGAGGATATTATTGCTGGAGAATATTATTTCTAGAGGATAAACAGTAAAATTATTCATCAGCACTGATGCAGTACCTGGAGTGTAGAATTTGTACGACCATAATGTAAGGCTACAAAGCTGCCCAGCATTTCCAAGATGTGTTGTAAACGAGACTTCACAGAAGAGCTACAAAGGCAAACTGGAGATGAGAGGAGGTAGGAGCTCCCCCCTCCCCACACCCCCCCATTTATTTCTAGTAACTCACCCAGCAGTCTAAGAGGAAATCTTGTTTTATGTTTATTCGGTCAGCCCTCTTTTTGCTTTACTGTAACTAAATATTGAGAACAAAACTCAATATGGGTCAACTGATAGGCCCGATCATAGAATCATAGAAGGGTTCAGGTTGGAAGGGACCCTAAAGCNCCCAACTCTCTCAGCCTGTCCCCACAGCAGAAGGGCTCCAGCCCCACCAGCATCTCCAGGGCCTCCTCTGGCCCCGCTCCAACAGCCCCATGTCCTTCTGATGTTGGTGGCCATGTCTCATGAGGGAGGTGTTTTATCAGCCACTGGGTTGGTTCACATACTGGGGCTGGTGCACATACTGGTATTTATCAGGCTTTAAAAACAGAGCAAGCACTCCCAAGTCCTTCTCCTCAGGGCTGCTCCCCAGCCATTCTCTGCCCAGCCTGAGTTTGTGCCTGGGATTGCCCTGACCCAGGTGCGAGACCTTGCACTTGGCCTGGTTGAACACCACGAGGTTTGCAGGGACCCACCTCTCCAGCCTCTCTAGGTCCCTCTGAATGTTGTCCCTTCCCTGACCAACAAACCCCTCAGTAATGGGCACGGGTGGTGTGATCCTGAAGCTCAGGGAAGAACATGGGGAGTGAAAGCAGCTACTGCAAAGGGACCTGAACTTATCTCAAAGGGGACTGGAGGGTGGCCTTTGTTTTAGACAAAGGTGGTACCAGCTGAGTGAATTGACTGGTTGTGTAAACAGCTTTCTGCGGGTTCATCAAAGCAGTGTGCACGTCCTCCCGAGCGAGCCAGACCAGCACGGGCTAAACATACGTGTGGCTTAGCACAACACAGAGTATCACAACTGAGCAACCAACAGCAAGAAGTTTGAAGCAAGCGATGGTCTTCCACACACCCCTTCCCACCAGTGGAGGTACCGGTGAGCACAGAGAGACCGGCAACGGGAACCGGCTTTGTGTTGAGATTGAAATGGCTATTGCAATCGCTACGCATTGTGAGTGCTGTGATTTCAGCAAACTGCGGTACCTTTCTGCCAAACCAAACCCCACGTCAGGCCAAGTATCTTCAAATAAGTGGATCTGCTGCCAAACATTAAACCTTCCTCATGTGCGATTTTTAAAAGAACCTGGTTAGAGAGTATTGGGCCCTGTCAAGTGACCAAGCAAAACAGGAATGTTTTTCCTGAACTGATGGCCCGACTTGACGCAGGGGACACAGACAGTCGGGACTGATCTGAAATCCCAGCAGCATCCGTGTTTCCCCCTGCAGCAATCACTTAAAGGCTGCTTGTGCAGGAAGAGCTCCCTCGGGAATCCCAGAGAAGCTGCCCCTGGCTACTTGGGACACAAAATGGACACCATCATCCCACATAAAGCCCATTATCCCACGGATCTACGCCATGGATGTGCCCTTCATTGCCATTCTTCTCTCGGCTCATGTACAGAACCACTGAAACACCAGCACGGAACCACCAAAACACCAGCATTGGAACCACTGAAACACCAGCATGGAACCACCAAAATACCAGCATGGCACCACTGAAACACCAGTATGGCACCCGGCAGCCAGCACTGCCCTGCAGACACTGCAGGCTCTCGCCCTGCTGGGTTCCATCGTGCTGTGAAGGTGTCTCAGGGTGTTGCCTCCCAAGGCAGAGCTCTCTCTAATGCCACCACAGCCCCTCGGTGCTCTCATTCCCATCGTGTGCTTTAAGAGTCTGAAGTTTCAACTTGGGGTTGGGTTGGGTTGGGTTTGGTTTGGCTTGGTTTGGCTTGGTTTCATTTGGCTTGACTTGGCTTGGTTTGGTTTGGTTTGGTTTGGTTCGGCTTGGTATGGTTTGGTTTGGTTCGGCTTGGTTTGGTTTGGTTTGGTTCGGCTTGGTTTGGCTTGACTTGACTTGGCTTGGCTTGGCTTGGCTTGGCTTGGCTTGGTTTGGTTTGGCTTGACTTGACTTGGCTTGGCTTGTCGTCATCGCTGCTGCTGCTGAACGGAGGCCCGACGCTGATTCTGTTGGGTAAGTCACCAGGCTTCCCCGTGTGGGTAACTGCTTGGAAAAGGTAACAGAGGTAAGCTTAGGATCTATTAAAACAGAAAAGCGGCTGATTTCTACACCCGAGAAGCCTGGGGTGTCAGAAGCAGAGGTGCTAGTAGTAATGAGGTATGGAAATCCTTATTTCTCTGGTGGAGCAATTAGAATTTAGTTTTGGTTTGGTTATGACATGGCCCCCAGAATGGGATGACTGGGCACGGATAACTGCAGCACTGGGCAACGGGAGCTATTTTTAACCGATTCTACCATATCACAGATGAAACATTTGGTAAATCTCCAATGCATTACCTATATTTAGGAAGCTATTTCTTAAGAAGTATTTTGAACAATTACAGGTCTGTTACTTGACTGTGGCAGAAAACAAACTGCCCGGGACGGAATCTCACGGGACAGAGCAATTCGGCTCTGAGGCAGGATACAGACTTTTAACAGCCCAAGCGATGAACACCACGGACAACTTCACTAAAGACCTTGCGAGTTCCTGGCCATTGGTAACTCCCCATTCAAAATGTGTTGGTGCCTGGTTTTGCTTGGGTTTTGGGTTTTTTGGGTGTTGTTTTTCTTTTTCCTCCCCAAGTGTTTGTTAAAAAGGCAAGGAAAATATAAATCAGGGAAGTTGTATGGGATGTGTTGTACAGGACAGGCTGGCTCACAGTACTGTTTGGGTGGTTTTATGGTTTATGAAAGCAAGTAGCTCTATCCCAGATTAACCTGAATCCTACTGTTCTGGAGATGGTTACACATGAAAGTACACTGTGGATCTTATAACTGCAAGACATAATTAAAGAAAAGGTCAACAAGATTCAAGGATTGAGGTTTTTAAGGATAAGAATATTCACTGCTACATTACCATGGGTTGCAAAACAAAAAAAAAAAAAAGCAGGTATGGGAAAATGCCTCTGTTTGGCATCTCAGCTACGTATCCTGCAAACAGAAAAGCAGGCAACTGGTAAGGGGAAAGAGGTAATTTCTAGTGACATCGTTCCTAGGTCATGTAAAACTGAAGCCAAGGGAAAAAGAAAGAATCGAACCCTGACAGCACTAAAGTTAATAAAGATGGTATACTTTTGGTTTTGAGGTAACCTAAGCACAAAAGAAATCCAGCACAGGGCAGTCTGTTACCTGGAGACAGTAAATTGTTGGTCAAAATTCTCTTTCGTAGGTGTGAGATACAAGGTGAAAACATTACAAGACCAGCAATAATAGATGTTTTTTAAATCAACAGGCCAGACTGATTTGCACCTCAGAGTCTGAAGAGGCTCAGGGAGAAGATCTATAGCTTGCTGATCCTGTATGAGCACGGCGCTTGGGCAAGATGACTTCAGATTTTAGTGAGGCCCTTGATACTGTCCTTCGCAGTCCCCTTCTGGCCAAGCTCTCCAGCTGTGGGACGGGCAGGTTCATGGTGTGTTGGGGGAAGAACCGGCTGGACAGCAGGGCCCAAAGGGTCGTAGTGATGGGGCTACATCTGGCTGGTGACCGAGCTGCTCCTCAGGGCTCAGTCCTAGCACCAGTTCTGTTCAATGCTTCTATCAACCACCTGGAGGCAGGAGTTGAATGCACCGTTAGTGAACCCGCCGATAATGCTAAACCAAGAGGTGCTGTGGACTCTCTTGAGGGACATGAGGTCTTGCAGAGGGCTCTGGATAGATCAGAGCACTGGTGTGAGAAACCAAGCATCAGTGGCACAAAATTTAACAAACCCAAAAGCTGGATTCTGCCCCTGGGATGGAGCAATGCCAGACACAAGTACAAATCAGACGAGGAGTGTCTGAGGAGCAGCCCTGCAGAGAGGGACTTGGGGTGCTGGCTGGCAGCAGGCTCGCTAGGAGCCAGTGTGTGCCCTGGCACCACGGGGGCAAACCACATCCTAGGGTGCACCAAACACAGCACCACCAGAGAGTCAAGAGAGGCGACTGTCCCACTGTGTTTCATGATGGCCTCACCTCACTGTGTGCAGTCCTGGGCCCCACAGTTTAAGAGGGATGTGGAGGTGCTTGAATGCATCCGGATGAAGGCGTCAAAGGTGATGAAGGAGCTGGGAGGCACGTCCTCTGGGGAGCGGCGTCCTCTGGGTTTGCCTGGTCTGGAGAATAGAGACCGAGGGGCAGCATCATTGCTCTCTGCAGCTTCCTGAGGAGGGGACATGGAGAGGGAGGTGCTGAGCTCTTCTCCCTGGTATCCAGGGTCAGGACACCTGGGAATGGTTCACAGCTGCATCAGGGAAGGCTCAGACTGGACATGAGGAAGTATTTCTTTACAGAGAGGGTGGTCAAACTCTGGAACAGGCTTCCTAGAAAGGCCTTTGGAGAGTGCCTGCAGTGCCCTAATGCTTTAACTTTTGGTCAGCCCTGAAGTGGTCAGGCAGTTGGAGTAGGTGATCATTGTAGGTCGCTTCCAAGTGGAACTATTCTATTCTCATATAGGTTAAGGATAATATTTTATGGTCTCATTACTGTCAAAGGCAAAAGACTCTTCCTAGCACTTTCCCAGGTCTGTCCCACCCCGTGTCCAGGTCTGCACTTAGAGAGATGACAAATCCAACATCACTTACCAAATAAACACTGGGATGTGCAGGGGCTGTGGCACCCTCTGCCACAGCCACAGGACAGAACGAACGATACGCAGCTTTCAGAGCCCTGTAATTCTGAGAAACTCTATCTCCCACACGTAACTATAGGACTTTTGGTTTATGCTGAAACTTATTCTCAAACAAATAAAGAAGCAAACTATAAGGTATAAGTGTAATTTACAGCAAATCAACACATCTCACAGCACTTGCTTTGTGCCTGAGTGATTTTGTGTATCACAGGTTTTACGTCTTGCTCACATTTGTACCCTGTAGCTTTGGAGGCTGAAGTCCAGAGCCCACTGTGCCACAAACTCACTATTCGTTGTAAAATCATCATCTACAAACTCCACCATCCCTTCTAGAGCAAACGGTGAAAGAGTCACATAAATTGCACTTGAAATCCTCAGAAAGTGTTATCCGAGATTACAATAACAGAATAAAGTAGGTAAGAAATTTCAGCCTTTGTGGTGGGGAGAAGAAAGAGGAGAAGAACGAAAGCAAGGCAAAGAAAAAGGTTATTTCTTCTTCCTTTCCTGTGGGAGGAAGCAGAGAGCTCTTACAGAGAAAAAGCTGAAAGCAGGAGGAGAAAAGAGTTTGAGGAATGGGCTAAGACAGGCTAAAGGAACCTGAAATTGAGGACAGGGGACTCAGTAAAACTCTGAACCTTCCCATTTTAAACTAGGAAGCTGGCAAAGAGATAGTGGGAGGAAAAGCAGTGAAGTGGCAGAATTCAGGCTGTTTACGGGAGAGCTCCCAGTCTGTATGGGCTGGGGACTTTCAGGGCTGAGCTTCTAATGGAAGACAAGGAGAAAATGAATCAAGGGTAGGGGACAAAAGAGCATGTTGTCATGCTCTGAGAATTAGCCAGTGGAGCAGTGTGAGCGGGGACTGTGAGCAGAAGAAGAGAAATGGCAAGAAAATGAAAGGAGAGAGACAGGCTGGCAGGGTGGACCTGGTGCCAGCAGCACAAAAGCTGAACACAGCACCGCTCTGATGAGCACAAGGGGAAGGAAGCAGAGGAGGGGGAAGAGTCAGGAATGGAAAAGCTGCCGTGCAGCATTCCCCTGCAGCCTGACCCAACTCGAGCAACGTGGTCTGGCAGGAGTTTAGACCCCAAGAAATGTCCAATAAAGGCATGGCAGTCTCTGAAGGACTCGGGACACAGGCAGAGAGGCGATGAAGATACCAGGGACGGGTGTGTTTTTCACAGAGGGCAACAGCAGCAGAAGGCAAGGGTGATGTTAAACCAGCAACACAACCTGGTGAGTAAGCAGAAAAGATGGAAGGAAATATTAATCAAACTAAGGGGGAGGGAAGGGAGTAGCAGCTCTTGCAGTAGGGATGCAGGATTTAGATTTATACTGACAATGGGACAACAAAACCAAGGCAGAGAAGCAGCGGTAATGTGAACTGCTAACAGATAAGGGTAACGAGAGGGAGCATTGGCATCAGTAAGACAGCAGGAATAAAAAGGTACGAATGGCACATAAACAAGAGCCCTCCCTCAAAGCATTTGAATAATGCTGAGCAGGTAATTTTCATTGCAGGACCCCAAAGTGTTGGACTGCACCCAGTTACCCTGAAGGAAAAGAGCATGACTGCAAGGCAAGGCATAAAAATGAAGACAAAAACATCTTCCACACGTCCGCAACATCCCCTGCTGGGTTATGAACAGCAGCAGCCCCAGCTCTACGTTAGTCCTGGGGACAGGCTAGAGGGACAAGCCCAGAGTGCCATTCTCCATAGCACAATGTCACCTCAAGCAGAGCTGAGAGATGGGACAAAGGTGAGAAAAGCCTGTTTTGCTTCCATTGCTAATTGGCGTTTGCTTTACTCTGCTGCTCTGAGTCTGGCAGAGGGAGTCCCCTCCTCCTGGGAAGAGCTTTATTCTGGGTCTGACTAAGAATTGTCTCGTCCTCCAACAAGAACCCCTTTCCCACAGGGCGATAACAGCCTCCATTCTGCATCCCCTCTCATTGTAACAGACTGCACCACGACTGCACTGTTCATCATCTCCTGCAATGGCGAGCAGCTCTGCTGCTCTGCACTGATGGGAGATAATGAAAACCTTCCTTGGAACTGCTTTCTCCACTCAGAATAGAAGGTGCCTCCCTCTCTGTTATGAAACCCATCCCCAGCCCGAAACAAAGGCCAGAAGTTTCTGGCAAGTACAGCTCTCACCACAAGAAAGCAGGGGCCAGCATAACTCATATTGTTTCCTCCCTTACCATCTATGTGTGGGGCCCCAAAGCGATGACATCGTGGCCCAGATGCTATAAACAAGGCCAAATCCATGGACCAGAGACTTCCTGGAGGCTGGCGAGATGTCTGCACTAGGTGCCGAGTTCTGGGGATCAGAGATAACAGCAAGATGAAGCTGAGATTGGGAACTTGCAGAGGACACTGGAGAGATACTTTCCCTTCGCTAGTCCTGTCCATCTGAGCCTCTGAGGGAGACACTGGATAATGGGACTCCGGTTTTAACATCACATGGATGGGGAATTGTTATCTGGGGAAAGCAGCGCTATGTCTGCTGGCAAACACAGCAAGATAATACTGGTGAACATCAGGAAACGGGCAAGAAATAATGTCACCTGCCAGAGGAACACAGAAGGGACCCTGACAAAACTTACTCACAGTCCAAATACCAATTAGACTTCATTTCCTGAAAGCCTCCTTGTAATTCCAAACTGGTTAATTTTACAACCGTTTGAAAACTAAGGAGACTGTGTGCCTTCAACCTCTGAAACTAGGGGACACCTCAAAGCAGAACTCCTTTCAACTTTTAACCAGAATGGGTTTGAAATGCTGATCCCAGGACGCTGACATGAGGCCAGTAATCGTTACACTAATGAGATGGATAGATAGATAGATAGACAGACAGATAGATATCTAAAATAGCAAACCTTCTTTTCAGACTAGATGATAGTCCCTTCCAACTGAACTGTTCTACTCTATTCTATGATATTGTCCCTTTAATAGAAGCTTCAAAAGACCTTTCAGTCTAACTATTCCATCAAACTGAGAACTCATCTATTGGTCATCTAACGCAAGGAATTAATCCTGTAATTCCTGCTCTCCAGGACACAGCCACCGATCTGTAACCGTGGGCTGCTCTCTGGGCCTCTCCTAGAAACACCACCGCTGGCTGACAATCATCTATTGTAAAATGCAGCAACAGAGTTTAAGTCAAAAGTCAATAAATTACTGCTCAGTGTTTAATCAGCTCTTCATGTACTGCTGACAAATGCCTTACACAAATCCCTTATCTATCTACAATGTGCCAAAATTCCTTTTTTCTTTTTTTTTTTTCTCATGCTTGCCCCCTTAGAGTTCTGAAATTTGGTCTTATCCCCATTTTACAGATAGGGAACTGAGATAGAGATGCAAGGAGGAAGCAGTGTAAGAGCCAGGTTTTTGAAGGGTTTCAGGTCACCAAAGAAACTGTGAAACAGCCAGTGTCTAATTTTTGCATTTGGAGAGAAGAACAAGGCAGGGTCTTCTCTAAAATCCAAAGGGCACTCTGAGCAGGGAGGCTGTAGCCTGCCAGTTACAGCAGCTGGAGGAGCAGCAACCCCACACATCAGGCCCCTAAACGAGGGCAGAAAGGTTACTTTGGAAACTTCCCGCAGTGGAAGCTAAAGGCTCCTATCTTGCTCATATCTCCGAAAAAAATGCACACTGGACAATAACTCAAGCTGGAGTCTGCTCTGTTCAGAGAGAAAAGGCAAATTGAGATGGCGTGATAAGGTCTTTGAATAGCATGAACATAGGTGCAATACAACATAAACTTGTGCTTATCAGAAGTATCATGGGTGCCTTACCCCAATTCGTGTTTATTCACAAAATGCAGAGAATGGCTGAATGTCAGTGCAACAGCTGCACTGGGTAAGGTGTCACCTGGAATGCAGAAAGCAGCAGGTACTCCAGGAACTCTGTGGTGGGCAAGGAGATGAAGAGCCTCCCACCAAGCAGATAAGAGGCAGAGTCGGGGTCGGCATCACTTGGTGTGAAGTGTGTGAGCATCCATCTTGCCAGGAGAAGACTTTAGGCTGTTTTTTCGGAAAGCTCTGGTAGTTTTTCAGAAAGACTTGGCCACAGCAGTGCCCAGGGTCAAGCTCTTATCCTTTATTATGGAGTGGACAGCACCACTTAATGAAGTTCTGAATTATTAACAGGGTATCAGGATATTCCTGAGTGAAGTGCTCTGGGCAATCCTGCTTTAGCAGTGGAGTTGGACCAGATGAGCTCTAGAGGTCCCTTCCATCTCTGACAATTCCCTGATTCCGTGATATTAGCATGGTATTAGGATATGAACACGTCTCCACTGGCAGTATTCCAAACAGACATATCATTATCTTGCTCAGAGTTGTACATTGGTTGTATAGTTAATGGCAACCATCAGTCCCTCTTAAAACGTGCAGTCAACTCTTCCACTGTGTTGCTCAGGGCTGATACTATATTAAGTGTCCAACAATTTCACAAGAGAAGTAATTTTAATCCTGTAAATATCAGTGCACTGGTAACTCCCCAAGATCATTTGGTCCAAGGTCTCCGCAAAACAAAAACAGAAGAAAAACAACCCCCCACCTCAGCATTCTCTGTCCTCACATCTCCTCACCTGGTTCTTCTCACTCTCCTTGTTGATTCATAAACCATTATAACACCAGTGCAAACATTATCCCTCCAGGCCAGTACTTGACCCATATCCCTACCTCAGTTCCCCCTTCTCTACTGCCCAGTCTCTACAAGGCAATAAAAAAACATGCTTCTTTTATCTTTTAAAAGCCCTCACAACTGCTTCCTGCACTTCCTAACGTCATTGATAAGACAGCATGATTGTGTCTTCTCTCTACCTCCAACATCACTGCCATTAGTACCTAAGGGTATCTTCTAACTTCCTTTCCATCACTCTTTTTGAAGGAGGAAAGATCCCACTGAACACCAAAGAATGAGACAATCACAGCATCTTCCTTGACAGCGATGGATTTTTGGATGACAGTGATGGGGAGATGTTCAGGTTCTTACCAACAACTAGGAAGCTGGTTCCTGTGACTGTGTTCAAAGTGCTCAAGGCCAGGTAAGATGGGGCTTTAAGCAACCTGGCCCAGTGAAAGATGCCCCTGCTCAGGGCAGGGGGGCTGGACTGGGTCATCTTTATAGGTCTCCTCCAACCCAAACCGTTCTGTGATTCTGTGGTTGCATGTTGTTTCGTTAATCGCAGCCTCTTTGATGGCACAGATGTATTTTGTGAAGTACACTCCCGTGTGCATGTAAGACCTACAAGTTGTGTTTTTATCTCTACATTTTGCTGCACTGATCTTACCCTGACAAGACCTTGCCTTGTCCCTGAGGCCTCTCTGTGGTACATTACAATAACGTGATGGGGAACCGAGACTTGTACTGTATGTTCTCCTGGACACATCTCTTACCCCACGGTCCTAGACTGGCAGATCAAACTAGCCCTCTGCTCTTGTGATGACCAGGAGCAACAGGACAACATCAGTAGCATTAGAACCAAATATTTTGGGTAGCAGTATTTTTAAGGCACAGTCTTACTGCTTAGCGCAACACAGATCTGTGACCCTCTTATCATTGCAGGAACTGTTTCCCAGGTGCAAGCTGCTGGAGGCCGTGCTGCAGCTGGTACCCTTCAGTGTGCACCCGAGAGGTTAAGAAAGCAGAAAGGTACAGGAAAACACTTGCAGAAGATGGGGCGCACAGAGCTCCTGGTGCTGAGTCAGCCCAGAGAAAGCCCTAAACTTCCTCAGCCCACCTTGAATGGAAGCCAGAGCCTTGAGGCTGCAGATCCATCGTGTTTCTGTGGGCACAACCCCCTTGTTCTGTCTTCTCTCAATGGTGCTGGTGCCTCACCTTCCATGCTGGGCAGCCTGGCCGTGCTCCCCTCTCCGGAGCGCTCCCTGTTATTCATCTGGGGCTCCCTGACGTCAGCTCTGAGGTCAGGCAGGCGGGGACACGCCTGTCCCTTGCCCACTCCCAAACACAAAAGACTATAGATAGCTGCTGCAGCAAATGCTTCTCATTACGTACTCCCCAGCCCTCAGACCGCCCGCCCGGGTGGGAGCATGGGGCCCCGGGATGCCTGTGCTGCTCCGCTGTGTGTTTTCTGTTATTTGGGGTGAGTGGCGCATTCCACACAAGCTTCGGATGTCGTGCAGAGCCCCCGAGGAATCCTCGGGGGAGCGGGAGGAGGAGAGGGGCAGGGGAGAGTTGCCCATCAGCCCAGGGAAGAGGCGTCCCCTCTCCATGGCAGCCTGAAGATACCCAGGGGTAAGCGCCAGGCCTGTGACAGCACACCCTCCGCACACAGCATCCACCCCCTCTTAGAAATGTATTGAAAAGCTTTCTACTTCCCAGCAGCAGAGCTTGCTTAGCTAGCCTTAGTCTGGCAAAACACAGACCAAGAGGCCGTAAATCTGTCTGCTTGCACACTTGGAGTCAGTGCCAGGAAAGTAAAGGAACAATTTCAGATTAACTGTGAATCAAGAATAAATGGATATAAATTGGCCATTAGTGCATGCAACAAGCATTCTGGAGGAGATTTCTAGGTATTACAGCACTCGGGCTGCAAAACGTCCTTCCAAGCTAAGAAGAATATAGAAGCAAAATCCCCATCTGCTTCTAAACTAGAGCTCAATAAAATGATGAGTGATTGCAGGATTTTCTGTCTGTGACAGCGAGGGACTGACACGCACAGCACCTTCTCATCCTTCACCAAGGAAATCTCATACAGACACTCCCTGCCCCGGGCACACACGTGGTGCCTTGCGCTGAGGATGGGAAACCAACCTCCCAGCCCCCCACATCCCACCCATTTGGGTCTCTGTTCTCTCCCAGTTCATGTTTCAGTGTCAGCACACAGAGTTTGCATGGAATATTGTTATGGATATAGAAATGTAGGACTGGAAAGAACTTCCTGGGATGGCTTCCCATCATAATTCTCAGGATTCTAGTGTCACTGGAAATCCTGCAGGATCTGAAGTGCCAGCAGGATGGGCTACAGCATTCCCTGTAAGTCCTAACCTGCAACTGAATCAAAACACCATGGTGAGGTCCCAGAGACGTGACAAGATCGACAAAGTGATGAACAGCTAAGAAAAAGGAGCCTGGAGGAAAAGGACACCTCAACCTCTGCAGAAACCGTGCACACATCTAGAGCACGAGTAGAAACACGGGAGCTACCAGGACATACTGCATCCTGCGCTATGACTGCAGCAGGTAGGACGGGCTACTTCAGGTAGGCCAGGAACCACCGAAAAGGCAACACTAATAAAACACACCTCAGAGAAAAATGTTCACGTTGTCGTTGACAAAATGCTAGTGCTGGGCAGAGGACTGAGGATACGGGTCCCAGTTAGAAATGTGCTGCATACCAACCGTTCTCTGTAAAAGTGACATTTTGAGATTGTAACCTATTTAATGAACAATATACTAATTTGTGGAGTGCAAGATGTGTAGACACCGAACAGAACACAGCTGCCACAGCTCCTCTACAGCCCCTAGCACAAATCCTAAAGAGACAACATCAAACACTCTCCTCTGCCACAGACGCTCCCGTGGCTCTCTCTGTTTGACCTCAACATGGCCAGCTTTTCCCAAAACACATGCAGGCACCAGCACCAGCTTCTACTCAACTGCAGCACCAGGACCAGGGCACAGGCAGAGCCACTGTGCGTCCTGCTGCTAAGCTCTGTGCCCCTCCATCGAGCTCTGTGCCCCTCCAATGGGCAGCTCCACACCCTGCCCTGGGAGCTGAGCACCCTGACCCCAGGAGATGGGCACACTGACACGTAAGACAAAATCATAGACTTTTTTTGGGTGGGAAGGGACCTTAAAGACCATCCAGTCCCCCCCTTCCCTGGGCAGGGACACCTCCCATCAGAGGAGGTCACTCCAAGCCCCCTCCAACCTGGCCTTGAACCCCTCCAGGGATGGGGCAGCCACAGCTTCTCTGGGCAACCTGGGCCAGGCTCTCACCACCCTCACCCCAAACAAGTTCTTCCCCACATCTCAGCTCCATCTCCCCTCTTTCGGTGTCAAACCCTTCCCCCTCCTCCTAGGGCTCCCCTCCCTCATCATCACGAGTCCCTCCCCAGCTTTCCTGGAGCCCCTGCAGGGACTGGAAGGGGCTCTGAGGTCTCCCCGGAGCCTTCTCTTCTCCAGGCTGAACCCCCCAACTCTCTCAGCCGGTCCCCACAGCAGAGGGGCTCCAGCCCCCCCAGCATCTCTGGGGCCTCCTCTGGCCCCGCTCCAACAGCTCCGCATCTCTTCTGCGCTGAGGCCCCGGCGCTGGCGGCAGAGCTCCAGGCGGGGTCTCACGCTTCAGAGACGGGTCCCCGCCCCGCTCCTGACGCGGCCCTTCTCCCCCCGCCCCTCCGCTCACCGCGCAGAAGCTGCCTGTAGCCATGGCGACGTGCTCCCGGCCCTTCCTCGTTACCGGACGCGGGATCGGGACTGCGCTCGCCGATGCCCCGGGTGCGGCAGCGGCGGCAGCGCTGTCAGCGGGGCGGCCAGGCCGGGGCCCCGGGTGAGGGCTCCCACGCGGGGCCGACCGGCCCCGGCTCGTCGTCCGGGGGCGGACCCGGCACTGGGGGCGGGCGGACGCCGCCAGGAGGCGCCCTCCATTGGCAGTTGCCGCCCCCGCTACGTCACGTCCAGCGCCCGTTGCGTCACGTCTTGCGCCCGGCGGTCTCCCGTGTTTCCTGCCGCTGCGGAGCCCCGGTGCGCGCAGGATGGGCCGCGGCCGTCCGGGTGGCCCCCGTCCCGCCGCCGTGAGTGACCCCGGCCGGGCGCCGCCGCCCCTTGGAGCGGGGGACTCGGCCCGAGTGGCGAGTCCTGGGCTGGCTTCGGGGGACGAGGGGAGGCAGAGGCGGGGGAAGAGGCCGGGACGCGAACGGTGGGTTCGGCGGCGCCGGCGGGAGCGGCCCTTCCGTCCTTTCGGCGCTGCCTGGCCCCGCCGTCCCGCTCCGGTAGGCGCGGGCGCTTCTCGGCAGCGCAGTGTCCTTGTCCCGGCAGGTCCAGGGCACCGGCGGCAGCAGCGCCGTTAGCAAGTGCTCGGCGGCGGCGCGGGGCTACATCCAGGACCGATTCCTGCGGCTCCTGACGGGGCGGCGGCGGCGACGAGCCCCTCTCATCCACCGGTGAGGAGCGGGCGCTGCGCGGGGTCCCGAGCTGTTCCCCGAGGCCCCGAGTTGTCGCTGCTGCTTAAGGCACAGCTGGTTTAAATGCGTTTTCAGGAGAGTGCATGTAGGGACAGTGGCACCTTGCAGAGCGCTGTCTCGCAGTAATGTCCCCTTTTCACACTTGGTGACTTGGTGATTTTACTTGGTCACACTTGGTGACTTGGTGATTTTACGTGGCTTATGGGCAAATGTTGGAAGCCTTGTCCTGAGGAAAATATGTCACCGGACTGGTTCCCAGCTCCGGTATTCAGTGTGGCTGAAAACTACTTCAGATCATAGAATCCTAGCGTGGTCCAGGCCAGAAGGGACCTCCAGGCTCATCGAGTCCCACCTCCCTGCAGTCAGTAGGGACACCCCCAACCAGACCAGGTTGCCCAGGGCCTCCTCCAGTCTCCCCTTGAATATCTCCAGGGAAGGGGCCTCAACCACCTCCCTGGGCAACCTGTTCCAGT
>VXBJ01003997.1:8507-20287 GCA_013400055.1 Nycticryphes semicollaris
CTACCTCTGAGAAAACAAAGACCATCTTCTCTTGGAAAGGGTCAAAGATTTTTTTTGATATCTAAAAGACACCAGTTCCTCAGTGCAGGGAACTCAGACTGCACTGAAATAAAACCGCTAGGGGAAGTTAGCTGAATCCATGCTTACTTGTAAAATATTTGCAAAAATTTGGCAAATTCATTCTAGACATTTTTAGGTGAAATTCTGCAATAGCTTGGTTTACTCAGTGCTGGGACTCAATCACAGCACGTTGAAAATCTCTTGCAAAAAACTTATTTGAAGAGATTTTGTTCATATTATAGAGGTGCACACACAACCCAGAGAGAGAGAGAGCGCAGAAACTATTAAATATTCATGGCTACGGGGAGAACACTTTGTAACATCCCTTCGTTTCAGATGTACAAAGGCAGAAAATTTAACAAAACAAACTCTTCCACATAAAGGAGGTGGGGGCCAGCTTTGAAACATTTGCCCCTGAAAGGGTCAGAGAGAAATTCTGCTTATCTACCTTTCAACAGTCACCCCTAAGTGTGTCTTTCAAAAACCTTAATTCTGACAATCTAACCCACGTGGGGAGCTTTAGCACTTTACACACAGGCGCACAGAAGTCTGCGTGCGGGGATGGGGACCGCTGTTCTGCTTCTAAAGCCTCCATCCCATAATCTTGCTCCAACGTCCATGGCCTAAAAGTCAGACTCTTACCGAGTCTGTACCGCGGAGAAATTTACTTGCTTTGGAAACAAAAGTTTAAGAGCCTTCAGACTGCTTTTGCTGGAGTGTTTAGAACTGGGTAGTGGAACGGTGAAATAAGGTCATTTTTATCTAAGAGTTATCTCTGGCTTTAAAGAGGCCCACGCTCAAACCTCAGCAATATCACTGATCTATAAAGGCTGACACGATCATACACGCTTTCAGTAAAACAAAGGCATTGGTCAGAACTGTTCGTTTTCTCCGTCAAGCAGAAGCCTGAGCCCCAGAAATACCAAAGAACAGCAACAAGACAGAGTTTTCAAATATTTAGAAAAGTATGGACCATATCTGAACAAAAGGACCCCAAAACTACAACAACAACAACCCCCCAAATCCTAACATTTAAGGGTTGTCGCTTACACTCCCCTCTCTATAATTAGGTACCTCCCTGGAATGTGCTCAGAAAGATTCATCTTCATTGTATGTATCGGGAAGGGGTGTAACTTCACACACCGTGAAACAAAGTTTTGAAAAAAACATTGTTTTTTCCTACCTTCAGGAAACATAGTTAATGACCCGGGTTTTCCAGTGGCAGGGGTTCAGGCAACCACTGAGCGCGCCTGCAGCCTTCCCGACCCTCCAGGTTCACCCCCAGTCCTGTAACAGACTTCATTTTTGTATTTTCTTAAGGACCACCTCATGGATCTGTGCAGAGCAGCCAGCACACTCCGCTCACTCTGTTTAAATACAGGAATGATATCAGTAAATAAGGCCAAAGCAGCACAAGGAACAGAACTCCTGGGTGTCAGTGCACCCCAAACCCACGGGCTGCCACGACCCACTGGTAGTCATCACCAGCCACACAGGATTATGGAGTCCTGTATTCACCTAGCATTAATTAAGAAGCTTCTCTTTATTGGTTTTTTGGGTTTTCCTAAAAGCCTTTTTCATTACTTCAAAATTCATTGCTTTTTTCCCCTGTATCAATAGCCATGACATAGGAGCTTTCTTTAAAAACACCCTAAAAACCCCCAACAGACCACCCAACAAAAGAAACCACCACCAAACAAAAACCCAAAGCACTGAAGTTGAGTTGTGATACAAATAGATGAATTTTTTTGCTGCCACCTCTAGGGGTAGGAAATAATCTAGGATTGACATCCTACGATGGGGGGAAAGAAGAAAAAAAAAACCCCAAACCCAAAACCAAATCCCAAAGACTTGCAAAGTAATGTCTGGACAACAAGAGGGTAATTAGCCTGACCTCAGTGAGATGTAAAACTTCAGCTATTCTTCCCTTAGAGAGGGAAAAGATGTGGAGGGAAATAAACAGATAAAACGCAACATGGGTTTAAGGAAGGCAATCACACCAGACAGATCTGATCTCTTTCTTTGATAAGAGAGCAGATTTTTCTTGGTGAAGGAAAACACAGTTGATCTCACCCACATAAAATTCAGTAAAGCATTTGATCTGCTGCCACATACGAACGTACAAATTCAACTGGAAAATATGAAGATTAGCGCAAGAAAAGTTTTGTGGGTAAAAAAATATGGCCAAAGACCCCAGGCTGAATTGTGTTAAAATGGGAACTTTTGGGCTGGAGAGTGAGAGGTTTAAAAGCTTCTCCAGCATTGGTCTCTGCGCTGGTGCTATTTATTGCTTTTAAGTGACATTAGCAGAAGGAATTGAAAGCAGAGTGTTATTACAGCGAGCTACTGACAGAATTAAAAAGCACCAATAGAGAAGAGTGGAATATTCTACCTGAAGAACTGGATGAGGTTCTGGAACAGCACAGGAATCCTGAGGAATGTGCTGGTGGAATGCAGGAATAAGATGAATGCGAAGCACAAGGTGGTTCACACAGGGACCACCAGCCAAAATTCTTGTAAAGTGGGAATTCATCACAGTTATTAGAGAAGGATAAAGGCTCAGAAGCGTTATGTAGTCCCAGCAATGATGAAACATCAAAAAAAAAAAACCCAGAAAAAAGAAGATGACAAGATGACAAAGGTAATCTAAAGACCAGGTAAGGCACATCCAGATGTTATGGCAATAGATCTCTTTATATTCAAGAACGATACATGAAAACTACAATAGTTGTAGAAAAGGCTTCCTAAAATCATTGCAAGAGCAAAGAACCTATTGTGAGAAAAGGCTAAAGTTTTACATCAGCTAACTCCAACAAAAGAAAGGCTGGGATAGGACAGGGTTAGTTTATATACACAGATTATGCCTTGAACACGGGCATTTAAACTAAAGGGTTGTGTTGGCACTAAATACATGTATAAGCCCTGAGTCCGTTTAAGATGACAGCTGGAATAGAATGTCTTATTATTAGAAAAATTAGATTAAAACCAAAAAAAGTCCTTCTAGTGGGGCTACCAAAGGGACTAATTGTTTTTATGTTGGATCTTGATGTTCTCAGGGCCAAAAGGAGATATGACTCCCCCAAAAGCCTGGCGTAAGGCAGGTGAGGGAGGCTCCTCACGCCCCAAAGAGAGGGGCTAATTGGTACTGGCAGCCCTCTTTGAAAGCTCACCCGCAAACTGGTGGGTGACTCAGGAAGGTAATACTTACAGCACTTTACTGGGACAAGCTGGAAATTTGTTTATTGGCACTGTGGAATGTACAGTGGAGAATTCTGGTAGCTTTGCCATTAACTCCCCTGCTTTGCCTCAGTGAAATGAGAGGAAAGTCTCTTTGCAATATTGTGGAGGTACATTTATGCTGGTTAAAAAGTCTTCAGATACTATAGTGAAGAGCCATAACGAAAATTCATTACAATTAGTAATTTTGTATTTACTGCAGCACTTGAATTGCATGCAAGCAATAAAATATGCAAGCAAACATCAAATAACAAGGATAAAAGAAAAACCTGAAAAAAACCATTCACCCAATGAGACAGAAGTTTCAGATTTGTAATCAGAGACCGCATCGTGGTGCAAAGGATTGGATGAAGATGGGCAAAAGTGTGAGAACCGTGCACAGGAAGACTGAACACTCTGCTCCGTTCCCTGTGAAATTCATCCGGGTCACAGGAGCATAAAGAGGCACGAAATACAGAGTGAACACACGGCCCCGGAGTGCACACAAGCTCAGCAAATTCTCTGTGTTTCAGGCAGTGCTTGGAGAAGGCAGCGGTGGATCCGGCCTCCACACTGTCACCCCAGCAGTGCCACTGTCCCCTAGTTCTGCAGAGAGCTGTCGACAGAACGAGCTTTCCTAAGGGTAGAGCCTTCCAAAAAGGCAGAGCATCACACACCTCCTCAGAAGACCATAAAAGAGCTCCCACCGCATTTCTAGGTTTTGTTCATGGCTTGTTGTTTCCATCATAAATACCATCACCAGTATCACCTATTTCTTTCCATCTGAGGTCTCTCAATCTCTCCAGATTCTCTCTCTCATACCTGCTTTAGCAATACTTCTCTTCAGCAAACAAACCATGGCTGCTCTTCTTGGGATCTTCTGTTCTTAATTGTTTGACCACTGGAGATGTTCTTCATCATTTCAATGGCAGAGTGCTCCATGCTGCCAAAGACTCCTGCCTTCTACCTTCTTCCTGTTTCTACAAACAGTAATAGGCAGGGGCATGGAGCCAAAAAGCACCTTCAGTCTTCACTTCTTTTTCTTTTTGCAGAGTTCAGACCAGGTAACTGCATGAAAGACCAAGAAGACACCTCAGTTGTGTTTTCACGTCATCGATGTGTTGGACAAAACCAGAATCCCATCACTTTTCTGTTATTGTTTTCTCCTTTCAGATTTAACTTTGGTTCATCACAACTACAGCAACTATATCTATTATTTTTAGAAGAGGGACATTAACAAAGTTAATTTGTTCATATTGTGAGCAGCAGGAGTGAAAAAGCTTAGCAAGAAAATTATAATCTCAGACTCCTGTACTAAAACTATGGGTTTTTTCCCATTTGCAAGCAACCATTCCTATTAGAGCTCTTACCTGAACTTCTATGAACTTAACACTTTCTGAGTAATAATCAGAGAAAACATTATATTTTTGATCCAATATTGAAAATTAACATTATCTCACAATTCCTCTTCCACTGGCAGGCTGACCCATTAGGGGTTCTCAAGAAAAGTGCATTTGAAAAGCCTCCTCAGATCTTTTTCTCCTCCTTATTTTCAGGCACGATACTTTTGGTAGAGTTTTTCTGTAGCCAAGGATCCAGACAGGAGCGTGTCTGGATCGGCAGGAGGGCAGTAACTGGCTGAGCAGTGGTACTGTGCTAACGAAGGCAGTGGTTATAATGGATCACAAACCAAATTTAAGTCAACACAATAAAGATAATACATCACAGAAATATTTAATAAGGCGGCTTTACGTAGGACACCCAAGACAATTATCTTGCTCAATTCAGCTTTGGTGAAATCTCGCTGGAATATTGTATCTGTTTTCAGGCACCCCATTAAAAAAATAATAAAACCAGCTATAAACCAACTGGAAAGAGCACAAAGAGAGCAAGAAAAATGCTGTGAGGTTGAGGAAATCTAACTCTCAAGAAAAAATGGAGGGTGTTCATGTGAGAATTGAGAGGGGACAAAATACCGACAGTCCATTCTGTTTACAGTAAAGGTCAGCAATCAAATGCTCATGTCCACTGGAGGTAGAAGAAGTACTAAACTTAATTTACAGTAAGATCTGGTAAAGTCACAAAAGTGACATGTAAACAATGAAAACACCAGCTGTAGAATGCCCTACATTTCAGATTTTTTTTCAGGTTAGAGCACCATCTGTATGGGATACAGATAAGCATCTCTTGTCTCAGAGCTGGGATGGAACCTAAGGACCTCCTGATGCCTCTACGACAGCTGTATTTATTATTATAGCAAATACAGGGAGAAAAATACTGCTGAGAAAGGAACATTTCAACTAGAAAAGTGGACTTTTAGATGAAGACCACACCATTCTGGGCCACTGTCTCAGGGAGTGTGTTAATTGTATCACTTATACAAATATTGGGTTTAAAGTTTATAAGGCATTTCAGATTAAATGCTTCTTCATTTATTAATTTTATTTTGCTAAGTCAAACTACTTTGATGCACTTTGGCTGAAGATCTTCACTGAGCTCCGCCTCATCCCACAGGAGTATTGCCTACAGTAATTGTTAATAAAGTCAAACTGTTTCTTTAATTAATTAGCTCTGTTATCTCTTGTTAATAAAATCATAGTGCAGTTTTTCCTCATAAAATGACTATTTTGAGGAGAATTTTTCCCTGGATTTCAACACACTGCAAGTGTCTTTCCATTCCTTGTTTCTACCCACCCGCCTTTCAGTACCTTTCCCTGACTCTTACAGACATTACACAAAACCAGGGAAAGCTCAAGGTTCTGATGAGTCTGTTCTGAAGAAGTTCCACGTCGTCACGCCACATTCATTCTACATCCACTCAATGGTACATCACCCACACTGATGAGCAAGGCCAGATGCAACCACTAAGAAGTTGCTCTCTCTGTTCATAAGTGCTTTCTCCTGGCTCGACGGACCATGGTTCTTCCTGGAACACCATAACCCTTATTTGATTCACAGATTGTACCTGGAAATAAAAAATAAAGACTCTTAGGAAATTCCTTACGCGCTGCCAAGCTTTATGACACAGAAGATCAGCACCTTCTCCAGGTACAGACATTAAAATATAATAAAAATAACCCCATGACAATATCCCTGAGGCAACTTGTTTTCAGTTGGAAGTCATCAGAAATGATGTTCTTCCACAAATGGCAATGGGCTTCTGCATGTTAAGGAAAGATTTGGTTTGTGTTCTGCCTCTGCAGCAAAGATCTAGGAATGCGATTCTGTCATACTCAGGTTGGGCTGCCGCTACTGGTCATCCCAGTTCTGCACCAGCACCTTGTGCTATCAGTCACCACTACTTGCCTACACCCAGAAACAGCACGCCATTGGGCAAACTGCTCCATAAATCCTGTCCAGAAGTAACAGGTTGATTACATCCTACTGCTTCTCTTTGTGCATTCCTTCCATTATCTGAGTAGCAAAAGCCCCACGAAGCCAGAGAACTAAAGCCTTCCACCTGCGCAACCTCACAGCTATAGGTGCTGTAATGGATTTACCAGCTTCTTCTTCACTCAGCCTCGCAGCATTTTGGAAAAGAAGTGGCATAGGCAAAAAGTAACAGATACCAAGAGAAAAAGAATAGTAATTTGGCAGGTTGACCCACAGAATTCACAAATTGCTGAGAACTCCCTGTCAGCGCGCTGTGAATGAAAACCACGGAGCTGAGTAGTAGACCAGCCCTCCATGGGATAACTGCCCACAATATTTCGAGACGTAAATTAATACAAGAAAGACCACGCACCCTATTAGCAGTGAAAATACCTCAAATCAGCATAACAAAGTGGGGTGAGTGTACTTGTGCTCAGTATAGTTAAATAGCTGTAATTAGATCAAACAAACGAGATTGATGTATCATCCCTTTGTAGATGTGCCCTCCGAAGGTAGGTCAGGAGCTAAGTTCAGTACCGCAGCTTTTATCTAACACGGCACAGCCACGCACTCACTCAGAAGTAAATACTACTTAGGAGAATCACTGAATTCCAAAGAAAAAGACTTTCTAGAGAAGGTGGCATTCTTTAATAATAACCTTAACTTCTGTCAGTAATAAAACTCTCCTACTTGATTTGATAATAAACCTTTTGCATAAACAAAGTTGGAAATTTTGGTTACACATTCATTTGTGCCAAGGCACTTGAAGGTCTTTACGGAGTAGTTCCCTCAGCTGTTAAGGTGTCTACACAGAAAGGGTGAATTCTAATTTGCTTTGTTCTTTCAGAACCTTTTAATCACATTTTCAGAAAATAATGTAGAACAACGCTGCACGAAATATGGTTCCTACATTTCAGAGATGAGCAAAACATAAGGTAGCAGATGGTACGAAGAGGATATATGTGAAGAAATGTAAATAGTAGGGAAGCTCACAAAAATCAAAAACGTCAGGCAGAACTGAAAACACGTGCGAGACCCCTGGGAGAGCAGAGGAGATGAAGCAACAACTGAGCTGAAAGATATCAGACTTCCCTGACAAAGCACCGACAGGAAGCTCTAATCTCGCAGAAGGAAAGCCCCATCGTAACCAGGGGAGGCACGATTGTGGTGAAGGGTCCTTAAAGTAAAGGTGGAAGGAGCGGAGGAAACAAGGACAGACTTTGCAGGTGCCAGCAAATATCTTCTTCAAAGCCTCTTTGAATCAAAAAGAAACCCTTCAGCCCCCAACTAGTTCAGAACTGTAATCAATAAGTAATGAAGGCGTTATAAAAGAGCTAATAATAGAAAAGAGCCTTGTATTGAATGCAGACAAGATGAATTGTTTAAATTAGGCAGAAGAGCAAACAAAGAGCAGGTTGGTAACTAATGGGAAGAGTTCTGCAGCGTTACTGAAGGGTTAGGGAGAGACGCAGCCTGGGCACTGGCATCACTCAGTACAGAACCTGTGCTCCACCTGAATTACTGTGGGCACAGGCTGCTGTCTGGTCACCCTTTCTTCTACACTAGAGCCTGATTAATTAGCGAATAGATGATGAGGTACCTGCATATCATAGCAGAGTCTGGGTGAAGACCAGGAAGGTCTTTTTCATCTCCTGATATAAGAGTTACTGATAACAGACCAGTAGTGTTAAGTGAGAGCCACCAAATACTGCTTTAGTGTAGAGGTGAAGGGAGGCACACCTCAGAACAGGGCTTAGTTGATGTCTGCAATTCAGCCAAAAAGTCGGGAAACTGTAACTACCCTAAACATTTATATTTCAAAAACTTGTTAATAACTAGGAAAAAAAAGCATTTCCTTCCTCTTTTCCTACAGGATGTTTTCCCAGGCAGTGACAGGCCTGTGAAATACTCGACTAATTTATGAATATTATAATTAATCCCAGTGAATATTCTACCAAACATGGAGGAAATGGGGAAGGAGAAACTAGTGACCAGGTGTTTGGAAGTTGAAGAGCATTTTCTTTGTTTGCACCCAAAATATTGCCATCTTAAAGATGTCTTTACACATCTCCATCTCTATCAGAAAAGCCAGAAACAGCAATAAACCAAGAAGGATACTGAAATACAGACAGGCTGGGTGCAGAGTTTGGTGCACAAGAGGAATGGCTGGGCCACAGCTTTTCTTAACGTGTGTTTTTACTAATCACCAAAGGTTAAACACAGTTAATAAAACCTGGGAAGCTGAAGAGCTGCTGATTTCTGAAGTGGCCCTTCCACGTAGCTGCAGAGAAGACGGCATTGGCGTCAGGAAGTGACATACCTTGTTCTGTGAACCGAGAGAACGCGCTGAGACGACACCAGACTGCCCCACAACCAGCTCATGAAGATTACCATTGTGTTCTGAGCATCAGGAAAAGCCCACCAGAGAGAAAACAGCAGTACTTTACGCAAGCGAGAACATCAAATTATGGGACCACAATCTAAACACACTATGTGACACTAAACCCACTGAAGTCACCTCGTGTTGCTCCTGGCACCATGAAGATGCATTTGGTGACAGGTGGCACTCTCTTTGTCTCATGTCTCCACAGTGGAACACAGCCACAGAGTTCACCGAGTCGGAATCACAACTCTTCTCGTTTGGTATCTTCTTCTGCCCCCAAGTTCAATTTGTCCAGGTCATTAACGACGTGAGCCCTGGCTGTGCAAGGCTTCTCTCCTTCTGAGTAGAAGAACAATTCAGATAAGGAAAAAAAATTAAAAATCTCTCCTGAGTTAATAGAGGAAACTGGACTTGATCACATTTACCAAGGTGTTTATCATACATACAGGCCAGATGAAGCTTAGCACACTTAGTACATACAGAACTGCAGAGAGCTGCTGGGAAGAGCAGAAAACAAACCAAACAGATTCACAGGTTTCTCAAGAATTTAAATTAAGCCACTGAAGTAACAGAAGAAAAAGAGTTGCTGGCAATAGCAACAGGTATCTATCAATTGCAGCTTGCTGATTATAGCAGCACACACGAATGGAAAAGCAGTTGGCTCCATGTCCCCTTAGACACCCTCAGGCCGAGGGACCGCTAAGTTGTAATCAATGTGACTACATAACACCCGACAGGCACTGCATCACTTTTCTGGCTGTTAATTTCATAAATTATCACAAGGTTCTTTGTCATGAAAGACACCGTATAGGATCACAGAAAAACAACAACAACAAAAAAGATGACAGGAACTTACCGGCCTGGTCCCGTGAAAGATGCACGTTCTTTGCTGCCTCAGCAGTACACGGGGGATCACGGGCACTTTGTAGGTGGGAGCCCTACACCAAGAGATAATTTGCAAGGAATAAATCTCTACGGTATAACTGCAGCTTATCAGTTTGGAAAAGACCATGAGCAGAATTCTTAAGACGCAGTGAAATCACAGAATTAAAAAATTTTAAGTATAAACCCCATTATTAAGTCATCCAAGTCCATTTACAATTATTGATGGTAAATCCATCTACTCCAGATGGGGAGAGGTCACTCTCTTCTTTTTCCAGGGCAAGTCAATGAATAATTTGAGTGATTGAAGCTCAAAGCAGGTGTGAAAATGAAAAAGATCGGGAAAGCACATGGGAAAGAAACCACACGCACAGGAAGGTGTTTAGCTTTCATTCTGGAACCAAAAAAAGCCACCCTCCATTCCCCCCATACAGCCACAAAACATAGACGAGTTCTTTTCCAAAAGAGTTGTCAGTTTTAAAGCCACACTGAAATCTTATTTTTTACTTTTTAGGTCTTCCTTCCTCCATTGGAGATGACCTAAATTTTGAGCTGAAG
The DNA here is from genome assembly GCA_013400055.1 of Nycticryphes semicollaris. Classification (NCBI taxonomy): domain Eukaryota; kingdom Metazoa; phylum Chordata; class Aves; order Charadriiformes; family Rostratulidae; genus Nycticryphes; species Nycticryphes semicollaris. The sequence continues at coordinate 18,979 of VXBJ01003997.1, forward strand.
CATTCACAGCATCCTCGCTTGGAATATAAAACAACAGCAAAAACATCAGGCTGCAAAAAAGGCAAAATAATAGGAGGGAAAATTACAGTGAAGACCTCCCTGAATAACAGGAGGTCACAAACGCTGCAGAAATAGATGCTGAAGTAGTACTATCCAGAGAGAGTGGACACAAAGTGATTGCATTTACAGAAACCGAGCGGAAGACAGGTGGGCAGGATGTGAATCTAAGCAAACGGCCACGGTTCTGGGAATACCCAACAGTTCTCAAAATTTCCCCTGAAACAAAACATACCGCTGTATTCTCTGTGCAAAAAAAAACGGCAGACACCAAAATCCAAGAGCCAAAAAACCAAACCCAAACCCTAGAAAGCTTACTAGGAAAGTATTCAAATGGAATTAAACTGCTACAGAAAGGGGTAGAGGCTGTTCCTTATATGCTAAAGAGAAAAATGTATAGAAAACCCACACGTAGTATAGTATATACATATAGTGTATATATGTAGTATATTATCCAGTAGTATATGCTACTGAACATACATGCAGTTGACTATTAAAAAAAAAACCCAAAACCAAACCATACTTGCAGATCCATTTATTTTATTTTATCATCTTAAACAGTCAACAGAAACTAAGATTATAATCTGTGCCTTTTTAAAATTCCATTCAACAGATGTTCATAAACAGACTCGAGCCAAATTTCAGTTCCCCAAAAGGATATTCAGCAAGAGAACTTGTACAAATGGATGATAAAGTCCCGCTTTTTCCCTTGTAATGATTGCTTTTCTGAGACATCAAATCCTCTCTTAGCCTCATTACAAGTTCCCACCAGCATAAAACGTATTTTTCATATCCATTTCCTATAGTATTGTTTTCCAAAAATGGCACTGCTGTTCCCAGCACAACACAACTCTCCTTCACTCCTTTTTCATGTCATCTCCTCAGTACAATATGAAGTGACTGTCTCAGTGGTGGGGGGCTCTGTTCTTTTCAAAAGATGAAAAAAAAATCAACTGGTACTAATAAATATTTACTTAATGTAAGAAAAAAAAAGGGATTCAACAATTAAATATGAAAATTACAGGAAAAAAAATATACGTTTGGAAAAGCAAAGCTGTGAGAAGTTCAGTCCTTTTAATGAGAATGACTGCTCAATAGCTCCTTTAGGGACAGAGGGAGATGTCTTCTTTAAAAGTACGGTCTAGAAATAGCCCCAAATCACAGAAATTATAAACCACTTGAGGATTTAAGATGCAATACAAAATTAAGAAATACCAAGGCACATAATGAAAATGGTGGGATGAAAACAGTA
>VXBJ01003997.1:23308-76745 GCA_013400055.1 Nycticryphes semicollaris
CGGGGTGGCCGGGGGACGAAGAGCCTTTCATCCCTGCCTTGGCAGGGAGGGGGCGCGGGGAGAGGCAGGCCTGGTTTAAGGGGGAGAATAGGGACAGCCACCCTCCGAACGGGGTTCGTGTGCCCCTGTGCCCCGTCCCCCCCGCCTGGGGTTGGATCCGGCCCCCTCCGTGGGCCGGGCGGGCGGTGGGAGCGGGGGCTGCGGTGGCCGGGAGTTAATGGGAGCGCCCGGCGGGGGAGGGGAGGCCCGAGTTTGTAAATGGAAACACTGGTACATAAGCATTTAGCACAATCGGGCTGGAAAGCTCCAACTGCAAAGGGCTGAGAACAAAAAAAAAAAAAGAAAAAAAAGTGAAAAGCCTCCCTTTGCTGCCCTCTGCCTGCCGCTGCGCTCGGCGAGGCGGCCGGGCCCTCCTGCGCAGGGCTCCTGGCCTTGCTTCAGAGAGCTGAAAGAAAACTCAGGCTGGCTTTTTATTTTTTTAAATTTTTTTTTTTATTTTTGGGTGAAGAAATGGGGCCAGTTCTCGCACCTGTGCTGTGATTTTCTTGCTCTGAACACAATAGGTCATCCTATTTCCTGGGCGTTCATGCACCGCTCTCCTCCTTGCTTCCAAACAGCAGGCTGCCTTACAGGGCTAAAACTCCTTCCTGTTAGACTTAGCGAGAGGATACCCACAAGTTGAGAGGGTTTTGGGGTCCACAGGTTAGTACTTGTATTATTTAACAAAAATGCATAGTGTATGCAAGCCATAAAAGAACAGTAATAATAAAATGTGCGTGTGTGGGAACAACAACAAGCAGGAGGGGAAAGCAAGCCTGCTGATAAATGCCCGTGGTACATAAACAAGGACACACAGCATCAGTAAATAGCGTATGGTTCATTAGATATGGGCTTTAGTGATGTGGCCTAACTGTCACACTTGCTCCCTCTGCCTTCTCCCGCTTGTGGCCTTTTACAAGCTGATCTCTCCAGCTCTTCTGGGTCCCAGAGTTTGCCACCCTTTAAAGGTGGAATTGTTGATCCTCTCTGGTGTTGCAGTGCAACTCTTTGACTCAACCCCCCACCACTTCTTCTGCTGAATCCATGAGTTTCAGAGACGCTGGGACCACTCAGGAAAAGCAGGCAATGTGTAATAAAATTATGTGGAAGAAAAGGATCCATTATAACAAGTAGATACCTGCAAATCCTGTTAGTGACCAAGCATTTCTGTAGAAATTTCCTCAGTGTAGATGCCCAGCACCTCTCAGGAGCTTCCATTTCCTTTACGCTGTTCCCTTAATATGTTCATGGCTTTATTTACAAACCTAAAATCCGAATGCAAGTTGAGGGTGAAGGTTGTCCTCGACCTCCTGATCTCTTTGAAGTCGCTTCATCACTTTTAGCTCTAAGTTCTGTAGTTCAGGGTCTCCTGGAAAGTGCAGCTTCCAGCTCTTAAGGACAAAGAAATATCTATTGGCTTTACACTCCTCCAGTCAATTAATGACTATCTGTGCTCTGTTTTAGGCCTCAGCTCTCTTTTAATATCTTTTAGTTAGTTGCTCTCTTTGTTGCACTTCTATTATTTCAGTCTTTGTACTCCAATCAGTACAGAACGTCTTGTAAATATATGTATTTATTCTGTCAGTCTTGTGCTGCTTCCCTTCTACCATCAAAATATTAAAACACAAAAGCTCGCTGATTACTCATCAGCAGATCTGCGAATTTACACACAGACAGCTTTCTTTGGAGCAAGTCAGCAAATTAAAAACAACGCCTTCAAAAAAACTTTGGCTGAGAATCGATTGTTTCCAGATCCCTTCTTTTTTGTTTTGTTTTGGTTTTTTTTTCTTCCCTTTTTCCTCAATAAAAAAAGGCAGGTCCCAGGGAACGCCAATAAACAGCGGCTATTGAGAAGCCGATGGTGCACCACATTCTGATGCTGGTTGTTTCAGAGTAATTGCAATCTTGTGTTTAGATAGCAGGAGATAGGAAAATGTCACTTTGCCTACAAGTCCCGTAAGAATAAATCATCCTGGATACTTCAAGGGGATAAAGTGTCTACCAACAAAGAGCTGATTCAATAGTCTGGACTGAAAAGCTTTACGTTGCCTGGTAGATAGTTTAAATTATCGTGGAAGGATTATCAAAAGCCTGAAAAAAAAACCCCAAACCAGCACATTAAAACAAAGAACTCAAATTCTTCTTATCCAACTGCAGGAAATTCAAGTGTTCGAGAGGAAAAAAGCCCACAGCTCCCTTATTTCATGAACTCTTAATTGAGGAAAAGTGGTTTATTCCTAAATGTCTCTTTAGTGTGCTCTAGCCTGAGCAAGTTATTGTCTGTCCTCTTGTTTTTATGGCAACCACTCCAGCATTGACCACTTTAATATTAACCACTTCAATGTTTTCAGGGATTCCTGAGAGCTGTGAGTGATAATGTGCCTCCCGCGCCCGCAGCCCGACACGGGGATCCTCAGCACGGCTGGGTAAGATGCAAAGATGCACCTTGAAAAGTTTCAGGTTCTATAATTAAGCACAAATCAATTATCCTGGCTGAATTTTGTTCAATTAATGATGTTAATTGCCTGGCCGGCAGACAATTTAGAATTTGAAACCGTTTCATAACTGATAGGTAAAGATTTTGCAATTGGAAGTGATTTAAGAGTATTGTTGGTTATAGATCCACTGCAAATCCCTCTCCTGCTGTTCTGTTAGCTCCCCAGCGCCAGTGAGAAGGGCAGCCCTGCTTCCTTAGGGTGAAAAAAAAGATAATCTGGCTGAGAACTGTGCTTTCTTTTAAATAATTACCAGATCCAGTGGAGTACTTACACCTGTATTTTTAATGTTCCAGCTGACAACGGTTTTTCTTTTTAAAGTTACTCCAGTGTGCTCGCTGAGATCACTCTGAATCCGGACTAGCAGAATGTAGTAAAAAAAAGGTGTTAGTTTTATGTAGCTGCTGTTCTCACGCTCAGCGCATATTAAAGAGGGAAAGCTGTGGTTATCAGACCGGAGTACTTGATACTCGGTACTCCCACATGGTACGTCTGAAGTGATGTTACTGAAATATACTGCAAGAGATTCCGCTCTTCATCTTTCAAGCCTCCCGCTAGGCCTCTGGCGGAGGATGAGGGAAGTTTACAGGAGATTCCCAAATGGGAAAGGAAAAAAAAAAAGTCAGTTAAATGATGTATTTGTGAATCAGCAGCTGAAGAAACATTGTCATGTGAAGGGAATCCCACTATTAATGAAAGAAGTGTTTCCATGCCTGCATGCTGAAGTGAAAGCCCGGCTGACGCTGCGGTCCAGTCACAGCTCCTGAACCAGACAAACTTCACACCGTTTCTGTGCCCCAAGCGCAGGCAGCGCGAACACGGGGGAGCAGAGAGAGGAGACACCGTTTGGTCGCTCGTTCAACCAAACTCGCGGGTGCCCGTCTTCACCTTCTCACCAGAGCCAACGCGGCGGGTCACAGGAACGACAGTCACGAGGCTGAGGAGAGGTGGAGATTACCGAGCCAAAGCAAACACGTTGGAGAAGTCAGGCGAGTCCTTTCGGAGGAGGAAGTTTCAAGCACGCTTTTCAACCCGTCGCACGACCTGCTTGGGATCGGGCAAGGCTGTGTTCGTCCTAAGGCTGAAGAAGTAAAATGCAGGTAGAAGGTAGAGGAGCCTCCTCTCTGTGGCTGCCAAGGAGAGGCAGCGAGAAGAGAGCACAAGACAGAACAAAAAATTTCCAAGACAGCATGCTCATTTTTCAGAAAACACCCATTAGTGGAATTGTTTTCTTTGCTCAAATTTGACAAATCGGTTCAAGCCCACACACATCCTGCAGGATACATTACACACCAGTATCCTCATTTCCCAAACAGCTCTGTCACCCTCCTCGTGATCATCTCTCAAAGGCACCTCAGTACAAGTTGTAGTCCCTCAAGACAAAAGAATTCAAAATGTTTATGTCCTTTTTTTTTTTTTTAATGAATGGCAGATGCTCTGCTGTATAACCTGAAGACAAAGAAAACATCAACAGAAGCGGCTAACTGGGTTTTATGTTTTGATGTTGATTTGCCCCCTTACAAATCGTTTTGCTGTTCTTCTGGCCTCAGCAGATCTAGAACGGTATTCCAAAGACCATCGATTATTTCCATTCAGTAACTGGAAAGAGAAAGAAGCTGTGGATGGAATTAAGAAGAGAGAGAAAAGCAGTCTGTGCACCTGGGCTGGTTGTGTGAAGTAGATGCAGAGAGCTACAGGGATGTTACGCTGCAGTCGGACTCTTGCACATTTAAGGCTGTATCTGATTGTGCATTTCTCTGTTTTCTGACTATGTCATTACCTAGCACAGTACATGCGGGTTATGGAGTAAACCCAGNGTCTGGGAAGAAACTGAGATAAAAATCATGACTTTGTGCTGTTATTGCCTCCCTGTAGGCTACAGAGCACCTGCTCAGACACAGTCCCAAGCAGGTTACATCCAAGGAAATAAAAAGTTTCAGGCTTCTCAGAGTTGAGGAGTTAAAGAAATCTAAGTGTCCTTGCTGTAAATGCAAGGTAAATTATTCATTCTCTCTCCCCCCACCCCTTCCCTCCCTCTAGTTCAGTTTTTCTTTTCATGCTTTAATCGTTTTGACACCAAGCTGTACAAAAGTAATTTAAAATTAACATGACTGACACTTGGTAGATAGCAGGACCCAGCGCAGGGCTCCACCTTCTACTCGGGACTGCAGAGAGGGGCTCTGGATTGGCTGCAGGTCCTGAGGCAGCTGATGGGGACCGAGGCAAAACACGGCAAACAATTAATTTGCTAATTTAGTTTTCTGTTTAATTTGGAACCAGAAAATTGTCAGGCGCTCATCAGGCCACGAGCAGGGCAGAGTGGACTCAGGGCAGCGCTGTGCAGCCAGGAGGGGACACATTTGATCAGCCAGCAAACCCATTTCTTCTACTGATTCCAGTGGCATTTAGTGGGCTCGATAAGAGTGTTTTAGCGCTGAAGTTCTGCAGCACAGGGTTTTGTGTCACCTCTCCTCGAGCCGGTGCATTTTGTGCCCGTGTTAACAGCCTCTTTCACTGGGAAAGAGATAGTGTGCACATGGCTGTTACAAAACAGCCGTGAAAAGTTCCCACCTCAAGCCCAAAACCCCCCACAGCCCTTCGTTGACCTGGTACCTCCAAACGATGCCTTGGTTGACCTGAATTCTTACAGGGATAACTCCTGCGCACGATAAACGATGGTGAGGTGCAAGAAGCCCGTGTCAGGCCTAATGTCCTTTGATGGAGAAAGAAATGCTCTAATTTGATTTCCTCCCTTCAGCTGTGAAGGAGAGGATGTAATTTCAGATCTGTGTGGAGTGGGCCCTTTACGCTCAGTTTTGGGCCTATTTTTGATTTAGGAAATTGGATTGGATCGTATTTATTTCACGCGTCCGATTCAGGATTTCACCGGTGGCTCCTCAGAACAAAATTTACTGGCAGTGAGAAACCACCACAGCCCTGAATTTTCGTCTGGTACATTTGTGAGGGTTTGCTGTTGTGCGCGCGAGTGGGTGTGCGAGAAGTTGCGAACGCGTGAAATCAATTAGTTGGTTACCAGCAGAGGGAGCGTGGGTCAGGGCTGGGTTCAGCGGGGAGGCAGTAGGCTACAAACGGGACCGTCTCCCAAGGAAGAGGCACAGCACAGCTCCCTCGGAGACAGACTGTTACAGCATCAGCAGGATTTGTTTCCTAAATCCAAATGAACCGAGAGATAAGGATCTCATTTGCAAATCTGGGACCTTGCTTGGCCTCCCTCATTCACAGCTTTCCTCTTCCCTTTCCAAGTGATGCTCTCTCTAAGTCCAAGTCACTAGATGGTACTGTTGCTGTTTAATATTGACACCCCTGTGGGCCAGCTATTTGGGAAACTCACATTTCTGCTGAGAGCTGAATAAGGGCTGTGTAATTTGTCAGGGAGACGCACGCGAGGAGCCAGGGAGAAGAAGTAGGTCAGATCTGGTTCCTGGGATTCAGTTGTCAGAGAGGGAGCTGAGGGATGGTAAAGATCTCATCTGAGCTGGTTTGTTTCCAGGTCTGCTGCCTGAAGGGGAGATGGGCTCAGGCCCTCACAGAAACCCAGGTCTTGGTCATCCTCGCTCACGTGGGTAAGTGCTGCTGGGGGCAGCTTGGGCTCAGGAGGAAGGATGAGGCCTCTGCGAATGCAGGCAGTGGAGGTTGTGTTGCTTATTGACCTCAGCGTGTGGACTTGGGTTCAGGTGGCAACACTCGCCCCGTAGAGCACACTTAAAAGCCAATCCGAGGTGAGCCACTGGTTGCCCAAATCCCTTAACCGCTCAGAAACACCCGCAAAGCTTTCAAATGACATCACTGCCTGTGTCCCATCCCCGTTAGGAGGTCACCAACCTCTCCATGGTGGATGATAACAAACAGGTTATTGTGCTCTGCTCTGCAAACAAGCCCCAGCCCTCCCAACCCCAGCAGAGAGAGATTCCTTCCCTGGTCAGGCAGCCTGCGGAGAGCTGAGCTGAGCTGCCCTGCCTTCGCTGGGCTTTCTATTAGAGGGGAAAGTCAGGCCAATTAAATCAGGCAGCATTGAATCTCTAATTGACATAAATGAGACAGACAGACAGCTGGGAAGACTGGGGCGGGGGGAGAGGGAAAGGGGAGCAGGTGCCCTGGATGAGAAAGAGATGGAAATCCAAGTTAATAGTACTGCAGCTTTTCTTATTCTGGATGTTTATATTAGCTAGCAACATCTTGAAAAGTGGCTGAGCTCCCACTGGCAATAAATTAGTGACATAAATACAAGTTACAACCACTATGTAGTTGATTAGGATGTTCCCCCAAACCTCTGAAGAAACCCAAAGCAAAACAAAAACACCAAAAAAAAAATCCAACCCCAAACCCAACCCACCAAAAAACCTCAAAATGACTTTTTTATTTGTGTAGTTAAGTAAAAAAACCTGTTTTTCCTCATGCAGTTTGAACATGAGGCCTTGTAGCTGAACAATTACAAAATAATTTTAGATCATATTTGCTTAATTTTCCACTTCTGAGCAGTGCAGGGCTAGGTATTTCCCCCTCTCTTTTTCACCAGGCAGTGCTCTTTTTTTCCTTGAACGGACCCTTCAAATATTAATTTATACAGAAATAAGTGATTTGAATTCATAGCTCTCAGAAGAACGAGGCATAAAAGGGGAGGAACTCACCCAAGTCCCATCCGCCAGCGCTTCGGCTGGAACCAGAATTTCCAGCCCCTTGGGCGGGCGGCTCACCAGGAGATGGAGCTGCCTCTCCCAGGGTGGTGCCTTTATGGCAACACAAACTCTTGGCCTTTTTCTCCCAAAAAAAAGTGAGCAGGGAGAACCTTGTGGGGTGCAAACCTGAGGGTGGAAAAGCAGTGGGTGCAGGTAACGAGTGTGTGTGTGGATTCAGTCTTGCTGTGCTGCTAAATCCCCCAGCAGCACAAAAAGCAGCAACTCTGGATTAACTCTTGCAAACCGAAATGAAAACAACCCCTATCTTATTTTAAAAACAGTGAAGATTTGCACACTGGGGTGCAAGAACACGGGAAGTGTTTTCCACTCACATTTCCAGAAACTTTTGAAGTCTCTTCCCGAGTATTTCAACACGTTCTCCTTCACCGTTTTCCCAGCTGGGATCATTTTTTGCCGGTACAGACAATTCTTCTTGGTATCCATGGGAATTGCCTCCATAATTAGACGTGCACCCAGTGCACAGATCAGAGCCTTCAAACCCAGCAGCTGGAACTAGGAGGCGGGTCTGATTAAATCTGCTCTGCCACAAGGAGAAAAGCCAGCTTTAATGAAACATCAGAAGCGCTCCCTACCCCTTCTTTAAACGGCGCGGGAAGAGGGACTCCGGTTTTACTTGGCGAGTGGCTGCTCATCACGAGCTCGCAACTCGCTGAACTGAGAGCGGGAGTCGCAGCAGCTCATCTGGGGCCTTGAAAACGGGGCTCTACCTCGTTAGAAAAAACACCAAACAAACTCTAATTGCCAGCAATGGCATTTATTAACGGGGGCTCACAATCCACCTCCAGAATTAAACGGAGGACTGGAAATGTTAGCAGTTACCTCGATCATTTAGGATAACCCTTGAGCCAGCGCGATCAGGGTCAGCTCACGAGTGTCTCATAGAGGAAGAATTTCTCACCTGGGTTTCCTGCCCTGACCAGAAGTGCTCATTTGCATCCAGCCACCAAAGCACACGCACCACCAGCCGACAGCTCTTCTATTTCATGTAAAGTCAACGATTCCCATCACCGCGCACCCAGTCTGCATTTAACAACCCGCTGAACAGAAAAGGGAGCTGGTGAAAAGAGGCAGGTGGTTGGAGAGAAATCATTAATCCCCTACAAGCTTTTTAACCTTTAGTTGCTGCTTCCACTTGGTGTCACAAACCCCAGCACCGCTGGGGGCTTCTCCCCGGGGCTGACACCGAGCCGAGCGAGGAGGGCAGGCTGCGCCCGCGCCCGTGGCACAGCACAAAAACCACGCCATAAGCCCGCACTTCTCTGCCTTTTTCAAAAAACAGAGCTGGGAGTTGGGGTAGAGAAGACATGTTAAAATTACAAGTAGTTTTGTGGGTGGGGAAAAAAAAAAAAAGCAACTTTTAACAAATAATGATTTTCCTACTGCTTACGGCAGCAGAGGACAAGGAGGATCCCCGCCTGCCTTACAAGTTCCTACAGCAGGGGCTGAGGAGAATTTTGCATATCATTTCCCTGATATGATTAAAATGCAGCTCCCTGTCTGCGGGTACTGACAAATCCTCACATCTAGAGGGATTCAAAACCCCGTCACTGGTTCCGCTGCTGAAGGAGTCACTGCCTTTGGGAGCGCGGGAGCGGAGACAGGCGATGCTCACAGACCCCAGCTAACGGAGGTGTTTCCTTAAGTGAAGTTTGAACTCAGCCCTTCTCGTAATTCTTGTAATTTGAATATCATTTGCACAATCCTTGCAAGATGCAGATAAATGAGAGATTCCTGGCTTTGAGTCAAATGCTGCGGTAATTAAATGTTTATAAAACACTTTAAGCATGCGAAGTGCTATTATCGTAGACAAGAAACCAACAGACTATGGCAGATTGGAGCCGGATTTTGAGGCACAGCAGCAAACACAGCTCATTTCTCCTGCTCCATCTCTCTTGTGGAGTTGCTACCAGAGGATTACGGAGAACATTACCAGGTTCCTTTTGTTATAACCAGAATAAGTCAAACCAGAATTGCTTTCTTTCGTATTAATGTGTGATTCAAAAGCTTTCCCCTCTGCAATAAACACCCGAGCAGAGGGCCAGCTCGCTGCTTATCTCGTGAGGAAACCACCCCAAGGGAAATGAGAAATCGCTGCTACTTCTGATCTCTCACATAAAACTGAAGAGGATCCACCTGCTACAGGTTTCTAACACCATCTGCTGTTTAAAAATAAGACAGCAGCTGAGCTGAGCGGCACACGAGAGTTTGTACTCGTCTGATAAACCAGCAGTGACACCAGCTCATCTAGAAGGTTTGTGCAATTAGCACATTTCCCTTCCTTTAAGCACTGACCGTATTTCAACTTGATCTTAATTATGAAGTGAATTTCTTCTTTGCTGGAAGACTCAGAAACCCAACGAGCAGCAGCTGAAAGCCAGGGCCACACCACAAAACCTGAATCGTTGTCCATGGTCAGGGGACCCTGAAGTATTGAAGCAGATTTTGAAGCGGCGTCACTCCACGCCAAAACCTGGCCCAAAAAACAAACTTTAAAAAAGAAAAAAGTTCCTTAGAAGAGAGCCATGAACTTCCTAAGGTATGAGGAACTCAAAGAAAATCATTCTTTCCGTTAAAAATAAAAAGATTTACCTTTTGCTGTGATACACTGCTGTCTGTATGGCAGGATAAATACTCCAACCAAGGAAAATACTCCAACCAAGGATTCTTTCCCTGCTCCCTAATTGGAAGTGATACAAACTTCTGTCCCAGGAAAAACAACAGAGCCCCTCATTACACACCTAAATCAAAGGACTCGCCACCAATGCTCTTAGTTTTTGTTGCACGTATTAAAAAGCAAATAGGTATTCTTAATAACAACACTCTTTTTTTAAAAAAAAAAAGGTGTTTTCTCCAAATGGGCCCTATGGAGCCACGCAGAGATTTTATTGCTGCAGGTTTAGACAAAAATCAGCCACGATTTTAAAAGTCTAACACCGAGCAGAGGGTGCAGCTCTGCAATCCTTCTCTGGTCCTACCACGGCAGCCCAATTACAGCGTCACCCTCCGCGTCTCACATCTGGAACCCCCTCCACACGCAGCATTTAAAGAGTCAGGGGCTCCTTTTGAAAGCGATCGGCTTCTCACCCCAGCACTTTACATGCACTTCTCGACAAAAGGGACCTTTTACATGTCAATTTATTTTCAGACAAGCATATCTGAAAGGGAGTTTCTCTCCCGAGCAGAATTAGTATTAATGGCAGGTGTTCCAGTGTAACACAAAGGGAGGAAGGCAGCAAGTTAGCTCAGCTTAAGTAGTAAGACAGCTTGATGTTTTAATAACCAGAGGCAAGAAAATGGAGTGGCAGCGGACCTCCAGCTTTAATAGCATGAATGAAGGTTTCATTCAGAGCCCCTGATGTACTTGCAAAAGAAGACCTTGAAATATTTTAAATGTTTTCTTTGCGTTGAAAGAGGGATTAAATTGTTGAATATTACATGAAAGCACAGCAGCCACCCCGCATACCGTCGAACACGCTTGCGGTCACTGAGTATTTCCAAAGCCTCCCCTGTTCTTGGGAAGGCGGCAGCGGCTGCCATGAGGAGGTGGTGGCACCCAGGAGGCAACCGGCTGCCCAAGTCACTGTCCACAAATGCCTAAAGATGGGGGAAAAAGAATGAGGTGACCTAACGTGACGGTAGGGATCTGAAGAGGGTATCGGCATTCCCTGGATGGAAAGTTAAAAAGCAGATCAGTTGCTCGGTGAAGTTTCACTATGAAAAAAAACCAGAGAGATGATTTCTGATGGAGTTACCGGTCTTTAGTTTTAAAGACAGCCTAAATAATCATGATGGGAATATTTATCAGGCCAAAATACATTTATTTATGCTCTGGTTAATTTAACAGAGGTCAGTACCACGTCATTAAGAGGAAGGCACGACTACTTTACACAGTGGAAAGAAGGAAAACAGCCTCTCAGCTGGGTCAACCTCTTTTACAACAGAAAAGTTGCTGATTTATGCCCCAAAAGGGGAAAGTCTAACCTTTCTTATACAGAAGCTGTATTACATAGAGTGGTTCAATATTATTTTCAGGCCCCTTCTATGGATTAACATGCTATTTCCACACAGGTTAATTCCAGGTAGACTCAGCTATTTGAGGCTGGATTCCAGGATTTCTGCTCCCTTGAGCTTTTGTATGGATGTACAGGACAAAAATCTTAAAAAGGTCAAGTTGGCTATTAAACTCCTGAAATAACACAAGCAATCTTCCTTGTAAGGATTTCCTTATGCATTAACGTTATGGACTTTTTTTGTCCCTTTTCAAACCAAGCCAAAGGTAAGCTGTACATCCTCCTTGTCCCAACTTAAAGCTGAATGACCTCCAATTCTGGTGAGAGCAGATCATTTTGTCTTCTCCAAGACACCCACTGGCTCCCCACAACAGGCATTACAGACCCAGCCTGCCACAGGCCCAACTTTCTCCTCAAATAAGACAATTTCAGTTAAGAATACAGTCCCAACTGTATTTTGGCAAAGGTTTAATGCTGTTGGGACAAAACCAGAGAAGGAAGAAGGGGGCCCACCCGATCTGTTACAAACACCTACAGTTCTCATACACAGAAAGAGAAAGATCAGCAAGTTCATTTTTATTGAGCACTGGAATTAAAAAAGTAACAGCACTTGGTTGATTTGGAACTAAAAATCAAGACTTATTTTTACTTATGGAAAGATCACTCAAAACAATTTGGTTAAAAGCACCCCAGAAAGCGAGGTGCAGCCCTTCTTTTTCACTCTGTTCTCCAAAGTCATGGAGGTCCCAGAAGCTACAGCTGCACCAAAATTCCCCTGAAGGCCCCAGTGAGGCTGGAGGGGGCTTCATGCCTCGGGTATCATCTCACGGCCAGGCAGAGTCTGCAACAACCATGGGCTGCTCTCCCTGTGCCCACCAAGCTCTGTCCCTGGTTGTCCCACGCACCTCAGACTTGTCACTAGTTGGCTTCACACCAGCACCATTGCAGGGAGGATTAAGCAAAGGGTGTAACATTTTTCCTGATGGATATTTGAAAACATTTACAGTTCCGTACAAACAAGGCAGTTGCCACCCAAGCAGGACGGATCGTTGGCTTCAGACCCATCCCTCGCTGTTGCGAGGCTCACAGCGAGCAGTGATCAACCACCACCGTGTCCAACCCCATCCACCACTTCAGGCCCCACCCTTGAAGTCCAGCAGAAGAAATGTTCTGAAAAACTGTTGAGGAACCTGCTTCAATACCAACAGCACCCAGTGGGACTGACCCCAGCTCCAGAAAGAAGCTGTTTATAATTATTGTAGCTGGTTTTGGTACCTAAAATTCACACGCCTTTTCACTGGCATGAGAGTTACTGCACAGTTGTAGGAAACATAAGGCAGGTTCAATGGCACCAATGCAAACCTTGTGCCAGAGGAGAAAGCAAGTGTTTTTAAAGGAAGGCATTTTGGGTGGTGGAGTGTCCCCTCCCCAGCTCTCAGCAAAACATTAAATCCAGCTCTGCTGGGGATCGGTGGAAAAACTGGTAAGAAGATTCCGTGCGCACTGGCCGCCTCCTCTCAGCAGCACTGGACACTAGGGCAGTACTTGGAATAAATACAGAAAAAAATCATGACTATTTCAGCTTCTCACTGGCTGCTTCGGGGAATAAAACAGGACCTGCCTGGCTGAGGGTGGACGAGAGAACTGTACATCTCTGAGAATTTTTTTCTTTAATGGAATTCTCCATTTTAGAGTCAACTGGGACAAAGCACAAGGGAAAAGCAAGAGAAAGGTTCCCCTCTTGTTATATGATCAGCCAAAACAGCAGAAATTCACATGAGAACATTTGCTGGCTTCAGTCGCGTCCTTGAGCGCGCGAGCATTTCACATCCCCGTGGCTCTCCTGCTCCTCCCAAGAAACAGCCACCGCTGAACCAGGGAGCTCAGGAACTCCCTGCAAGTCAGAATGGGTCGGGAATTTGTTTCTAGCACAGTTTGCCTCCCCGTGTTGGTTTCTATTAGCACTAAAATGTCCTGAGAGTAAGACGTTCCCCTCCGCAGCCTGCGTCCTGCCACCCTTCCTGTTGATGACAGCCTTATTCTGTAACAGGTTCTAATTACTTCCCACTGCAACGTGAGGTATCACACCTGAGAGAGAAGGTGATAAAATATGCAGCCCTACTACAGCACTGCTGGTTTTCCCATCACGGGGCCAGAAGAAAAAGCTTTGCAGATCTCCCAAAAGGCAGGCAAGAATCATTATCCCCGTCCGACGTGGGGAAATGACCAGGGTTGCTTATTCTGCAGCTAAAAGTCAGTCAGTGAAAAACCATCAACTGAATGACACGTTTATTGTACAAATCAGAAAGAAACCCTGAGTTACCAGCTGTAGAACAAAGTTAAATTAAAAAGAAAAAAAATAAAAGGATAGTTTGTTTCGTAGGTTCCTGCTAAAGGAAAGGAAACCCAAAATTGGTAAAAGCAGCAGAGCCAGCCCAAAGTCTCAGCTTTGCTGAGGAGAATGTTCCTTTGTCATCCCCACCTGCGTGGGTGACAACCTCCCCAGGGAGTGATGGGGAGAACATGAAGATGGGTGGGCAGAGGGAAGGAATGAGCCAAACCTCGCAGGCGTTGTGGAGAGCTGAGCACCTAAAGGGGAAAACCTTTAGGAAAACCCACGGTTTGGAAAACCCTCGGTTTATTTTGCTCAGAGAACTCTGGTCTGGGCTGGGGGAGGGCAGGAGAGAGGAAGAAGTGGAGTTTGAAGAATCGACCTTACACTCTGAACACACACATACGAGAAGTGCAGGGGAGGGAAACCCTTTACAAACAGGAGTGCTGCTGGCTAGGAGTCTGCAGGGCTGACTTTGGGAAGAGCATCTCATTTGGGATGAGCATTCAAAGGTTCAAGGGAGGAAAAACTCCAAAGCCTAAAAAGTGAACTCTTCCAGCTGCGATGATGTTGGAGAGGATCAACTCGAAGAAATGATGGAAATGGTGGAGCTACAACAAATACCTGGCCCTACACGGGAAAGGGTGAATCAGAGCTGCTTTTTAGCGCCGCTTGACATCAGTTATACATTCTAGTTCTCATATACACAGAGGGATGTCTTTAAAAATTGACAATTTACACTTCAAAAAAGTTCTACGGTGAAGTTCTCTCGGCAAAGATCAGTCCACACAAGGAGGAGCCAGTCTTTCAGAAAGGCACTTGGCCTTTTGAGAAGAAGTCCTCAAGGGAGCTCTTATGCAGGCATTGACTGCCCCATCTCCTGCCCCCCTGTCTTCAGTAGGTGTTCAAAGCCTGGTGTGCCTGCGCCGCGCTGAGCAGCCGCAGACCCTCCCAGCTTCACAGTGTGGTGGAGGGAAGTTTCTTCACCCGCCTCTGTGCCAAAATGGAGGATTCGATGGGCTTCAGCTGGGGGCTTGGCTTGGAGCTGTTCAGTGCAGAATATGTGGCAGCCATGGCCCCCTTGGAGAGAAGGCACGAGAAGTCATTTAGATGGAGAAGAGGTATTTCAAGCTTTACAAGATGAGGGATCAGAGTAGCCAGACCCACAAACAAAGCCAGAAACATTCTTCTTCTTTTTGTTACATCTCCCTCTCATCTTGACATGCCATTAAAGAACCTCCCTGTGTTTTCCTTCCAAAAGAAAAATAGCTTTTCTTATATTGCCTTCCCTTCACAATCCTCCCACAGTCTCCAACCTTCCATCCTGCTTTGCCCACATCACCATCACCCTCCCTGGACCATTACTTTCCAGAGGTACACGAGGAACCAGCCCAGACTCTGTACCTTTACAAGCTGAACGTCCTGGTGATTCAGCTGGCTCTGGGGTAAGCTGTCCTTCTGGGTTATCCATGGATGCTGCAGGACCTGCTTGGCTGTTAGACGTTGGTGAGGATCTACATGAAGCATCTTTGATACCAGATCCTAAGGGCATAATTTGGAAAGTTAGACTTTAGAAGATTGTATACTTTAAATGCAAAAATACCAGCTGTCTGCCCCTAAATTGGGATTTAAATTCAGAGCCCAAGTTTAAAGTCCCCAGACATCGGTCTCCCTTTGTAACATCTATGTTTTCAGTAGGCCTGGGAGGTGTAACACAGCACCAAACCCCGCATGGGTCAAGCACGAGATTGGTGTTGGACACAAATATTCATAGCCAGAGCTAAAACAAAGTTGGGAGAAGAAAGCTGCTGTGGAGGAGACATGCATAGGGTAGCAGCTACACTGCTGTTTTTCTCCTCTCTCTCTTCTACCCTCCCTCCCCAACTTGCTTTAAACTTGCCTCACAGCAACTGGCCATGTTTGACCTCAGCCCTTTAATGTAATGCAGATGAGCATCAAACCCTACCTTGGCCATGTCAGAAATAGTGTCCCAGTTGCCTCCACTGACAGAGAACTTCCCTCTGCCTATCCGGGTCAGGATCTCTTCTGGAGTGTCACTGGGACCATTTGCAAACGGAGTGGAGCTGAGGATGGAAGAGACAGCATTTGATTTATTGTCCTGTAACCTGGCCAGGGAGCGCCTCCAGGAAGCAGTGACCGATGAGGAGAGGTCCAACTGCCACCACGGAGCGTGTCTGAGAGCAAGGTGGTCACAGTCCCAGCTGTTTCTTTCCAACGAGACAGAGAGACTTACCCTGCGAGCATCGTATACAGGAGAACTCCCAGGCTCCAGATGTCACAACCCTCGTCGTAGCCTTGGCGTTTTAGTACCTGAATAGAAATACAAAGGAAAATAAAAATAGCGTGTTTGGTTCCTGTCGTTGAGTTCACTTCAGCTCTTGAAGAGCGTGCAGTCTGTATGTGAAGCTCCTAGAGCCCCACTTGGACTAAGGATTTAAATCAGATTTTGGTTTCATGGAACAGAGGAACCCCCCAGGCACATCAAAATGACAAGTGAGAGAGGAGCCACGTATGTTCCAGTGCGGTGACACTGCACGTATGCTGCACTGTGTGCCTGCTCTTTTCTTTTCTTCCCAACCAAGGCAGCTGAGTGGAAAATCATCCCACCTCTTTTAACAGGTCAGTTACACAGGAAGAAAAGCAGCCTAGAAAAATCACTGGGATTTTAAAGTCTCGGTACCCTGAGCAGAGCCTCCCATCAGGGCAGTACTAGTTGGAGGATTCCATGTGAGATCCCCTGTGTATTCGTTATTGCAAGTGGTTTCTCTAATCACCTATTCCAGGACAGAATACGCAAGAGAGGGCTGGAGTCAGGAAAGGGGCAGACCTACCTGTGCCGAGTGAAAGCACAGGCTCGGGGTAGGGAAAGAGAGCTACTGAAGGGTCTCAGGGCAGTGAGGTGCTTACCTCGGGTGCCACAAAGTTTGCTGTGTAACAGGGAGTCATGAGAAGGCCGTTCTCAGCCCTCAGCTGCTTGGCAAAGCCGAAGTCACAAATGCGAATGCTTTCGGGGTTTCCTGACTCATCCACGTAGAGAATATTGCTGGGTTTCAAGTCCCTGTGAACCACCTGTGGAGCAAAGAAAGTGTCATTTTCATACCCCTGGAAGACAAAGGTCTGAAGCTGCATCAGGACACTCAACCCCTGCTCTGGCCACACATCTGGTTCGCCAAAACAGCAACACCAGCAAGAAATAATAGTCCTGACAGGCACAGTTACTGCCGGGAGGAGAGGGAACGCAGTGCAATGCCAGGCAGCTTCCCAGGAAAAGAGACGTCACCAATACTCACCCCTTGGGAATGCAGATACTCCATCGTTTTACAGATCGTGTGCAGGACTGAGCTGGCTTCCCTCTCCGAGAAAAATTTCTGTTTGAGGATTTTGTCCAGCAGCTCCCCTCCCCTCATCAGCTCAGTCACCAGAAACACGTACTTCCCATCATCGTACACCTACCAAAGCAAACATGGAGGGGTTAACTAGAAAGTCCTTCCCTTCTGTACTTCCACCAGCAAGCAGCAGACAGAAATCAGCAATGCAGAGTAGGGTCTGGGGATGCTTCCCCACCCCAGAGCAGCACCTGGAGCAGGGCATCAGTTGCTGGAGCTGTGCTGCTCCTGCCATAGACCAGTTCTGCCCTTCTTAAACCAAAATACAGGAGAAGACATTCAAGTCACACTCACGTCTTTCAAGGTGATGATGTTTGGATGCTGCCCGTATCGCAGAAGGATTTCTATTTCTTCAGAAGGGTCTCGCTTGCTTTTGTCAATAACCTGTAAGAGTATGGACAGACATTAGCCATAATGGGGTGGGAACAGGGCTAGGACAAAGCAAACGAGCTGGAGAGTGTTTGGAGCCCTGCAGAGGTCCTGCACTGTATCCATTCCCTGTCCTCCTGGCCTCTTTAGCAATAAGGTCCTAGTTCCTTCATCAGTTCTGTGTCCCCAAACCCCAAAGTTTTACGTCTGGCGTATTTGTTAAGAGCTGACACAGCCCCAGCAGACTTTGCAAAGAAAGGTGAGATACAGTCCTCTCTCTGAGAGGAGAACACTGCTTCCCTGATATTCCCAGATAAGAAAGATTGTGCAGTTACACACACGGCAGCACAGAAACTGTCCACTTAGGCCCTACGCAACCAGGGAAGCTGATTTCATTCCTGGATGTTATTTTGATCATCATGGGGATGAACGGAAATCTAACAGGGGAGTTCAGTTCAGATGGTAAAGCACAGACCTTGACTGCGTATTCCATGTTGGTTGCTTTATGAATGCAGCGTTTACACACTGAGTAAGAGCCGACGCCGATCGTCTCCTTCACCACGTAGCCATCATTGAACTGGATATTCTTGCCGTGCAGCTGCTGTAAGAGGAGAGCAGAGAGTTGTTGAGCTGTGAGGGTTCAGGAAAGGGTTTGTGCAACGTGATGAGTTATAACTGCAACACAGAGTGAGCTGACAGACGGCTGTCGGCTCCATCCCACAGTTCTCCTGGCTGGGGAGAGGCAGGAGAAGAGAACAAGGCAGATGTAGGTCAGTGGGCTAACACTGTCTGCATCTACCATGGTGCGTTGCGGTGGCACTTATCAACCCGCAGCCTTCCCGCTAGCACGGGTCCACCTGGAAAGTGAAGGAAGGCACAGAGACTCCCATTGCCCTGCCAACATGCCCTGTGCACACAACAGTCAACAGAAATGAAAGAACAGGATGCAAGGATTTAAAATGGAGCGGTGCTGCCTCAGGCTTCCCCTGAGCTCTGCTCCAGATGGTCCCACAGATCCATGCTGGAGAATTACTGTGGCTTCAAACATTTGTTCCTCTGTCCCCACTTTTTACCTGCACCACTGAATGCAGAGATGACTGGGTGGGTTTCACCTTGCCATCCTCCATCAATCCAGTCGCCACAAAACTGAAGCCTCGGAAGAGCTGATGGGCCCCGGCGCTTGGGGGGATGCCTGGGGAATCTGCAAGAGGAGTTGAGAGACAATTTGAGGAAGACTGGCCCTGCGGAACCAGAAGCCTTCCCCGTGTTCTCCAGAAGCTGTGGCTCCTCTTCAGGTATTTCAAGACACGAGCCACACCACACAGCACCGAGCTTACGCGTAACACCCCGCATCCCAGTGGCCAGGCCACCTCCTTAGCGCTGCAAGCATCGGGAGCCGGCAGCAAGAGGCAAACCTTGCCCTCCTGGCACCAGCAAACCAGTATTTAAGCCATAGGGTGTCATTTCACACGGTCAACTTTGTCTTTGCGTGAATTCGTACAAACCTTTTGGTGTACGCGAGGTAAATTCTGTGTCAAAATACAAGGTGTCATCTGGCTGGCCTACTGCAGGCTTGAAGGGCGGTTGGATTTCCCGGCGGTACAGCTTCTGCAAGGGAAAGACAGCTCGAAAGTGATCTTGACAGGTCAGCGCTCTTGTACACGCCAAGAAGGGTGCAAAGGCTTGCTGGGAATGAGAGGCCAGGCAGAGATTTTTGTGAAACTAGAAACAGCTCTGTGGCTTAGCGTTTCACTGCAGCTCGGCAGTCTGAGGGAAGGCTTCTTGGTCAGTTTGTGGAGAAATTCTACAAGTCCTACCTTATAATAAATCAAGAAAACCCCAAGGGTTTTATATGTAATTTGGCCCCACTCCAGAAGCAGTATCCATAAAGAGTTTACATCGCCAGGCTCTTCCACCTCCTCCTAACTCCTCTTAGGGCTTTGCTGACAAGTTTCTCCTCAGGGACACCCAGAGGAGATGCCCTAAGGGGACCCTCATATCCCAGCACTCCCACAAGTAGCCTTTTTAAATTGCTTCTTGAAGCAAAAATTTGAAATCAGCTTTACTGGCATTGCCAGAGGTTCAGCCGAGCAGCTTGCTGGGTGCCTTGAAAGCACCGAAAGGCTGATCTTCAAAATCCCTCACCAAGTAAGGGAAAACAGGGAAGAAACGAAATCATGTGGTAAAGTGGGGAGTTGGTCAGAAGCAACTGGGAAATGCCGGTTCAGTTATCCCCCTGCTGCTCAACAAACCAGGGTATTTCCTTGCCAGAAACACTTCCCTGAGTCCTTCCCACTTTGTGCAAGACAACCCGTGTTGTGACAAACCCCAATTAAAACCTGCAACTTACTGCTGAGAGATGAGTAAATCCAAACCAAGGTGAGGTCATAGGCAAACTCAGGGATGAAACAGTTACTCACACAACCAACAGAGTTTTAGTTTGGGGAGGCATTACTGGAAGAGGTGGAAACCTGGACTGGTAGCCCTCCCATAGCTGGTCAAGCATCACTGCTGTGCTATTACTGCAGTCAGAGAATGGTGTTACTGGTGCTGAGCAGGGTAAAGGTTTGCTCTTGCATTTCTGACACTCACGTTCCAGTCGATGGTGGAGTAGAAAGGATGGCGCTTGATCTCTTCCGCCCCGTCGGGGCCAGAACCTGAAAGATGCACCCGTGGAGCGCGTTGCGTTAAATCGGGACCACTGACAAAGCGAAGGCTACTACCCTGTATTCAGGACAGCCAGGTATTACATTAAATTACCTGGCTGTAATTTAGTGAGCTCATTAACCGCGCACAAGTGCAAACAGGCTGCTGACCCATGAGGATGTGAGAGGCCCCAAGACAGGTGTACTCAGGAAACAAAAAAACAAAAGGAAGAAAAATTGTCTTACCTAATCGGTTGGCTGGGTTCCTTTTGAAAAGGGCTCGCAGGAGGCTCTGTGCTTCAGAGCTCAGGAACTGTGGCATGCCCAGCTTCGCTCTGCGGAGGAAGTTAAGCAATCCATTGCAGGTTTAAAGAAGTCAACCCAGAAGCTGACTGCAGCACCTCCACCCCCGAAAGTACAATCATCTGTTTGGCATTTACACTGCACCACTTGGCAAATAACACCATTAAGTTGCGAGAACCCCCAAATTGCAACACCCTCAGAGAAAGAGCAGAAGCTTGTCTCCTGTACATACACGAAAGAGAAACTCCTCTTACTTGAGGATGAGGTTCATGGTGTCCTTTCGATCCTTCCCCTGGAAGGGCAACGAACCGGTGAGCATTTCAAACTGGGAGGGAAAGAGAAGAAGGAGAGGTCACGTCTGAGCAAGTCCGAGGGTTGCATGGAGCCCACTGCACCTTCATCTAGGAGCTCACCAAAGCTAGCGAAAAGCTTGCAAGGGATCGAAAACCTAGCTCTAAAAAAGATTGCAGACATCGTGTTTGTTCAGAAGGAGCTTGGTTCACAAGGTCTGCAGTGGGAATGTGCTGGAGCCAGCACCTGCTCTTGTGGCAGCCCTCGGATTCAGCAACCACCAGATGGTGGCACCAGATCTGCACAGACACCGAGGTCCCAGTGCCGGGGTGGGCACAGACACCCTGATGCTGGACACTCCATGCTGCTCACCCCATGCTCACCTGGGACCACAGCCTCAGGAGCACTATCTCCCCCAAGAAACCAGGCTGGATGCCTGCATAGCCTGTGCCAGAGCCCTTTTTGGGGGCTTGGAGAACACCCCCAGGCCAGCATATCTGCTAGACGTGCAGAATCACAACAGGGTGTTTCAGAGCTACCACTGGAGCAGCTGCTGAGCCAGGTCCCCAAACCTGCTGGCTGGGTACATACCATTAACACCCCATAGGACCACCAGTCAGCACTGTGGGAATGGCCCTGGCGATTCACGACTTCCGGTGCCATGTACTCCACTGTCCCACAGAAGGAATAGGCTTTCTTCTCGTGGTCTATGGCCTCCTTGCTCAAGCCAAAATCTACATAAGAGAAAACGTGTCAGCATGTGCCTGTGTAATCTGAGCAATCACACAGAGCAGAGGGGCCTCAGAGAAGCTCTGTATATCAAGAACCAAGCTCGCTGGAGCACGAGGCTTTTATGGAGTCCCTTACCTGTGAGTTTGATGTGCCCTTCTTCATCCAGGAGGATGCTACAGCATGAATGAAAAGACCAAGTTGTTACTGTCTGCAATAAGGGCTGGTGAGAAGAAGCACACGCAGCAGAGGCTGGTCTGAGATGCTCCCAGAATCCAGAGGAGAAACGTTACCTGTCCCTTCCCCGAGCACTTTAAGCTCCATCACCAAGGCCTGAGTGGGACAAGAAGCAGCTCCCTTCTATCTGCGCCCTCAGCTTCTCATTGACTGAATGACCCACACAGGTGACACCACCTTAGATCCCCAGGTAAGAATGCCCAACTCCTGCAGTCGGCTGCATCTCTGCAGAGGCCCAGCCTGGTGCCTTTTCCCTCCGAAGGCTCTCAACTGCTTAAAGCTGGAGCCCGGAGACGAGCCAAGGATTAACTGCTCAGACACGTGGTGCACACATGGTGCCTCCACAGTGCTCCTGGCCGTAACTGCTGATCTGAGGAGCAGGAGCCTTGTCAATTGGCACTGCCACCTTCCGTTTGGCTGGCCCTAGGGCACCACTTGGCTTTGCCTTGGTAGAAGGCAGCTGTGGCGTTTGCTGACAACATGCTTGGGACTGGAGGACTCTGTTTCCTGCCTCAGCTGTGTCACACGTACTTCTCTGGCTTGAGATCCCTGTAGATGATTCCCAGGCTGTGCAAATGGTCGAGCCCCAGAGCCAGCTCTGCTAGGTAGAACTTCACATCCTCCTCAGTGAACATGACCTATGGGAAGGGAGAAGAAGCAGACAGGCGCTGGGGTTACAACACTGGTATCAGGTTATGTTCCCAGTTGTCTTCACCTGGCATATCTTCTCATTACCTCTCCCATTCCCTGCCCTTGCCCCATCCCAGTGCAGTGACACAACCAGCCAACAGAGCAGCAGAACGCGGTTCTCGCCTGTTTTCATTCTTAATGTGATGCTCAGCAGAGGTGAGACCTGCCTCCTCCACTGCTGCTTTTTTTGCCAGAGGACAGGGCTCTCAAGACATCCTCTCTTGTTGCCAGCTCTGGACTAGCAGCAGGTTGGAGGTTGTTTCCACCCCTCTCAAAAACTTTGCAAGGTGTTAATCCCTTTTCCAGGCAATTAAGCCCAGATGAACCGAGAGCTTCAGCAACCCACCAAGATCCTCTTTGTCAGGAAGTGTAGGGACAGGACAAGGGGTAACGGCTTCAAATTGGAAGAGGGGAGATTTAGATTAGATATTAGAAAGAAATTCTTTCCTGTGAGGGTGGTGAGGCACTGGAACAGGTTGCCCAAAGAAGTTGTGGATGTCCCACCCCTGGAAGTGTTCAAGGCCAGGCTGGATGGGGCTTGGAGCAACCTGCTCTGGTGGGAGGTGTCCCTGCCCAGGGCAGGGGGGTTGGAACTCGATGATCTTTAAGGTCCCTTCCAACTCTAACCATTCTGTGATTCTGTGCCAGAGCATACTCACCTCTTTGGAAAGCCGAGTGAAAAGGTCACCTCCTCTGAGGAAATCCAAGATGAGATACAGCTTCCCCTCCGTCTGGAATGCTGAAACACAAGCCGGAGCAGGAGTCAGAGCCCTCAGCTGAGGGAAGGCTTCATGGTGTTACACTAATCACTTAAATCCCAATGGCTCCAGTTGTGCAGATGCCCTGCGTGGTTACTAGGTTAAACACAGGTAGGGATCATTATTTGGGGTAAATGAGGTAGCCTGGCTGTGATGCTGAAATGGGAGCTCACCAGTAGCAATCTAGCGCTGCAGAAAATCCTCATTTTATGGGGGGCTGGTTCCCTCTCAGCCAGTAACGCTCTACTGAAAGGGCTGTTTTCCTGAGAGAAGCACTGGTCACTTCACAGGGAAAGAAGCTGTCCTCGCCTTCCCCTGTCACAGTATTAATCCTGCCAAACTCTGGCTTGACCAGTTAACTCTGCTTTCTCAGTTTCTCCCGATTTAATGTTTTAATCCCAAGGATTTGATGTTTAAACCACTTCTCCCAGTCTATGCTCTGTTCCCCATTCAACAGCTAGAGCAGGATTTGTGTTAAGGGAATGGGGAAGGCTCCAGAGCAGCACAGCCATTGAGAGACACGGACTGATCCAGGCCTCTTCTCCATTTCAGGTGTCTCCAGAAGCCTGTTAGGAACCACGAGGGGCTTTCAGCATCCTCAAACCAGCTCATCTACCCGCTCGTGCTTATAGCAGCATCTTTCTTTATTGTGCTTAAAAGCAGTGTCTGTTCAAGGTGCAGCCCCACTCCCAGTGTCCCAACTAGCTTCACGCTCACCGTAGTGGAGTTTCACCACAAAGGGATGGTTTACATCAGCCAGGATGTCCCTTTCTATCTTTGTCCTTACTCGATCACGCACTGTGGGAAGAGAGAGGAAGAACTCAGACACAGTACCCCAGAGCCAGCTTTGTCCCCAGCCAGGCAGCTCGAGCCAGATCTTTTCCCACCTCCATCACTGCAACAAGGGGCTTTTTTACAGATGAAGAGAAAAGGAGGTTGTTTGGCTGAGATAAATATCTTTCTCTTTCACCCAGACCACCCTTGGGGCCAGCGGTGATTGCTGGGACATCTCCCCAGTGCTTTTTAGGACATGGTGCATAAGAGCATCACAACAAGAATCTCCTACCTTTCAATGTGGCCTTCTTGAGCACTTTCATGGCATAGAGGTGGTTGCTGTCTGGCGGTGTTATCTTTCTCACCAGGAAAACCTGAGGCAGAAGCACACCACGTTAGCCAAGCGCGAAACACGAGCAGTAGGAGCTGGATGCCTCCCAAAGTGGCAAACCTCAGGCTAACCCTAAGAATCAGCTGGCCACAGGACTACTAGGTTGTACCTCAAGCTCTCCATGCGAAACCCCATGAGGTTTTCAGGAAAGCGCTGTGCGTGGACTCCTCTCGCCCCGTATCTCCAGCCATCGCAGCACTCGTGCTTTTATAACCTCTCACTTTCTTCCTCTCCCATCTCCCACACGTGGGGCTGTACCTGACTCCTGGGAGCTGTGACCTGAAGCACTGATGCTTCAATGCACCACGAAGCCTCCTGGTTTGCCAGTCAGATCGACTCCTTACTGTTCAGGTCCTGCATCCTCTCTGGATTTTTACCTCCTTCCCTCCCCTGATGTCCCAGACTACTTGGTTTTAGGCAGTTTCAAAAAGACACCCCCTTTCTTTTGCACAAAGCCACTGCTGCATTTGCCCAGGCAACAGCACGGAGTCCTGTGCAAGCCCCCACTGTTAGCACTGGTAACCGACTGATGTGAAGTTGATTTAATGGGTGAACAGATGGTCTGTAAGAGACCTGGATTATTTACACACTGAAACAGATTAAGAGTTACAGGCTACTTCCTTCCCCCTTCACAGAAGGGAAACTGGACCGTAAACAGGGGCTAAAACCAGATGCACACAGTGTCATTTCTGAGAAGAGAGGAACGTGCCCGAGTCCGATCTGGATTCAACTGCCAGCGTGGCAGCCAGTGAGAGAGCTGTGGGAGGCCCCTTTGCCCTGCACAACACCTGCACTCACAAGCAGGATCCTTTTCTCCTGAGCGTGTGAAAAAAGAATCAAAGGGCAGCTTTGGACACACAGGCTGGCCCTTAGGAGAAGGCAACGCTACAGTTGCCTTTCAACTTAGAAGCAACCATTTGCTAAGTGGGCTCAACAGTCAGGTTGTCGCAATCTGGTGGGAATCAGGGAAGTGGTTTCATTTGGGACAGTCCCTTTTGTAATCAAAATCATTTATCTGACATGACACATAGGAAGAAGTGAACTCACCTTGCCGAAAGAGCCCTGTCCCAGCACCTTCAGGAGCTCAAACTGAGAAGGATCAGCTTTCTCAGAGCCTTCCTTCACATGATGTGTGATGTTGATCTCCTTCACAACACCATCGCCCTGAAAAAGAGAGGACATGTTTGATTTGGAATATACTCCTGGTAATATATTCCTGAACAAGGGAAAGTGAGTCTTATTGAATACAGGAACAAGGATTGTAGCTACAGACTGACGGGGACCACATCTGAAAGAGCCAAAGAAGTTGGTGCTTGTCACAAATACCTCCTGGTTTCAACATCTGGAATAACTAAGTGATCAGAAGGCTTGTACCAGGTGGCCAAGCTAAATATCCAGCACTCTCCTCAAAGGCTCTGCTCCTTGCACCGCAGTTTCTTTGAACTGCATTTCAGAAGAGTGTGTGAAAAGCACCTTTTTTTAAGGCACTGGTGGCAAAAACAGGAGTGTTTATGCCACTACAAATCCCACAACACAAAAATACGGCTCTGTTGTCAAAACACGGCCAGGGCTGG
Source organism: Nycticryphes semicollaris (assembly GCA_013400055.1). Classification (NCBI taxonomy): domain Eukaryota; kingdom Metazoa; phylum Chordata; class Aves; order Charadriiformes; family Rostratulidae; genus Nycticryphes; species Nycticryphes semicollaris. Next base: position 49,071 of record VXBJ01003997.1, read on the forward strand.
CAAAAATCAGACATGTTGGAGCCCATCTGCTCAGCAATCTGAGCAACTCTGCAACATAAGTCTTAGTGCATCTTCAGTACATACAGATGATGCTTTAACAGACTCAAGCCTTCAAGAAGATTGAGGGGAAGCCAAGGTCTCTGGCACATGTTTTGTTTAAAACACTTTCTTTTATTTAAAAAAAAGAAGAAGAAAAAGAGATGTAATCAGCAGTATCTAGAGTGAACTCACCAACAAAGCACTCAAGAACAGCCACAGACCCTGAGGTGATGATGCTGAAACACCTCCTTTCCCCAGCAAACCTTGTCCGTACTTCTGGTGCGTAAAGCCCAGAATTCAGCTCAACAGAAACACCATGTGCTGCTTTCTATTTGCATCCCAAATGGAAAGAGACTTTTTATCCCTCTAGTCTTCCAGCCGTGCCTTTCCCTCTCCTTTTCTTGATCATACCTCCCCCCAGTATGTCTGTACTTAGGCTTCCTATGAACTTGACCTGTTCCACCCCACAGGGCAGGCTGGACTCAACGTCCCACTCCTACAGACACGAATCTTAGTCAGGTCAGAAATCCTGTGTAGCTGTACACCTTGTAAGGGCAAGTCCAAGCTTCTTAGCACTTTGGTCCCACATTATTCAGTGTTAGACATGGTCTGGTTGCTATTTGGACCTGGAGGCTGGCAATTACGTTCCAAAGGGCATTAAACTCAGTTGCTCTCTGACCTTAGGGCAGGTGTGGCCATTGGAGGCTGCCAGAAAGCTCGAACTACTACTTAGTTTTCCCCGTTGAAGAGCTGGAGGGAAAAAAGTTGGGCTTTGTTTTTCTAAAGCTAGTCAGGTCCTTGGTGTGGAAAGCAGCTTTTGAAAACAACAGGAACCAAGTTTCGGGCTCAGCCTCTCCCCTGCACCCCAGCCCACTCCCCACCCACCCCGCGCCATCTCAGGGAGCATGGCTTTGCCAAGCACCCACGGATGTGGTTGCCTACCTGCACACACAACACCCTTCCCCTCCCACCTTCACGCTTGGCTTTTCTATAGGTTAGGAAGTGGCTTTGTTTCCACATTGATAGCTCTGCTCTCTCAAGAGCCTACATTATTCAGACACTAAGACCCAGCAGAGAAGCCCAGGCTCACAGCACATAAAGCCCGAGCACAGAGGGGACAGGAGCTCCCCCTGTGTTAACCTGCCTTTTGCTGGTCTCAGTGTTCACAGACAAGACAGACCTTATAATCCCCGTAACAACACGTTTTCGTGTTCCATATGATCTCCCAGCTTAAAGCAGCCACCTTACACTTCTGGTTTCGTTTGGAGACTTTGGCAGACAGCTCTTGGCTGGGAACAGCTTCCCACTGCTGGCCACAAGCCTGAGCGGGAGGCAGCCAAGAGGTCTTCTCCTGCTAGTCCTTCCAGTTCAGCTCCCCAGGGAGAGACCCCACAGCAGGGAGAGAGCCGGGGATGGGACCAGTAGAAGTTGTAGACTCTTTCCCCCACCCTCACCTTCATGAAAATACTAGAAACCAGGTCTACAGAGCACCAGCAACTTGTACAACTGTGAATGCTCCACCCTGTAGCATCACACACTTAAGCAGAGAGGAACATTGAAAATGAACTCCTGTATCCACCTCCAAGACATCTCAACCCATCCTCCTACCACAGCTCTTCAGGAGCTATGGAACGATGTACTTTTACAGCTGTGGGAATTCTCTGCCTTGGCCAGAAGCAAGATCCAGTGTGTTTCACTGCAAGTGGTTTCAGCAGCCCAAGCTGGATCTCAGGGCAGGCAGAGATTTGCCTACGCAGCCAGACCACACCAGCAAACACACACACACACACCAACTAGACCAAACGTGGCATCTGCAGAGACATTATTGATGGCTTTCTTAAAAAAAGCTTTGAAATGTCATTTGGCATCTTGCTGACACGAGGGAGGTTGCCTCCCATGGACTCATCCAGTGACTTGCTCCTAACTCCTAACTCAACAATTAGGACTCTGGAAACCAGCTCCTACAGCCTGTTTATCAGCACACCAGTCTCCAGCACAGAAGATGTTCCTGTCACAGAGCTGTGGCACAAACAGGCTTTGCTCTCACCAAGATGAGCTTCTTCCAGTGGCACCATTAAGCAAACTATTAAGCAGAAAATGAAATCAGACTGCTCCAAATATCCATCTGAAGCATCAGGATGAGCAACCAGGGACAGCAAACGAAGCAAAGCGAGCTAATGGCAGTACTGACCGGGCTGGAGAGCTGGCTGGGGGCAGGCAGCTGCAGGCTGCAGGGCTTGGCTCGGTGCTTCCTCTGCAGCCAGAGCGTGAGGAAGGTGCAGACACGAGGAAGTTTAGGGTCCTTCTCCATTCTCCCATCCCCATCACCATCGCGCAACCCCGGTAACCACCACCCCTGTGAGCTCCCGGGGAAGCTTGGTCAGCTCCTGGGGATGCGGGAGGCTGCGGCGGTGCCGCGGGGACGCCCTGCGCTCGAGGTTGCCGGATGGAGAAGATACAGGTGGTTCAAGCCCAGCTGGCAGATGCGCAGTGGAGACAAGCAATTCAGTCACACAGAGGCAGGTTCACGCTCCCACTCCCCAGCAACAGTGCCTGTGGTTGGGGATTTTTTTTATTTTTTTGGGGTTTTCTTTTTTTGGTTCTTGTTGTTTTTGGTTTTACTTTTTTAAAGAAAACCAAACCAATCAAACTTACAGCTTGGTCACATTTCAGTTCCTTGATTTAGCCAAGACGCTGTTAGAGAACACACTTGGTCTAGTTAAAGTGACTTCCAGCTCCTGCCACATGAATCTCACGTCAGGCTGTTATATTTAGGGGTATTTCCGTAATAGGGGAATATTCTGAGAAGTTGCTTACTCGTCAAAAAGGAAGAGAAAAAAAACTCATGAAAACCCACACAGGAGTCTGACACCACCTCGGAAAGCTGCACATCCCTGCTCTCACCCTGGCACAGGGCTGATGGGTCACCCACGATGGGATTCAGAAGGTGTCGATCCCATGGGCAAATCCTCTGGCATCGCTGGGATTTGTGTCTAAGTCCTTCCTTTGCTTTATGCTGCACAAGAGTCCTTGCTGTAGATGCTGCAGTTACCTAAGAGCCACCCTGGGAAGTTCCACGTGAGGCATTTTTAAGGGCATTGCTGATGCAGACAGCTGCCGAACCCACTGCTTCTCAGATTTACTGGCAGGACAGAGGAGAGGTATTTAGATGCCTTGGTTCACCTCCTTTCCCCCTGCAAGCCTGTTCCTCTTTGACCTTTCCACTGGGTCAGGACAGACAGATGTTTTCTGCAGCAAGACCCCAGAGAGCACAGGTAAGAAAAAAACCCCTTGAAATGAGTAAAAAGACACCCACGCAGCTTTGCAAATTAGAAATAACCCTGTGTCAGTGCTGATTTCTGAATATTTCCAGAGAGCGCAGTGTATGAAAAGAGGATCTTGGTTTGGACCCAGAGAGACTACTTATGACTGTCTTGCCTCCTCCACCCCCACAACGTGCTCTTTGAGAACCGATAACGAAAGAAACAAATGACTTAAGACCAGCAAGGCAGCTGGTCCCAGCTCCGCAGAGGGAACCTCAGTGACCGGTCAGACCTGAAGCAAGGGAGCTGGGAGTCGGTGCCAGCATGAAAAAGCCCCGTGCAGCAGCTGAGCACGAGTCTCCAGGAGGCTTGGTTCTTGCTGACACCTCCTTCATTCTGCCACCATCCCAGCGAAGCAGAAACCGTGCACGCCAAAGATGAGCGTCGCCGCTTCCAAGGAAGCTTCACGCTTGCTCAGTGAAGCCGTGCAGGTTGCAGGCAGCCAGCTCGCTGCGTGCAGGCCTGGCGAGATCTGATCAATCCTGTCCTGACTGAGACAGTTTTGCATGCTGTGTTATCAGGCACTCAGCGTGGGGAGAGCAGCCTCAGAAAAGCCATCAAAAAACCCCCACTGTAGGTCCACGCCGCTAAAAGGCTGGAGCACCCGCCCCCAGCAAGCTGACAAGATGAGAAAGCTACAGGAGACATAAGTGGGGAGGAAGGAGGAGGAGGAGGAGGATGAAGTCAGGTCCAGGATGTCATGTGAGCAAGTGAGTAATAGCTGTTCTCTGTATTAGCAGTCCCACCTCACTGAGATGGGCCAGCAGGAGCTGGGTTTGGTTTTCAGAGAGGTGTTTGTGAGCTCAGCTTATGCCCCCACGTACGTGGGACGACCCACCATGGGAGGAAGCCCCGATTAAATGCAAGAGTCTCCTCAAGGTGCACATCTGCAGCAGGCTCTTACCTTGTCTGCTGAGTCCACCAGGTCCTTCTCTATCCAAGTGATGTCTGATTTTGCCTGCAGGACAATAAACGAGCGTCAGCACAGAAGGATTGTAACACTCTGCTAAAGTTTTCCCAAGAAACTTGTTTATCAGCCCCAGGTGAGCTGCTTGTTTGCTGGTGTCCCACCAGACGTCGCTCCTCAGGATGCCATTCTGAGCTGCCTCAGTGGCTCCAGGAAAGCAGCAGGAGCCAGCACCTGCTAAAAGCTTTGGTAAACTCTGCTGAGTGGCGGTGAAGGACACGGTGCCGACACTTGGTTACATACATCCCATCCCCCAGGAATCAGAGCACCAGCACCAGTGAGAGAGAATGAATTCCTGGCAGGTCAATTAATATCTAGATCAGGTTTTACTCTCAGCTCCACCTGGGACAAACTCCAGAAGCATCTGTTCTGGTAGCGGTGTCCTGGGTCTGCAGGGAAGTTTGGCACCCCCTGGGAAAGAGAGGGCTTCTCTTCTCTCCAGTGTTTCTAGAGCACCAGCGGGAACATACTTGAATACCAAAACCCACCACATCCCTCGAGGGCAGGGCAGGGCCAGCCCAGCTGCTCCAACAGGTCCCTGAGCAGCCTTAGAAATGTCAGTTTACGCTGCCTCTGGGGCCAGATGTGATTCTGTCAGCCCTTACGGGGAGAGACACAGAGGCATTTCAAGGGAGCTCAGAAAAGAACTGCTTCTGAGCCAGGATGTGGCTCCTTCTCCCCCAAAACCTCAGACTTAAAGGAAAAATAAAGTTTTTGCAAGGTCAGTCCCCCAGCCTGCCATATTTTAATTAACATACATCCATCTGTCATCACATCTAGGTGCTCTTTCACCTGTTTTTGAGATAAGTTTGAATAGAAAAATCACACACACACCCCCCAAAAAAACATCAAATCAGATTTTTAACATGTCTTATGAGATGTTCAAGCCTTTGGCTGCGGATGAGAGGAAAACTCATATGACTGCAGACAGAAGGGATCTAAGAGAGACTCGAGTTGTGACTTCTCTTGTGCCTTTTCAAGCAGTTTGTCAGCACGAGGGAGCCTGCGGCGCTGGCAGGGCTCTTTGGCGCCAGAAACGTCAACTGGGTGGGTGCAGCGTGAGGCAGAGTGACCTGAAAGTAGGACAGGAGCTACGGAGAGGCGGGAGAAGAAAAAGCAAGCCGTGAGGGAAAGGAGGAGCCGTGTGAAAAGAGTGAGATTAGGGTTAAGAACTAACTGATTTTCAGCTCCGGAAGGACTGAATCAGATCAGAGGGGGCCCCCACAGTCACCAGTTCCTTTCCTCCCCCTCCATCGCTCTGCCCTTGATGTGGGAACAGCCAAGATGTCTCTGGGTCTGGGAGAAGGTGGCTGTCCCTGCTGTCACCACGGGAAGTGGATGCCTGGGGCAGCCAGCTCTCACATCTACCAAAGCCACAACTCTACTCCTTCCCCAGTGTCCAAAAGTGATCACAACCCCCTCAGCGGTCCCTCCCCAGGGACAGCACCCACCCACTGGGAAACTGCCTCCTTCACATCTCTGACCAGAAAGCCGGCACCAAACCCTGCCTCAGATGGGGATGGGTTGATTTCTCTCCCACAGGCACCAATCTCCCTGCAGGACCACCCTATCAGCACAAGACCCTGCTCCTGTGAGCTACCAAGCCTTCTCCGGGCACCCACAGCTTCAGGGGAGGCCCTTTTACACGGGAAATTATATTTGCTGCTCCTGGAAAATAAAAGCACATCCGCCTGACACCGGTCAGGTCTGAGCCCAGGACGTCACTCAAGAAGAGAAGACAACTTCTCCTGAACTTCCCAACGCCACCTTCGAACTGCACAGATGGCTGAGTCACCCTACATCAGGGGCTGGGGACATACATACTGGGCTTTAGGTTTTTTTTTTCAAACAACAAGTTCAAAATCCAACTCCTCTTTACTTTCCCCTTTTTTGAGGAAGGATTTTACAAGCCAGAAGCCAAGAGACAGGTTTGTTTTTGCTCGCGTTTTGTCACTTTGCTGTTTGAGACAGTCACATCTAAATGCAAGAGGAAAAAAAAAACCACCAAAACCTGCAAGAGCTAGAAACAGATTATGCTTTTGGCATTTCGCTTCCTATTCATCAACAACTAACCAGAAGCTGTTTTAATTTCTGTTTCTTCAACACATGCTCTGGTCCCCAAACACTCCCAAATTCTGGCAGCACCTAAGAAAGACACTTCTTAGAAAGCAGTTTTACCATCGGAAATGACTTTTCCAAAAGAGAAGTTGTTAATTAACACTGCTTAAGGTCTGGCTCTTTAAGGTCAGGCAAGTCACCACCCTCTCGTGTCCCGCAGAAGAGACAGAGCACAGCACTGCAGGCAGAGCAGATATTTTATCAGCTAGACACTTGCCTCCTGGATCCTCGGCTTGTTGCGGAAGAGGAGCCTCAGCATCTCCAAAGCTTTAGGCTGCTATTCTCCCATACTTTGCAAGCTGGCTTCTGAACTTAAGAGCGCTCTGCAGCACCCAGACCAGCACGAGAACCCCAAGTGTAGTAGTAACGTCACTGGGATGTATTTTGGGAGTTTTCGCTAAAAGGAAACTGTGGTTTCGTGTGGGGAAATCGCATTGCATGGCGATGGCCACACAATACCAGCAGCCAGATGAAAACACTGGATGGCTTTACGGGTGCTTAGGCACAGCTCTTTCCATCAGCAAACCTCAGCAGGCTTTTCAAGAGGATCAGTGTGCAGTCACAGACAGGAAAACAGGCACAGAAAGAGCAGTTTCAGTCCCTATATGAGGCAGCAACAAGCCACTGAGAGCCTGTGTAGCCTTTCTTCCCCAAAGTTACTTATGCTGTCCCTACTCGGAGCAGCACAAATGCTGATGGCAGCACAAACACCCCCCCCTTGGGATCAGCTGAATGGCAGGCCTGCAGGGAAGGGGCCAGGAGGAGGCAGCTCCTGTGGCGGCTGACCCTGGTTTGTCCCTGCCCTGTGGAGGAGTCACTGCTTGGTCATCTGCTGTGTCAGGTCTTTGGGATGTTGCTGTGAGGCCCCACGTGAGGTTTGCAGGTTGACATCTTTTATGGGAGGGTTGCAAAATCCTGCCCACTTGCTCGGGGGTCCTGCACCGTGACACTGCTCTGCACCCCGCTGAAACATCCCGGGACGCCGCAACAGGGACAGAGTGGGAATGAGGTGGGAACCAGCCAAGTCAGGCAGCGCAGACATGGGGAGCACAGAGGGATGTGGGGCTTCAGCCCCACGGCTCTGGATGAGGTCTCACACGATTTCTGTGTTTGCAAGGAAAAGTGTGAGCCACGTGCTTACTCCCAGTTCCCATCAAGGGACCATCTGCATTTTGTCTATGCAAAGCACATGCCCTACATGGTTTCAAAAGTTACCCAGCTGTTTTCACCAGTAGCACTGGGAGGTTCTTTGCTGTTTTACAGAATCCCTTTAGCTATCCCTGCTCCAGGACAACCTGAAAGAAGTCACAGCTCCTGCCATACTTCTTGCATCCATGTAACTTTTGCAGCTGTTGAACTGCTCAGCGCTGCCCTGGACTGCAGCATTGAAGCTGTGTCTACACGGAGCACCCCAATAGCTCTTTCAGGGTGCTAGAGCCTGTTTCCCAGGAGAGGTCCTCAGTGTCAGGAGGCACATGGGGTCTCAAAATAATTCTGCATCAGAGAAACACAGAAGCTGGAGCTTACATTTGGGCAGGTACAGCTTGTGCTAGGAATTAAAGCAGCTGCAGAAGGCAGGTATGCTTCAGTGTGTGATGGGACAATGCACTACCCTCATTCGTGATCTGCCCTCTCTTCTGATGAATCTTCTGACCCGTGTGCTAACCTGGACACAAAGAATTGCATCCGCACCCCATGCCAGGGACCCGGCTCCGCCTGCCTGTCCCTTTTCTCCCCTAGAAACAGTACTTTGAATCCCTGAGGCTGTTCACAAGGAAAAGACCCATTGTGAAGCCCCGCTGCTAAACTTAAGAGACTACAATCCAGTCTTGGTCAGAAGCAGAAACCATCAGCTCTTTGCTTCGGGTGCAGTTAAGAGCCCTGGAGGGACCGACCGGTTGCTGCTGGAGTGCAAACCTCCACTGCTTTGCTGTCTCTGCTCTCAAGAGGAGGGACCAGAACCAACCAAACAGGGAACAATCCCGATAGAATGTGATTAATCTAAAGCAAGAAGCACAGATCAAGGGAAACTGCGGTGCAGGCAGCTGCATGTGAACATGGCTGTGGGTCTAAGGGCAAGAGACACATGGGCTGAGCCAAGGTAAGTGCCTGTCTCCATCACACTTCCACGTGACCTTACACATCCCAGCTGAGTTTGACACTCTTAGGAAAAGAATTAAGTCACTTCTAGCCCTTAGTCCATATTTTCTGAAGAGGGAAAAGTTGGTGACAGAAGTGGGTTTGCCAATTCTCTTTCTGTTCCTTTACCCACGGGTGCTGGGAGAAGTAAGATGCTGATGGTGGGACAGATGACGGTGGTGGAAAGGTGCCGAGACCTGGCTGTAAACTCTGGGGGAACCCACCGTTGTTGGCACATCAGCCCGAGGAAAGACCACCCCCAAATGCAGCAGTGCCTGGCACAAATGCTTCCCAGTGCAGGGTTTTCAAGATGCTGAAATCCAACTCTGTGTCTGCAGACAAGACAGTAGGGCCGAGCTTCAGCCAGTCCCAACATCAGCTCCGTAGAACAGGACACTTGCTCTCCCTATGGATTCACAACAGAATAACCAGGGGTTGCCTTTTCCTCCCGCTGGGATCCAGTTACAACCCACTGAGCACTGGGATCAGCGTCGGGGAGGGAAGGAGCAGGGTTTCATAAACAGGAAGGTGATGGTGTGAAGAACTGCTGCTTGAAGAGAGACAGCTGCTGACACATCAATACACTTCAGAAGCGGGACTGGTGGCCCCGTGCTAGACCCAATGGGATGTCCCAGCAGAGGTCTCAGCTGCTGGCCAGGAAGCACTGGATGAAGGAGACATCTCCTGGTCGTGCAGACCCCTCCAAGAACAGACTGCGCCTGGGTGCTGGCCTCAGGAGGGGGAGCTTTGCACGCCTGAACTTTTAAGGACATTAAGTTATTTTATGCAATCTCCTCCAGAGCAATAACCTCCCTGTAGAGTAACGACCCCAGCTCTGGAAGGAGGCTGAAACAAATGGGAAGCAAAAGATGCTGCAACTTTGCAGAGGAAGCAAGTCTGCTTTGTGCTGTTGTGAAGAGCAGAAAGGCAAAGGCTGCTCTGTCTGGAGCTTTTTTACTTGTTTTTTTAAGTGGTGGTTCTCAAAAAGAGGAACAAACAAAGTGAAGAAACCTCGCCAGGCACCGCCTGCCCTCCTGCAAAGGCCTTATTTGGGCAAGGCTGACTGTTGGTCTCATTTGTAATCAAAGAATCGGCCAGGACCCCGTACTTTTGTCTGCACTTCTTTGGTGGATCCCCCTCAGTGCTCCTGGGAGCCCCCAGACTTGGTCCCAGAGGGAGAAATCCTGTGAGACGCTTGGTCTCTGAGCAGCATCGGTCTCTCTTGAGCAGAAGACACCTTCACAAAGCAAAGGTCTTCAGCCTGCCGTACCTGCATCAGAATGGACCCACCAGCCAGTACAGAGGACAGACTGGACCTGTTTAGAGAAATGGGATGGGGAGAAGGGAGCTGTGCCTCAAGGCAGAGCCATTTTGACACGAGAGGAAACGCTGCTCACAGCCACGAGATGGTCCTATCAGCAGCTGCAGATTTTAACTCGCTTTGTTGCCATTCACCGACTTCCAGGAAAGCGGGGCAGGCGATGCTAACTACCCCCACAGGAAACCTGCCCTCCAAGAGACGCCTCTCAAGATGTCTGCAACTGCTCCGGGACCTCTCAGGAGCTGAGGAGTGTCCCCCTGGAGCTGTGTGACATGCACAACCCACACGTGGCAGGGTCACCACGTCAGCCCACCGCCGCTGCTGGGGTTCGGCTGGGAGGGGAGAGCAAGAGCTGGGTCAGAGTTAAGGGGGTGCTGCTGCCCCGTGTTTATCAGGAAAGGAGATATTTCCTGGCCTGCCACTCACTACCGCTTAGAAGAGAAGCTGAAAACAGAGAAGTCCAGCCAAGCAGAACGTTCTGTGAGATCGCACAGATTTCCTTCAATTGCTGATGTTAAGAAAAAAAACCCAACAGAACACCTGGGAGAATTCAAGAGTTTCACCCTGTCTAATTAAATGGGCACTGCAGTATCAAGGTTATATTCAAAGATTAAACGCCAAAGCCACCTCGATCCTGTTTACAACATACCACACATGCAATTAAAGAAAAAAAAAAATAATGGTAATTTGAAACCTCAAGCAGATTTAAAAACCTCTCTGCCCGAGAGGAGACTGTCCTGTTCTCCCGCGCGTGTTCCAACGGGTTTAATCCCAGCCCACGCTCCTTCGGCCCCACAGCTGCCCTCCCTTCCAGGTATGAAACTTCCTGGGCTCTGGTTTTCCTGCTCCAGCATCATCCCCAACATCACCGACCCAGCACGGCTGTGGGGCTGCCTGCTCACAGGGAGGGGCCGGGCACAGTTTTATTGCACTTTATAAGACAGGGTGACTTTTGCTCAGTATGTACATGCCCACATCTCAAAAAGGTCGGGGAGAAACGACATGAGACCCCTCACTTGAGCTCCTGAGCCCCTTCCAACCGTGCTCGGGGCAGGAAAAGCTGCAGAAGAATTTATTCCTGGGGTTTTTACAAAGGCAGGCAGCAGATGGAGGGAAGAGGTGTGCCCGTGGCCCTACGAGACATCAGAGAATCAGCAACAGCTTTTGCTGGAGGAGGGAGAAACAGGACAGTGTAAATGCTTGGGGTCACGGACAAAGCTTAAAAAAGGAGGGAGATTCTCAGAGCAATCTGTGAGGATCCACAACGAAAGAGGCAGCTTGGTTAGTGCTTTAAATAAACTCACGCTGAACACGGGCATTTGCTGTTTTGACAGACAAAAGCCTCGGGAGGCAGCTGGAGCCAGGGGAAGGCAGGGCCCACTGTGGGGTGGCTTTGAAGATGGAAGCCCTGGACAAAGTCACTTCTACAAACACAGCTAAGGAGCCCCCGTGACTTCGGCAACTGGAACTTCCCGATAAGTGGATAAGGATGGAGGCAGATTCCTGGCAGGAGCATTGCTGGTAGAGGTTGGCAGGAAGGGATTACTGAGAGGGAACAGCGCTGTGGTGGGACAGAGGCATTTTTCACCCTACACACTCTCTGAAGACTTTTTTATTGGCCTTCTGAAAAATAAAACAACCCCAAAACTGGGGAAGGAGAAGGGAAGAAGCCCAGGACACTCAGTCAGACCCTGCCAGCGAGGCTGCGGGTAACGCTGGTGCCTAGAAATCCTCCTCAGCACTACCTTCACTCACAAACCCTTACGGGTCCAAGACAGCAAATGACCAACTCCATCGTGGCACGGATAATGCCAGGAACTGCTCTGTATGGCTTAAGCCAAAAGTCTTTGACTCTCAGCATCCTAGAAGCACTCTGCTGTCTTCTTCAGGGCAAGTCCCCCCACTCAGACAGCCAGGCAAACACTCAGTTTAAAATTAATTTGGTCACCCTTGGGAAGGACTCTGCTGCCACTCCGAGCAGCGATCTTGGCTCCCCTCAATGGGGGTTACAAACAAATCCCTAAAAAGGGAAAACTCAGAGCCAGGCAGAGCAGTTTTACCCTGTTTGGTGTTCAGATGGAGCAGTTCCACCCTTTTTCATGGGCCCATTCTCTCACCAGCATGTTCACTTCTCCTCCTGTACGTCAGAAAGTGACCCTCATCACCTCCTGTGGAGGTGGATGGAGCTGTCACAGGGAGGAAGCACCGCGTAACCCCAGAGGCCACAAAGGGATGCTGCCATCATGTTCTGGCAATGGGCAGGAGAGCAGCAGGAACAGAGCCTGGGGGTTTCCAGCAAAGCATGTTGGGACAGCGGTGACAGGTATCAGTGTCTGCAGCCATGGGACAGGCTGTGTCACCCCCAAAGAGGGGCAGAGCCCCAGGGGACCCCGCCAGACTGGCTGCCTTTGAGCACACTCCAGCAGGTGGCACTCGGAGCATTTTTAATGTTCAAAACCTATTTCTGTGCTGAAAGAGGAGGCTGAGAGCCAAAAGGACCCATTTCATAAACACCTCTGTGGGAAGATTCAGCACCTCTAAAACAGAGGGATTTAGGACCCAATTAAGGGATGAGGCGTTTTCTCCAGCAAAGCCCGAGGCTGGAGAAGGGGGAAGGCAGGAGGTGGCCTCATGCAACAGAGCTCCCATGGCAAGGCAAGTCCTTCCACTTCACAATATCCTTCTTGCTATGTTGTTACCCGGCTTATTTGACCAGAAGCACCAAATATCTGCTTGATGACACAGAGCTGGGGATGGAGAGAGCAGGGAGACTGAGGCACAGGCATCCCCCTTGGACTCCCTGGTCTCCTCTCTGCTCCTGGATCTCTCCAGGGGCATTCTGGCACCAGATTCTGCAAGTTTCTTTAAAAAAATAAATAAATATCTCCACCCTTTCCAGGCACTACAAGCCACAGCTGGCCAAGATCAGCTGACAATGAGCAGTTTGGGCTCAAGATACAAGCTCAGGCAAAAGATCTTCCCAAACCCCACCGAGACTTTCCAAGAGCTCTCCGGTGCCAGCACAGCCTGCCATGGAGCTGCGAGAAGCACTCACAGCAGCAGGACTTTGCACCCAGTGAAATAAGATGCCGGGAAGGAAAACACCTTTAATTGCCAGGAGATAAGGAACTACTTAATTGTGCAGCTTCTACAGAACAAATTAGTCTCCAGTTAGAGAGTGAAAAGGATACTGCCTGCCCTTCCTGCAGCCCTACACACAGCAAGGAGGAGGAAAGGCCCACTCTCAGCAAATTCTGCTTTGATGGTGGTAAAACCAGGATACCACATCCAGGTTTTTTTCTAAAACGAGTATTACCCTTCGGAGCCACAATTCTCCATCTAAGCCCAACACAGGTTTGCTACTTTCAGTACAGAAGATGAAAACTCCCTCCTAACTGAATTATAAAGCATAATGCTGGTTTCACAACGAGAACTGGGACATGTTCGCTGCCCCTGGAGTTATCGTGGGATGTGGAAACTATTCTCTATCACGGGAATGCAGGAATTCCATACTCCTCCCACAGCACACATGCTGCCAGTGGTTTTCTTGTTGCAAGACACACAAAAAGTGGTCTCAGGACTTGGTAAAGCCTTTACTTGGTACCTACCAGGGTTTGGTACGTGGAATAACCCAGCTCTCTCCCACCCTCTGGGAAGGGCACACATGTGAGATAGCTTGAGACAAAAGCAATTTTCATGGTGGCTCTGAACTCTATCACTGCTAATAGAAAAAAAAAAAAACCAACCCAAAACCCACGTCTAAAACACACCCTGAGCTGTGTGTTACCAACACCTCAGCGAGAGCGTACAGGAGGAGCACCTGCTGTAGCAAAACGTGATTTTTTTTTTCATTGAACACTTATAAAAGCCACGCTGGCAGCAGCAGCCACCCCCCTCTGCGGCTCAGCCAGGACACAGGCACACGCCTGCCCTGCGCGCTGGGGATGGGACTGTAGCGTGAACATCACCAGCCCTCCCCTTCCCAAACACCACAGGCCGAGAATTAGTCACCCTGAACACTGTGAACAACATGTTTTGTCCTGTTCCCCCAAGATACAGAAAATGCTATTTTAAGGAGCGTTTTTTCCCCCCGTTCTGACCATGTGGAGACACACACACACACACACACACACACACTGGGTGCTGCTGCACAAAAGGAATGACCCCCCCAGATGTCACTGAAGCCCCCCTGGCCCTGGTGAGGGTGCAGAGCCATCGTCATCCCCTCTCTGAAAGCGGACACTGCATATTCCCCATCTGCAGCCGCCCGGTTAAATACACCTCTCTGACGGTGGGGAAATCAATACCCCCACATCCCAGAGTGCTTACGGGAGCACACAAAGATTGTGTTCGCAGTCTCATCCGTGTCCCCAGAGCCACGCTAGAAGCTTCGCTGAGATCAAGGTTTCAAGTACAAAGGAGGGATAAACTCCCTCATTTTCCATACGGGTGACATTTCCCGACTGCGCTCTCCGGGGCTGGCGAGGGAAGGACCCAGATTTCATGCTGCAGTTGGGAAACTCTTTTTTGCCTCAGAGCATTGTTGTGATGAGATCAGCTGGAGTTTTTGGGAGGATGTCTCTGCTTCCCCCTCACTACAGAGGCAGCCCCAGCAAGTGGCTTTTCCTACATGGCAAAGGAGAAATGCTCCAGGGCAGGCAGGAGTCCTTAGAGGACAGGTTGGGACTGTCCTCCCAACATGGTCCCCAGCCCCGTGGCAGCCCCTGGCAGGTGGCACAGTGCAACCAGGGTGGGGGGAAAGTTATTGCAGGTTCACCTGGAGCTACAAAAGGAATTTACTGCTCTTGTTAAAACTAGGCTTTGGCTTCCAAATAAAGCTGAGACTTGTAAAGCTGCAGGATATTCGGGGAGGCAGTTTGCGTGTGGAGGGAAGACTCCCAGATCGGGATCTGAACCAGCCATGGAGCCAGTGACCCCCCAGCAAACCCAGCCAAGGAGACTCAGAGCTCCCAATTGCCAGAGCACCATCCTTCAGAGACACAAGCCCACTCTGACCTCTTCAAAACTCAAATGGGGAATAAGTTCTTCAGTTTGAGCTCTTGAGGGTCCTCTTTGGTGCCAGCTCTCTGCTGCTGTCCCTGGCACAGAAGGAGCTGCCAGTCTCCATCTACCTTTCCCCAGAGAAGCACTGGCAGAGCTCTGACCTTGCTCACCCTCCTCCTGGGTCCCTAAAGAACCTCACTTTGGCAACCCCCTGTGTCTTGTCCCCGACAGTGTGGGGACACTGGCCGAGGAGGGGTGACAGGAGGGTCCCTCAATTTGCTGCGGGATCAAGAACTCCTTTAACTCTGATGGGGAGACAGATGACATAGGTGTCCTCCAGGTACAGCACATAGTAAAATATTATTACTTTTCTTCCCCTCTCCCTTCCCACCCCCCCAATAAAAGAGGCTTCCTGGAGAGTTTGAGTTTCTATTAGCCCAGGAGGGGAGTGGAAATGGAAGAGAAGAACCCGGAGCCGTTTTGATGAGTCGGCGTGCCATGCGCGAGGGCTGTTTGAGTGCTGCTCGCCAGCTCTGCAGACTCTGCTGCATTCCTCGTGTGCACGTCCTGTAAACTGACCCCTCTTCAATTATTCATTGGAGTCTGCAGCTCATCAGAGACTCTGCTCCTCAAACAGGCATTTTTTTTTTTTTGATGTTTTTTGTTTTGTTCTGTTTTTTAAAGAGCTCAGAAGCCCACTGTTAACCATAGCCTGGCCTTGCCAAGGACAAAGCGCAAACGCTCCTGCAGGAACCAGCCAGGCAGCTGTCAGGTATTCCACGGAAAACAAACCCACTTGATTATTTCAACTGACAAGATGGAGCAGCCAGTTTAAACCAAGAGCTTTATTGCTGACAGGCTTGAAAGAGCTGAACGTTCAGAGAGTGGCAATAGCTGCAGCCCAGTCCCTGTGGTGTGGAGGAGAAGGGGGATTTCCAGGCAGCACCATGTCATACTTGAGATGTTCTGTTCCCACCGGGTTATCCCAGCTTCTGGGGGACCAGGCCGGACAGAGCACTCTTGGCCAAGAGGCTGGAAGCAACAGAGAGGCAGTGGGCAGAGAAGGGATGTGCTGGGGTACTCGTCTCTCCCCACATTCGATAGCTTCCCAGTTCTTGGAGAAAACAGCAGCAGCTGTGCAAACACACAGGGCCTGTTTCAAAGCACAGCATTTCACTTGTTTGTTTAAAAACCCTTCACGTTAAAAGACCGGGATGTGAGCGGTGTCCAGTAGCGATGAGGATCACACCACTGGGCCTGTCTTCTGTCAACACAGTCTGCAGCCAGCCTGGAGCAACGCTGGCAGCAGGCAGCCTACCCAACGAGAGCCCTCCATCCCCTGGACATCAGGTGGGCACACAGGACTTGCCCTTTGGTGGCCAACAGGTCTCCAATAAGTCTTCTTCCTCCCCCATGGCAGAGAGGAGGTGCTTCAAGTTTCTCCTCTGACCACCCACTTGGTGATGCAGCTCCAGAGAAGACAGGACAAGAGTCAATGGATACTCTGCCAGTCAGGGAAGCTCACAGCAAGAGGCACAGCACAAGGTCTGGGTGAAGGGGAGGGACGTACAGCTGGAAAGCAGAGCTGTGAGCAAGCCCTAAGGCACTATGCCATGATGGAGCAGCACAAAGCCTTCGTCCCACTGGAGAAGTGTGAAGTTTTCCCAGTCCATGACAAGGTCAGAGCAGGATTCGTCTCCAGCAGCTGCTCCAGCCACATCCAGTTTGGAGGTGGGAGTGAAAAGCTGGGCTCAGGTACCTCGGCAGGTGCAGCAGGAGCACATCGAAACCAAGAACCCGCCATAAGAAATGTTATGAACATAAGAAAATAATCCCAACAGCAGGTGACTGCTACTGACCCACACAGAGGACTGGCACAAGCTCGATGGCTGCAGCCCTGTTTCCTCCAACTCGTCCCAAAGAATTACACCTCAGAGCTGTGACTGCCACTCTACTTTGTCATCACCAGAGCATTCCAGGAGGGTGTTTCATCCAAAACACCACCATCTAATGCTGACGCTGGTGATACAGGTATTTCTCTGGCCAGAAGTGTCCATTATCCAGAGTTCCTGCCTACAGCTTCCCTTGCTGAAGATGCTGCTGGGGAGGACCTCTCTGCAAGCTTTACCTGGCCAGGACATGAGGATAGATCAGCAAGAACTACACGGATCTGGGAAAGAGAAATGTCTTTTTCCTTCCTGCATTCTCACCATTCTCAACAGCAGGGCTCAGCCTGGGCAGGTGGGGCACCTCATGCCCCGGTGTGTGCAGCACAGCAAAGCTCTCCTCCGGTCTCAAAGGTCTCTTTTATGGTGCAAAGCCGAGCTGGAAGAGGTTACTTATTCACCTCCCCGGTTTTCATTGCACACTGTGATTATCACCCCAGAACAAGCTGATAAGCACTCCCAGCCTGCCTTACCTCCAGAGAGAGAGTGGGCACACTCAGCACTGCAAATGCACTCCTCTGCTCTTCATTATGAAGTGATTTCACTAATTGGTTGTTGTACTTGCATGCGTAATTCCTCACACTTGGCACCTTCAGGGAGCACAAGCTCACCCCTCAGCCAAGCTGGCTGCAGAGCAGGCTGTAAAACCCCAATTGTGAGAGGTTCCATTTCCCCACTAAATTCAAGCTCTCCGTTGCCGTTCCCCAGCTGAACAAGGACCAATCTTCAGCCTACCTGACAATTAAAATCTAAAGAACAAGAACGTAGGAGAGAACGAGGTTTGGTACCTAGGGACCGACGCACAGCGCTGCTGATCAACCCCCAGGGCAGAGCAGCTTTTGAGAGCAAGGCAAGAAACCTCCCATTTTGCTCCTGACCTGCACGGAGACGCAGCTGAGGTTAACCCCAGGCTGTCGCAGGAGATGCTTCTCTTGGCATCAGCCCAGGCTGCCTCGAAGGAAACAGAGCAAGAAGAAAGTGAGCCCTGAGCCCTGAAACGCAGGGGATCTCAGGACAGCAGTCCTGCTCCGTGAGCATCACTCCTGCTCCTCCACCACCCGATACGAACGCGAAAGAGCAGCTCTTCTCTTCAGCAGCCCACAGACTCCTCACTGAAACCTTGCACAAACCACGCTGCCGCGATCCCTAAGGCCAACATCAAATTTAAACAGGGCCAAACACCACCACCAAAGAGAAGAGGAAAACAAAAAAAAAGCCATCCTTGCACCTGTCTTTGCCAAGGGCTCCCGTTCAGCGCGGTGCTGGATTAACAATTTGGTTTTAGGGATGAGGGCAGGGTTGCCTGGCAGATTGCAAGCTCTTGCACTAGGGACACACCGGGAACACGCAGATAAACAAGGATTCAGGCATGAGCAACCTAGGATTGTGCTCACTGTTGGGAGAGGGTTTGGCCTGGAATTCCTTATGGCAGCAGAGCTGGAATGTTGTTGGGATGGCCCTGACTGCAGAGCCAGGCTCCTTTCCCTGCCACCACGCGAAGGGAGGCAGACGCTCCAGACTCTCTGCCCAACCTGCAGGATCTTGCAGGCACTTCCAAGATACTCAGATAAACACACCGAGGTACGGTGCTTGCAGGGACTTGTGCACCACAATTGTTCTGGAAAGGTGGGAATCCACACGGGAATAAAAGCCACAAGAAGTTGTGAAATACACCAGCTTTGGTAGGAAGCTGAGTTGGAGGCACAAACGCAGCTAGAAAACACCGTATCTCAGCCAGTCTGGCCCAAAACACCCCCTCGCTACCTCTGCAGTGACCATTTCATCATGTTTTTTGCCCAAATACTTTAATGTGAAACTTCAGCAGGTGAGAGGATATCGGAGGGATGAGACTGCCCCAGTCTGGTGCTCCCAGCTGCAAAGTTCCCAACTCTTTTGAGGAACTCTTGGATTTCCTTCTTTGCAAAGTGTTCTTGGTTATTGCCCAGGCAAATAACGATTGTACTTCTGGCAGCATCCTGCTTACTGGGACAGGGGGAGGGACAGCACCTCTGCGGGGGCGTTGAGTAATCGCCGCTGTCACAGCTTGGGGCTATTTTTAGAAGAGATCACAGAATTAGCCGCAAAAGGATAGCAAGTACAAACCTAGAATAAAGGTGCCTCTTCCCCTCACAGCTCTCCACACACAGCTAGAACAGAAGGGCACAGGAGGGATCCTGAGCAACCTTCACCTTGAGAACAGCCAGCCTCAGATGTTTACAGCCACTTATTTCTCCTCCCTTAGTCCTTGCTGTAGGTAGAGCCAGAGCCAGAAACCGCTGCTGGTGTCTACCCCCAAAATGAACACAAAAACACGCAGGTACTCGGTGTCCTGCCTGCTCCCCACATCTGCACCACTGCAGCTGGTGCTGAGCGCCAGGGTTTGCCCTGAGGTTGAAGGTATGTGTTTATAAGGAGGGATTTCATTTGTCTGTGCTGGTAGCAAGCGGACCTTGTACAAACTTGGAAAACACCACCAAAGTTATTTCAGGGAGCGCGTAGCAGCGCTTCACGTAGTTCAAAAGTTACCGAAAATGGGATTGTCGGATACCACTCACAGGCATTTTGGCCACAGAGCCTTGGAAAAGCACAAAGCAGGACACCTGCACACAGCAGAGGAATCTTTCCCTGCTGCTCTGCCAAAGCTCCTCAGCTACAAACAAGGACAGCAGCTCCCTGTCCCACAGAGGGACAGACACAGAGCACCAAAGAGAACCCCAAATGCTTTGTGGCCTCTCTATTGCCCAATGTTTCTGTGGAACCGCATCTACACATGGAAACACCCAGGGTTTGTCCCAGAGATGTCCTTCAAAGAGAAAAAAAAATAATCTTCCATTATTTTTAAAGCAACCTCCTTCAGCTGTTTTTACAGAAGGGCAGTTTAGCCAAGTGTTTGAAGATGAAAGAGGCAAAGTCTCAACTCTTAGAAGCCCAGCTGGAATCCAACCAGAAGAGACAGGTTATTACTATTTTTTTTTTTTCATGCCAGAGAAGCAGGCACAGTGAAGAACCATAAAACCACTAATCTCTGGGGAGGGACATGGCACAGTCTCATTGACCTGAGTTCATCTGACCCACGCCAGATTTCTGTGCAGGCTGCTGGAAAAGTGCCAGCCCAGCAACTGGGACAGAAATGCAGAACATGTAGGTGAGATGCAACGGCGATGCTAGAAACCCAGGACAAGTTCCTGGCAAAGAACTACCTGAAAACCAGACAATTGGTTTTTAGATTTAGATTTCTTTTAGTAAAAAATGCAACAGTAACCAACAACACAATAAAAACAACACAATAAACCCCCATGGCCCTTAGCACAGACAATAAGTGAGAGAGAGAAACTGCTACAGGGCACTCGCAGAGGGTAAAGGCACAGGACAAGCTCTTGACAACCCGTTCAGCAAGGTCTCCCAAGCCAAATCAAACACGTTGTCTCATTCTTCACGGTTATAGCATGTATATATCAGAAAAGGAAATCCTGAAAGGCTTATGATTTCAAGGTGCTGATATGGCTCTTACATCCTGCACAGTGTCTTGCACGACAGAGAAGCATGGGCACAATTAGGAAACACCCACGTTAACAACATCCATCCTCGGTCTCGTACTTGGAAAGGGCTCTCATCACAGAAATCAAGTCCTTCAGTATCATGCTGCTTATGTATGGAGCAGGAAGAGCTTTAGGTGTCTGAAGAAGGTCTAGCAGACTAAGACCCTTGCCCAAAACCTGGAAAACAGCAGCTCAGTTCCCGCTACCATTCCCTGCAGGTATTACTGGGGACAGAGAGGGCAACCTGACAACAGTGGAGCTTCTCCCAGCCCCACCAAGGTGAGAGAATACACAGATAGCAGGCACTCAGCAAGGGCAGCTGTGCCAAAACCATCAAATACTCTTGCACTTCTCATCCTGTCTGGCAAGACCACAACACAGAGAAAGGTGCAAACACGACGCTGAAACACCCCAGGGATTCTTCACTTCCAGCCCTCTGCTACAGCCTCCAGTCCCTCTCCTGCATCCTGGGCTGAGGTGGCCCTTTGGGAAACTTTCCAGATTTATTTGGACGGCCAAAGGGATAGGAAGAAAAAAGGTTTATCTTTTCTCTTCCCCTACTCCAGCCCCTTACACTCCCACATGCACTCATCCAGATGACAAAGCAGCAACTTACAGGACTATAAAAATAGCCATCCCCATCCCATTCCCCAAGTCAGCTCCCAGCCCCTACGCAGCTCAGAGGGATGACTTAAAGACGTAACCCCAGAGCGTTTTTACCTTGGATGGAGGGTTCCCACCTTCTTCTGGAGCAGCCTGCCCATTCTGAAAAGGAAGAGAACTTGCCATTAGCACACACCAGGAATGGGACTGCTCCTTACACCCCCTTACAAAGGCTGTTGGCCTTGAGAGCCCTTCGCGCAGGACAAACAGGGGAGGATGCCACTGTCACATGGTCAAACACTCCCCATGCTCCGAGGGGACACTATCTGCCAAGGAATGAAAAAAACATTGTTTAAAAGAAAAAAAAAATAAAGGCTCTTGTATAGACAGAGTCTTTCTGCTCTTCTCTCAAATGAAATTAGGGCTGGTTTTCTACCACCCATCGCTCGTGGGGTGAAGGGCACCCCTGCACTCCTCAGGCGTGGGTTTCTGGGGCAGGGGAGGGGGTACAGCATCCCCATCCTCCGCAGCAGGAACAGCTCAAGAGACACAGCCCCGCAGTGCCACCATCCCACCTCAAACACCCTCGCTGCGGATACCCCCTCCACTGCTTCTCTGGGACAGCTGAGAGGAAGAAAGCAGGGGAGATGAGGTGAAAAAGGGAAATCAGTCCTAGGCAACAATTAACAGCCATTTTGCCACAAAGTTGGCTTTAATACGAGCGTTTATCAGTTATTTATTACCCTATCATGGCTGATAGGGCTGCAGGAAATCCGCACTGCTTGCTTGGCTCCAGGCCTGAAAGTCCAACCCCTGCTGCTGGAGCTCTGCACAAAGTCACAGCGTGACCTGAACCGCCTGGAGTGGCATCGGGCTGGTCACACTCGGCGCTGGCCCAAAGCCCTCTATCAAGGTTCAGTGCAGCACCGTGCCTGGAGAAGCCGGCGGGAGCAGAACTGGGTGAGATTTATTCAGACACAGAGTCTCAGAGCAGGATAAGCGGGTACAGAAGTTTCTCTGCAGACTGTGGAGAAAAACAAGGGCAAGAAGGTTTTGCACCACGGTCTCAGGCTCCAAAAACTGATGGAACTCTGCCCTTTCCTCGAAAGAGCAAGGCAAGTTTATACACTTCTCTTTCCATGTGACAGTCCAAGAGACAAGATGCAACTCAATGAGTGTTTCAGCCTCAGATTCTTAGTGCCAGGGTTTGAGAGTCTTTCCAGAATCTATCAGAATCAAAGCTAGATCCTTCCCTGGAGACACAAGGGGACATCAACCTGACATTTGTCTTAGGACTACGCTCCCTTCCCCCTCCCAAATTCAACTGACTTCCTTTTAATACAATGAACAACTTGCATTTGTTGATCTCGAGAAAGGCTTCAGGGCCACCAAGAAAACCTCCTTTTAACACCACACTTGCTTTCTACAACATTCAGTGTGTGCTCCCAGGTTCACACTCTTCTGCTTTACAGGAGGTCACTACCGCTGTTTTCAACCTGCTTGGGGACCTGCTTGCTCACAATAAAAGGTGTAACACTGAAGAGCTAAATTTAAGCACAAGTTTAGTTTTCAGACACTTCAAATCCACAGACAACAGCCCAGAGTCTCCATATATCTTCATATTTAGATCTCTCCCCTCCCACCTCAGCCCAACCTGTGCCTGCAGTGTCTCACAGACCAGCTTGGTCCTACCACAACGTGGAGCACCACCGTATCAGCCGGGGAGGAGACCATGTGCCACTTGGCACTGCAATATCTACATTTATAAGGATCAGCTCTGAGCTCCGTAACTCACCTTAACACCACCTTAACCTGGGCCTAAGTTCCTAAGTACTTTCAGCCAACAGCACCACCACGTAAGCCAAGCTCCTCCAGATGCCCTGATGTTTACACGGAGCTCTTGGTGCCATCAGCACAAAGAATAGCTAAGAAGTGAAGTAAGATTTTGTGTTTACACATCGCCTCCCCACAGAGGGGGAGAGACGCAGCGCTCAAGATAACCAGGCTTGGAAACACGCTTATGTTTACTGGCTCAGCTGTCACTGATCAACAAATCATAACTCGCTGCTGCTAATCCAAACCATAGCTGGGGAACGGCTCTTTATGTCCAAAACAGCTCAAGAAGTAGAATTTCCACGTCGGACAGAGGGAAGCAGAGCTTGGCTCATGGTCTGGTGAACACATGTATAAGGCACGTGTTAGGAGAAAGGTGAGCTGATGCGTGGGACGTGGTCTTTTATTCCCTTGGGAAGATCAGCACGTGGAGAGTGAGCGCAGGGTCTGTCCAACGCTTGGGCTTTGAGGGTAATAGGAGACATTGGGTGCTACCTCCAGACCTGCCAGACCTTCGAGTGCTGCATTTCATCAGGTCCCTACTCCAAGGACCACTTGTCCTGCACCCTGCTGTTGACAGAAATCCATCTACCTGGGATGGAAGAGATGTGGAAAGAAACAGAGAGGCATCTCTGAGAAACAGAGATTTCTTGGGCATGTAGGTCCATGGTCTTAGAGGGATGAAGCTCCTGATAAAACAGTCCCTTTCTCAAGCTGATGTAAGGCAGATGTGTAAGGAGAGAATTGCAGCACTTGGAGCCAACTGCTTTCCTTCTACCCCAGAGCAAAACCAGTCCCTATTTCCTCATATGGAATTGAAGAGCCATTTGTAAGCGTCCAAGATGGAAACGCACTCACAGCTACGGACTCATCACCTCACGAGATAAAATACGGCCATTCACCGCGTCCTAAGTAGAGCTGAAATAGTTTGTGGGTTTCTTGGTTTGACATTTGTCTCTTTAAAATGTTTTATTCCTGCACTCCCCCCTGCATACCATGCACAGTGCGTTAGCGAGTGGATGTGTGTTGGTCTCTGTGCCAGATACCCCCTCACAGCACATTGTTCTCGGGGCTGGAAAGGAGCCTCCTGAACGTCCTACTCTGAAAACAACCCCCAAGATCTCCTGGCAGCAGTAACCAGGCGATACCCGCTGTGGGAGGCAGGCACAGCTCCTTCCCTTGGGTGCCCAGGGCAGTAAGGAGCTGATCCGATGGCAGCACAGCAAGGCTTGGGGACTACCAAGAAAGCAGCGGCATGAGCCTCACTGGGGCCAGCAGCCTGTCCCTGCAACTTTCCATCCATCCCTGCTCCGGGGCGAGCGGAAACGGGGATTACAGACCTAATCTGATGGGCACGTGGAGTGGCAGCTGCCCAGCGAGGGCACCTCTGGGCGAGCAACAGATAAAACAGCTCGTGAGGTAACGCCAAAGCCCTTCCGAACACGCACCGCTCTAATAAGTTTTTTAATAGCAGGCAGGGACATATTCTGGAAAACCAAGTGCATTCAGTTACACAACTGCCAGCCTGGTTGAACTTGGGAGATGTTTATCTTAGGACATCTTGCATTTTAAGTCCTTTTAATTCCACATAATCCGCAGCACAGGGAGCAATTTACAGAACAGGCCAGCGCTGCCCTGATCTGAAACCAGGACGAGTGGCACCCCTGGCAGGACCCTGTGAGCCTGCGCTGCCATCAGGGGCCACGCTCTACAGTTGGCACCATCAGCACAAGTCGTCCCAGATTATTGACAGCTCCACTTAGAAGAACAGCCCGCTGCTATTTCTGGACCTCTAGGTTTTGACTAGTCGCTTCTGAGATGCCCACACACGACACAACAAGGGTAGCAGGGACCCAGAGATGCTCTTTCACCCAACTCTGATGAACCGTGAAACATTCAAGCAGGAAGGAGCGAGGGAAGAAAAAATCCTTCACCCCAGATCTTCTGCCAGTTTGACACAAGAACAAGGTATTACATTATTATTATTATTGCTATTAAGTGGAATTCATGGATCTTCCCTATTGCAGTTCAGAGAAAGGAGATGTTTCTACAAAACATAAAGATCTCCAGAAGAACTCACATAGCCCCAACAGACCGAGGAGTCTATGCACAAGGCATATCGGAGACAAGAGTTGCTCAGCTTCCTCCTCTATCTTTTGATCGTTGTTTTATGCATTGTTCAGCTAAGACGCTTGAAAAAGATAGTTATTCATGAATAGCTCCTGCTCAATCAAGGAGGATACACGTATATCGGGCAAAAATAATTAGCTTGAAGTGGTTGGGTTTGGCGCAATCCCACGTCAGTTGTGTTGCCGTGTGTTTGTGTAACGAAACAAGAGTGTAAAGAAAAGCACAGCCCCGATGACAGCATCCATCGCTATGGTGATGAAGTCATTCAACGCCACTCTCTGTCGCTTGGACTCTGCCCCAGCTGGAGTAGGTTTTTCTCCCGTGTAAGCAATATTCTGAATAATATAAGCAGCAGAGAGAACAGGGTGGGGGGGGGAAATAAAGGGAAAAAGTATGTGGAAGCTAACTCAGCCCCCAGGAGAGAGGGACTTGTCTCCTGCAAGGGATGAGTTCAAGCTCTCACTGACACCCACTCCCATGTGTTTTCCCAGCACGGCTCCAGGCTGAGCTCTGGTGGGCCGGGACAAGGGGAATCAGCTGGGACAGGGGCACCAAGCGGGACAAGGGGGGCCAGCCAGGACTCAACCCCAGCAGCAGACGACCAACACTCCTGGAATGCAGTGGAAAAACCCCAAATCCCTTAACAATAGGACCGATGCCTGCACCAGTGCAGTGACAGCACCTCTGCTCCGTGACTCAGAAAGCAAAGGTTAGAGGAAGCTGGTTTCTAACCTGGATGGCAGCGATCCCAGGGCAATTTACGTAACTGGTGTTCCAGAAAAGTCTCCTCAGATTCTCAGTGGTGCCACCTTGCCCAGGAGTGGTGAAAACTTTCTCCCTGGGCCCCTGTCCTTGGCGATTTTAATCTCAAGGTGCAAAACTCCCTCCAAGCCCAAGTCCCCCTGCACTGTTTGCAGACACGCTGCTGGACTTCAGGGAACCCTCTGAAGTCTGGCCCAGGCGATGGCAGCGAGGTTAAAGGTGAAGAACAACCATCCTGGAGTCAACTGCTCGTACCTGCTCACCTTAACACAAAGGGAGGTAAATAGCCAACGTCCCCCTCGTGATCCCTAGATCTTTAAAAGACAGATCCTGCAGAAACGCCGCCAGCACGTACGACGTGGCTCCTGACCCTGACCCTGGCCAAGGTGAGATGGGGGAAGGGGACAGATGAAGCCGGAGACAGGCCTTCCAGTTTCAGTGTACAGTTAACACATCCATTACTAATGCAATGGGGAAAACAGCCTTTGCTGCTGCCATGATCCTCAAGGCTGACAAATACACCAGACACCCCCTGCCCCCCCTGGGCTGTTTCTGCTCAGGAGGGATCCCGTGATGCTGACACAGCGCCTGCCTGGCACCTGGGAGACCTGGGATTAAGGAGTAAACTGATCTCGCCCACGGCACTCGCCACCCTGGGCATTAGTTTCCTCCCATTACGATCCTAGTTGTGTTTTCTGGCTTTTCGGGCTACCTTCCTGCTTAGGAAGGGAGAAACCACAAGTGAAAAGCTCTGTCTCCCAGCAGTAACCTACACCCTGGCTCTGGGCACACAACGTGGTTTCAGGATGGACTTCCCTCCTCTGCCACCCTCGAGGCTTAAGCGATGCTGCAGAGCGGATGCTCTCAGCCCACTGCAGGGTCTCCCCACACCTTCGCACCCCCAGCACAGGCAGACCCTCGGCACAGCACCCACCCACTATGGGGGGTCTTTAGGAGAAGCCCTGACATATTTGGCCAATGAAAATTAAGCAACCCCACCTCCGATCGCCATAGACCTCCCTGCTGTCAACACAGCGGAGGTAAAACCCTGCCTCCACTCAAAGCAGAGCTCTCTTAAGAGGCAATTTTAAATAGGAATGAGCAAATCTGACCAGTTAACCACCACTGACATCCCTAAGCATGACAGAGGAGGGTGGCAGCATCAAATCCAGCCAAAATGATGGGAAAGGACCAAGGTCTGAGCAAACACCTCAGACGAAACCCCCCACCATCCCTCTGGTTTCTCCAGGAGAGCTGCTAGTTCCAATTTGGATGAGAAGATGTTGAACTGAAGAGTGCCAGAGCACAGTGCCTCAGCTGGCTGCTCTGCCACGGGTGAAAGCTGCTACGAGCTGTCCCTTTCTTCTGAAATGGCTGTGATGCAACCCTGCAGATGTGGACAGATGCTCTGCCTTGTCCTGCACTTCTGGCTCAGAGGTCTTAATTAGAAGGAAAAGAGCAAAGCAGGAGGGAAGAGCGGACATCCAGCAAAGTGACATAGGACCACGATCGGAGTTTGAAACACAGGCCCTGGGAGAGCAGCAGGGAGGAAGCCTGGAGGAGAAAGACCCCCAAATGGGAAATATTTATTCCCTGGGCCTTCAGCGGGGACAGTTTCCTCTGTATCTGGGAGGATATCTAGGCACACGCTGCACATACTGCCCGAATAATCAACGCCTGGAAGGGCAGCCCGGGAGCCAGGCAGCCCCNGAGACCCCCGGGGGCGGGGAGCGCGGCGGAGCCCCGCGCTGCCGGGAAGGGCCGTTGCCCCGCTCACCTCCGTGTCCAGATGCACCAGCTCCATGTTGGGCCAGGGTTCGGCCAGCTGGGCGAGCGGCATGCTGCCGGTGGGGAGCGGGCAGGGGGTGTGTGTGGTGGCGGTGGGAAAGCTGCCCCGCGGGGCTCGGAGCTGCTCGGGAACGGCGGCCCCGGCGTTGGGCACCGGCTCCCC
>VXBJ01003997.1:78728-89591 GCA_013400055.1 Nycticryphes semicollaris
TATTCCAGATGGGGTCTCACCAGGGCAGAGCAGAGGGGGAGGAGAACCTCTCTGGACCTACTAAGCAAATAATGGTAGGCATTTACCATCAGATGATCCACCAAATCCCTCCCAGCTTCCAAGGAGGGTTACACACGGAAGGCAGGTAGAATCAGGTGCTGAGCAGCTTCCTGCAGAGGCTGAGGGGGTAATCCCAGCCCGGCTGGCCTTTATCTCCTGGGAAATTTCTCAGCCCAAGGTCACAATTTACTATAAACAGTGAAAAAAAAAAAAAAAGATTAAAAAAAATTAATTTTTGAAGCGTTGACTGGTTATAGGGTGGTACAGGAAGTAGTAGAAAAGCAAGTCTTGGCTTTCGAGGTGACAGTGAAGGTGAAACCATTAAAGCTGCTGGTAAGGTCAGGGCAGGATGGTTGGGTAAGAGAAATGAGGTAGTGATCTCCCCCAGGGTTTATTTCCTCATCAAGATACAGCTACAAAAAGCAGCCCCTATCCTGAAAGCAGGGTACAAAAAGCATTCTTTGGAGTCGAACAGCAGAGTCTGCTGTTTGGGTGAGTGTCACAGCTAAATACAGTGATTAAAACGTATACAGTGGCATTTTTCCGAGACAGTTGCAGGCTGGGGAGAGCTGCTGCTCTTAACCAGAGATCAGCTGGATGGCCCTTCTGTCAGCAGTGCATTTGCTGAAAATTCAAAATGCTGCCGAGGTTTAGTTGGGTTTTAATCAAATCCTCCTCAAACACAATGGTGGATATTTTTGCCTCTGCAGCTGGCTGGCTTTTGGTTCGTAACATCTTCCTTTTCAGGGAGGTTGACAACAATTCCTTAAGCCAGTTATCTCCCAAGAAGCGCTTCCAAGACTGGTCCTTATCATCCACACCACCACATCCACTTTCGCCTCCTTATTCCAAAAGCTGCCCAAGTGATTCCCCGCCGAACCGCAGCGTGACCCACTGCCTCCACGGCTCACCGTGTCCGCTCCCCACACCGAAGCCGGGGAGCATCTCTCGTTAACTGCCCGCTTCGTGCTACGCTGCTTTTACACATATAAGGAAATGCAAAAAGCCTCCAGGCACGAGAACTCGCACGGCTGAGTCCCGAATGCCTGCTACAATTTACAGACTCGTGCAATCTGCTTTGTGTTTACGCTAAGAGAGTCGCTTAATTAGAGCTCGCAGCAACCCTCTTTGTATTTTTAAGATTGACTAATTAGTTCCATGAGTTCATTGTTCTCCCCCCTTGTACTAATAGGGAAACTGAGTCATGTTTTCAATAGGTTGTCAGGGCAGAACGCGAACGCCACGTCCTGTCTTCTAAACCCCAGCCCTCAATTCACAATCTCGTTTCTTTGCCTCCTCTGCTGTGTTTTTCCACTAGGAAAAAAAGAGGTGATAGATCACCTTGTTTTGATCCCAGGGACACATTTTTCCTTAGCGTGGTACAAACATCCCATCAAAGATCTAAAGCAGGGGCCCTGGAAATGAGCAAACTCTGGCTGTGTTTAACAGCAGAGTTGCTTTTTGGCTTTTCTGACAGATTTCTTCCCCTTCCTTAGCACCGTGTGCGATTGCAGCTGCCTCAAATGCCAGCGTTTTCCAAGGCAGGTCCAGGCAGCGGTCGGAATGCAGAGACTACACCGCAGCAGGATGAAGACTCCTCAGGGGAGCGCAGCCCAGGCTGCTCTCATCCCCCTGCACGGGGTCTGTGCCGGCTGAAGGCCTCTTCACGCAGCAAACACCTCCAACCTCTGCTGATATTTCCCGCAGAGGTGAGCCTCGTGCTGCCTTCCTCAGCTCACTTGCATTTCAGAAGGTGTCTAGTACATCTGAAACCCTTTCTTTTACAGAATATATTGCATTTCACCCGCTGGTTCTGCAAACTGACTGTCAGCCTCCCAAGCCCGGTATCGCTGGAAACCTTTGTTCCCCCATGGGCCAGATCTCCTGAAACATCTCCCAGGGAGCCCCCGGGCCGAAGCACACACAGCTCAAGCCAGGGGATTGATTAAGTTGTTTTAAGCAGAATTGATTAAGTTGTTGGCTTAATTTGTGAATCTTGCACCTATCTCTCAGGAACACTGAAGTGCAGCTAAGAGGTGCTTTGAGAAGAGGGACCCGTCGGAGCCGGGATGTGCCCCAGGAAGGCAGGGGAGGCGATGGGGAAGGAGCTGTAGGCGGCGAGGCCATATCTGCTGGTTGTCATGGATACAATCGCTGCCAGTCTCCTCTATCAGTTACCTTCCCTTTCCTGGATGCAAATAACCCAGTGGTGGTCTGCTCCTCTTCCTATGCAGGCCACAAACCTCGACATCCAAACAAAAGGAGAAAAATCATCTGTTTCAAACCTAGACATCCCTCCTCAACATCATCTGAGGGGAGAGTGGGAGGTGACTTGCTTTTTTGGTATTCCAGCTATGCGAGTCTGATAATGCTCTGCCCAATTCCACTTCTTCTGGCCTAACCTTTGGCTATTTCCGAGGGCCTCGGAGGAGCTGTTTTCAGCCCATTCAGCCTTCGCTCTCCCTCAGCCTCCTGGACTCACGACAAGCTGTAGGGCTGGGACTCTGCCGGCTGCACACACCTCCTGCTGCCTCCGCACACACACACCCGGGCAGAACTCCGCTGGCTCCGCTGATTTCAGCTCCCTGTCTCAAAGACAAAACATGAGGTCAAGTGTGGCTCAAACTACACCTGAGAAAGGCTTTTACAAAANTTAAAGCGAGTTGCCCAGCAAATTTTGGTTTTAATTACAATAGATGCACATGTGTAGTTTATTTCAAGTGTAGCACTATGTGAGGGAGTGATAACATGAAAGAGAAAAGTATTAGAAACCGTAAACAGAAGTGAAACTGCCAGGGGACTGTTTTCACTGTCCCCTGGCCAGGGAGAAAGCTGAGTAAACAGCAGCGTTAAGTACTGTCAGTTTTTATGGTTCTTTTAGGTTTAAGAACTGGTAAACAAGTGATGAGGCTTTTAAGTGGATACAAATGGGTGCCCTCATTTTTTTTTGCTACTTACGGAGCGTACGGTTCCCAGTTTCTCCAGACAGAGCAGGGGAAAACAAAAGCACATTTCAACAGAAACCCAGCTCCAGTGAGAAGAAAATGTCATTCCAGTGTTGGCGGTCTCAAGCCTACATCATGCAACTGAGCAAGTCTCATCCTGCTTAATAGAGGGCACACACAAATACCTGTCCCTAATTACCCCATTCCACACTTTGAGATGCCATCATCCGGAGGTAAAAAAAAAAACAAACCCCCCAAAAAAAAAACCCACACCATTTCAAATTGGGCAGTGAATGTGAATTGCAGAAATCCTGATGAGAAGCCTAAAGACCCCAGTAAACTATTTTTCTTAGAGAGGAAAAACCAAACTTTATTTTAAGACTGATACACTCCTGACTGGCAGCGTTTTACTTCTCAGTCCTCTCAGAAAACGGAGACTGTTGTACATGTTCCAGCCTTCAAAAGCCACATCCCCCAAATAACCAGAGCAATAAACTTCCAAAATATGATAAATGATCCTGACTGGGAAGATTTTAGCCTGGTGACCAATTGTATTACACAGGAAGACATAACACAAGCAAGATTTTTTAGAAGGGTGTGGGAAAGAAGTGCCTCCATCACTCAGGGAGAGGGAAGCAGGTTTTCTTCTAGTAACACTTGTTTTCTGTATTTTAGGATCTGCTTAAGAGAGTGCAGCAGCACTGACAGGTTTCAGCTGGCACAGTCAGGCAGCAGATACATCTGTACGATGCTCAGTGGTTTCCTGGTTGGGGGAACAAACAAAAGGCACAAGAGGTTCAGGGATGTCAGAAAGCCGACTACCTGGCAAAAAAAAATATCTATCCATCCCTCATTGGCATTACAAAATTAATAATAATAATAATAAAAGGATTCTGGAGTTATTTACTGAGGCTCTCAGGTATTTCACAGTGTTGCATGTCTCACAGCACACCATAAATCAGTGCAGAAATACCAGGCTGGCAGTTTGTTGCTTGGCTCTTTCAGAATATTCCCTCGTTGCTCCCCAGGGGACAGGATCAATACCTGACAGCAGAAGAGAATTTGCTAACGATGGGGGAACTTTTTTGCTTCTGCTTTTCAAATTGCTCTTTTCCTCCTCTCACCTCCATGATGAGTGAAGAGAAGAAGCTTGGAGACTGTTCTTTAGACATCCCTCTTTCCAGAAGAGGCACTTGTGGTTTGTATTAGCCATCTACAGACTGTCCAGCTGGGCCTTCTGTGGCTCTCAGAGGAGAGGCTTTTGGTGCCTCTGGGTGAGTTTACCCAGAGTACTTATTCCTCTGCTGACGAGGGAGGAACCACTTGATCCTTAACCAGAAAAATCCTCTTTCAGAGTTATTCTCTGGTGACTACACAGGTGTTCAAAGTTCAGCCCAAAAGCTTTTCTGTTATCAGGCTAAAAACACACCTGCCCGATTCCTGTGTGCTGCTCTCATTTCATTATCATACTCCAGAATTGCTCAGAAAAGATAATTTCTATGATCAAAAGCAAGAAGCTTACTTTCATCCTTCTTCTGCTGAACTTTTTGAATGGTAGAAAGCCTTGCCTTTGTTACGCTGCAGCTGTGTCTTTCCTCTGTCACTGTAAAGAGGGGAGGGTAGCACTGCTCACACGGTGATGTTTTACCACTATGGCCTGCATATTTTTTGCAGAGAAACGTGTCCCAACAGCCATATTTAAGAATTCATAAAGTAGGCACATAAAACAATTTTAAATAATCAAAGACTACTCGGTGCACAGCAGAACCTCCAGCACCCAGAGCACTCAAGGGACACTTCCTCACTGTTGGTGGGACCTCTCTGAGGAACTTATGAAGTGAGAGCTTCAGAGACAGGTATTTTGTCACCCAATGGACAGATAAAACCTTCAGGGCCCACCATGTTGTATCAATAAATGTTTTGCCACAGGCAGCAAGAATTTTAAAAGGTTACAACTCTGGAACACAGTTCGAGTTTTGCCGCTGACTTCAGTGACAGCAAAGATGAGACTTGCACGGTAGGTGACAACCCCTTCCACCCTTTTGCTGTGGGAAATCAGGTATTTGCTCACAACCTGGTTTCACAAAGTCCTGGTCAGAGCTGCTGTCTTATTTGTCTATTTAAAGTCTGCAGCACAGAATCATTTTCCCCCCCAACCACTATCATGTTGGCGATAAGTGTCCTCTGGCAGCAGCCCAGCATAAAATACGACTGAAATAGGGTCAATGTGTTGGAAATGGATAATAAATAACATCTAACGTAACGTCATTTAACTCAAAATCTTCCCTCAAATATAAGGACTCCGGGGTATGCTACAGCCCTTAAAATTGTAGAGGAAACAGTGCAATTAGCACTCAGTAACACCCTCTACTTGTTGAAAGTTAACACTGACCAGAAGAGATGGAAAACAGTTTTTTGGAGGCCGTTTGCCAGTTCCATAGAAATTAATATGGGAGTCAAGTACCACAAGATCACCAGCTTGCTCCTGGCACAAGCTTACCTGCTGCCAGAAGCATTTCAGAAAAGGAAGATACAGACAGAAACAGATGGATTTTAGTATCACTATTGCCTTCTAAATTAATTGTTCGGTAAATAAAAGGGTCATGTCAGAAAGCAAACCAGTGTGGATGAAGAACAAGGTAAAGCAGCCTACCCAGAGTAGGGGTAAGTTAGCCCTTATAGAATCACAGAATTGTCCAGATTGGAAGGGACCTCTGACATCATCTAGTCCAACCAGCAACCTAATTCTGACAAAAAACAACCACTCATCACTAAACCATGTAACTGAGCACTGTGTCAACCTGTGTTTTAAATCCCTCCAGGGATGGGGCCTCATCCCCTTCCCTGGGCAGCCCATTCCAAGGCTTCAGAACCCTTTCAGTGGAAAAATTTTTCCTGGTACCCAATCTGAACCTCCCCTGGTGCAACTTGAGGCCATTTCCTCTCATTTTATCCCTTTTGATTTGGGAGAGGAGACCCAACCCCCCTGGCTACACCCTCCTCTCAGGGAGTTGTAGAGAGCAAGAAGGTCTCCCCTCAGCCCCCTTTTCTCCAGGCTGAACACCCCCAGCTCTCTCAGCCTCTCCTCACAAAACTTGTGCTCCAGACCCCTCACCAGCTCCAATGTCCTTCCCTGGACCCGCTCCAGCCCCTCAATGTCTTTTCTTTGTGGTGAAGGGCCCAAAACTGGACACAGGCCTCGAGGTGGGGCCTCACCAGTGCCAAGCACAGGGGGACGATCATCTCCTGAGTCCCACTCCCCATGCTGTTCCTGACACAGGCCAGGAGGCTGTTGGCCTCCTTGGCCACCTGGACACACTGCTGGCTCCTCTTCAGCCCACAGTCCACCAACAGCCCCGGGGCCTTTTCTGACAGGCAGCTCCAGCCACTCTGCCCCCAGCCTGTAGCGCTGCAGGGGCTTGGTGTCACCCAAGGCCAGGACCCAGCACTTGGCCTTGTTCAACCTCATCCTGTTGGCCTCAGTCCTGCAGTTCTTTACACTGGTCACAGGAAAAACTGAGCTATTTGCCAGGTGGTGTAAGATGGGGACTGTGTCTGAAATGTAAAAAATCTGCAGAACCGGAGTGTGGGTGAGATGGTGACGCTGGAAGAATCCCTCTTGCGAGGAAAGCCCGGTATTGCACAGAGGTTTACATAAAGCAGCTGTGCACAGGAACTGCTGCTGGGTTAGCTACACACGACTGGCAAAGAAGCCACCGTTCTGTCTTCACCTACATCTGGTTGTGTAAGGAGAGACCTGCTCCGACACTGTTTCTTCAGAGCAGGCAGGGACCCGACGCCTTTGATTTCCAAAAATAAACCATTGCACTTCTCACCACTCTGGTGCACAAAGGCAGCGAATGCACCAACCCAGTGCTGAGGACACAGCACGTGAGAAGGACCTTGGGATGACATTGGGGTGTTTTATCTTAAACAACCTATTTACTCATGTGTGCAAACCCGGCAGAGGATGGAATATAACCGAGCTGGGGCCAGTAGGCTCCAACCCAAGCACTGTGCTCACTCGGGTGGCTACGGGGCTCCCAGTCCCACCAGCCCCGTGATTGACAGGAGAAAAGGGTCCACCAGCATCCCCAGTTCTGGGCTGAGTTGATCTATTGTTTTCCTCCCCAGACACAAACCCTAAGCTCAGTTTAAGGCTGGTTCATCCTTGCTTGGCTGATAGAAATTCTTCATTTACTGAGTTAATCAATAAACCAAACTCTCAGAGCATTCCCGTGCAAACGGCTAAGAACCCTGGTCTCCTCATTTTGCTAATCACTGAATAATCACTGTAGGTTTGTTATCGAGGAACCAGCGGGGCACAGTGACAGGCCCTGGTTAATGGAGACATGTGAATGAAATCTACATCCTATTTTTCAGTACAGTGCATGCTCAGATGTTCCTGAAACATTTAGTTTCAACGTTTGCTACCTCTTTGTGCTGCAGCATTTGTAGTTGTCAGTGACTGGAAATCTCTGCCTTTTCCCTATAATTCTGGGTGGTGTTTTGCTCACGTCATCCAATAAATGCATAAATCCCACCCCCCCTCCCCCAATAAACGCACAAATCCCTGCCCTAAGCAGGCGCTGAGAACTCTTCAGAGCAGGAATGAGTTTGGCTCACCAGGAGCTCATCTTTCCACTTTGCATCCACTTCAAGGAAGTATCATGAGGGTGTCAAGTGCTCCACACGCAACCTCACCAGCTCTGGGAAGCAGCTACTTCCTTCCCAGCTTTACACACCGCTCCTTGGCAAAGGTAAACATGGAAAGCATGTGTGAGAAGGAGATAACCCAATGACTAAGGTATTTCATCACGTAAAAGGAGAAGGAAAAACAGCTCTCTGCAACCGATGGCATTGCTTCAGCCCCACGCACGTTACAGGACAGCATTCTGTGAGAATTAACAAATGCATTAACCACTTAAACACATTAAAAACTCGCTGCCTGGCAAACCCACCACAGACCTCTACAGCATCAGGAAAAAAATCACACTACTTAGACTTCAAGGTGCCTTGTGAATTAGCACAAACATCACAATTTGATTTTCTAGGTTTAGCTTTCAAAGAAAACCACACTCAAAATATTGGCATACAAAGACAAAAGGAGACATGAGAAAAAGCACGGGAAGCTTTTCAAGTAAGTAGTATTTCTCTGAATGATAGGATTTATTCTATAATCTCAGGTTGAAGATTCAGCAACTCTGACATAAGTAGTTCATACCAACATGCCTAAAAGTGACCAGGCTTATAAAATACCTCTTTAAATCTTGGTTTAAGATGAAGTTTCCCTTCCTCAGTTGAGGACAGCTGAGATGGACGGGGGCAGCTCTGGTTTAGGCTTAAATTTTCAGGACATGTGCCACAGCAGCTGCAATAACTGCCCAAGGAAGAAAAGGAATGGTCCAGTCATTCTTAAAATAGAATTTGGGGAGCCTCAGTTTCAAAGGCTCGCTGTACCACCGAGTGGCTCCTGTGAGATGTCAGCTCTGCCTGTAAACTGACAAGGAACTGAGCACTCTGTCCTGATTTCAAGCAAAAACGTACCAGAAAGTAGAAAGCACTCGCATAGTGGGATCACATAGATCCATCTGAGAGGGTCAGAGGGGCCTCACACTGCTCAGGAGATTATTGCTGGTCTAACGCTGAGCCTCTGAAGGTGGTGGACGGGCAGGGGGGCAGAGGTGGCTGCAGGAGCACTCCTCCCGCTTTCTAAAAAGCAAATAATACACATTAGATGGGGATAAATCAGGATAAACCAGTCTCCCAAGTTTGCTACCAGGCAGCTTGAGCTGCCTCTGGACTCTGCCTGCCATTTATCGCCTTCCAAGCACCCATTCTGTGTTTCCTGGTACCACCGTGTGGCGAAGGGAAGGAACAGGCTGTTAATCAAAGCGGTGGTTAATGAGATAAACAGCACTGCACAAATCCCCGAGTCCACTGGGCTGTGGCAAGGAGGTTCCATGAGGCTGCCAAACCCAGCCTTCCCCAGCCTCAGATCCAGGCTACTTCTGACACCACGCAAGAGAAATTAATTCAGTATCAATGGAATTTTCCTTCCTTGATTTCTGCGGGGTTTGCCAACAAGGAAGCTAATTTGGTCACGGTACAGCAGGGAAACCTGGGCATCTCAAACCAGGCTGCAGTCCAACAAAACCTATTCACCAAACACCCACAGCACAGTTACAAACTCTGGTAATATCTCCAGTAAGAAGGAAATTAGCAGGAAAACTAATGTAATTGCCTAAGTTTACAATCAGACCTCAGGCTAGACTCAGAACCCCTAATATACGTGTGTACAGTTCTTATACTTAGATAACACTTATTTCCATCAACAATAAGCACCGAGATACCACTTTATTAGAATAAAGGCACATAAAATCTCTGGGCTGGGCAATGCTAAGATAGTTCTACCATCACTAGATTAATAGTAATCTACCTGGAACTGCTCTCTCACTTCGTGATTGCTGGATACGCAGCAACAGCAACCAACAAGCTGGGGAGCAGGGGAGGGCTGGTGCCCAGAAGGGAAATTGGTTAAAAATCCAAAAGTAAACTCAGAGGGATAATTGAGCAAAAGGATAAAATGAAATCCATGATCAAATCTGTTCAGAAGGGGATTTAAGTTTGGGATTTAAGTAAAATTTAAGCAAAATGTAAAGTCTTTCAGTACCTGGGGTGCTCTGGAAGGTAAAGTGATGAGATGTTACACACCCAGATCAACTGCAGCCCCTGCAAGACCGTTCCTTCTACGTTTCCTTAGTATTTTCTCCAGGCTGGTTTCATGCACCTTAAGGCAATGAATTGTTCTTTTTTGGAGGCTTTAACACATTTTAATGGATCTCACATTTAGGAATTTTTCCCTTATGTTTTCTGTTGCTATTTCTTCTGCCACACACCAGATTTTCTAGCACCTTAGAAATTCCCTTTGCAAGGAGATGGTTAAAAAACCAAACTGTCAAAAAAATTTTAAAGAAAAGCCCAGCCTTTCACATCAGAAGCCTTCCTAATGTCAGCTTATTAGAACTCTTTATTAGTCAGTATCTCCTCCTCATTAGCCTTAATCAAACTTTACTCAGCGTCAGCTCCCCCTGAGCCATCTCCTTGCCATCCCTTGCCAACGTGAACGGGCGTGCCTTGCAAATTGTGAGTTTAACTACAGCTCCATTTCATCTCTACGAGCTGCAGGATAAAGACCCATTTCTCAGAAATTACAGTCAGCAGTATTAGTCCCTGGGTATGGTATTACCATATCTGGGATGATTTAGGGGCAATGAAACCCCTGTGCCATCAAGCGAGGCGATTCTTCAGGCACAAACGATCCCGCAACTCAATATTCACTGGGTGCACCCACTGAAATTTAGTATGTTTTCCTTCCTTGTTTCTTTTCATACCCACCCTTGGCAGGGCTGGGCTGATGCAAGAAGTATATTGTCACTTTTTCCAAATATAATTGAGCTCTGTGAGTGCAAGACGAAAACTGCTGCAGGAGGGAATTATCCTGCAACTCAAAACTGTTAATCCAAGGATACTGCATCAGGAGGAGCAGGGACAGGACTTTGGGCAGTCTCTTACTGGTTCTCATGCCTTTTTCAACCCCCAAGATTCATTGAAAATAAAACCATGGTTGCAGTAAAGATGGTTCTGCAGGATTACAGTAGGGGACCCACCAGCCTGCAGCGAGTTCACGTTAACTTTGATTCAGTTTTTAATTGTTAATTGCTTTTGGGGAGAGTCCAGAGACTTTGCTCTCTCATTTCTCAGTAATCGAAACATTCTCGAGATCCCAGCAAAAGTCTGAATCACAGAATCTCAGGGATTGGAAAGGACCTTGAAAGCTCATCCAGTCCAATCCCCC
>VXBJ01003997.1:97009-110531 GCA_013400055.1 Nycticryphes semicollaris
CTGTTCGTTCAGCACCGCCCCCCCTCCTCTTTTTTTTTTTCAGGGACCGGGAAACAGGGAAACCCGAGTTTTTCCTGTAAATAAATCAAAAAGAGATGGGGAGAGTTACGGCCAAAGAAGAGTAAGGGAGAGAAGGAGGCGGTGCTAAAATAAAAGAGGAGGAGAAAAAAAATATAAAAATGCAAGAAAGTGACACCAGATTGACCCAGGTGCCACCCCAAAGGGGCCATTTCTCCCACCTGGATGCAGGCACAGCCCCCACCTCGAAAATCTAACCACTAAATACACCCTTGTCCTGCCCCAAAATGTTTAAGCTTTTAATTGAGCCTCACCCAGAACAGGAGGTTCCCCTCCCCAGGTAACCTCAGGCTTTTCCATTCCTCAAATGCCAGAAAAGCTACTTTTTGTTGGGTTTTTTGTGCTCCAGTTGTGCTGATCTTTCACATCTTCACCCCAGAAACAGGAACTGATGAAGTTGAGTTCTGGCTGAAAAGGAGCCTGTAGCTCTGCTTCCACAAGTGTCACTTTAATGATGGGCTCCCGAAACTCGGGAGTGCCATCCAGGGAACACAAGCCTTTTTCCACTGCCTGAAGGATCGACTTTTTCTCCTCCCTTACTACAACAATGGCTTTTATAAAAAAAGGGATTAAAGCTTTCCCTACAAACCTTTTGTAAACCAGATCCTTCAGTCACCACACCTTCGACTGCTTTGTGGAAAACCATGCCGGTGGCTTCTGTCACCTGGGTTGTCATAACACAACTGAAAACCTTTTGGTTTCTTTTAAAGTAAAAAATAAAAGAAAAAACCCAACACATTCTTCAGGAAACCATGTTCTTCAGTAGAAGACAGTCTCCCCATCACAGAATGCTATGGCATTGGAAGGAACCTCTGGAGATCATCTCCTCCAACCCCCTGCCAAAGCAGGTCCCACAGGAACGTGTCCAGGTGGGGTTTGAATGTCTCCAGAGATGGAGACTCCACCACCTCTCTGGGCAGCCTCTGCCAGGGCACCCACTCTTCACTTTGAGGGTGGCAGAAGTTCCTCCTCATGTTTAGTTAGAACTTATGTTCAAGTTTGTGCCCCTTTCCTCTTGTCATGTCCCTGGGCATCACTGGAAAAAGACTGACCCCATCCTCCTTGAAGCATTGATCAGTTCCCCCCACCTCAGTCTTCCCTTCTCCAGACTAAAGAGCCCCAAGTCCCTCAGCCTCTCCTCATCAGAGATGCTCCAGGCCTCTAATCACCTTTGTGGTCCATCAGCCCAGCTGCCAAAGAAGACCGGAGAGCGAACTATTGCCACAGACAACTCGTGAACCACTGAAATGTGAAGACAGAAAAATAAAATATTTCAAAAGAAGTTAAACCCCCCCCCCCAAACAACAAAATACCCCAACCAACCAAGAAAAACTCTAATCCCCAAAAACCAAAATCACCAGCTCCCATCAGCTCGGCACACGTTAATCCAACCTGCCCTTCGCTACTCACACCAGAGGAGGTTGTTCCTTGCACGGGAGCTTCCTTCGGCCCAGCCCGGGGAGGAGGAATGGGGGTAGCAGCACATCGCTCCCACCAGACTCTAAAAAGAAACCACAGCCTTCAAATCCCTTCCAGTCTAAGAGCCACCGGGGGAGAAGTCTGTCACAAGTTAAACGATATTAATTAGACCTGGATGCCAACTTCGTTACACTTTCAAAGTGGCTCTACGGACTTTTTTTTAAATAAGTTTGGTACGAATACACTTTATTCATGGTTTGACAGTGTAGTTCTCTTCACAATCACATTCAGAGTGCTGAGCTGGCAGCACACTTACAAGTCTGTTTAAATCTGCATTTTTTCTAGTTTTCACCTGGAGGTAAAAAGGAACAGCAACAGCTGGGGCTGCTGCACCTGCACCAGAAACAAACAAACAAACAAAAAAAAAAATCAAGACATTTTTCTCTTATTTTGACCACGGGGACGGAATCCAGAAGAAATCAGGAGACTGAAACAATCTTGGAAATTAGCCCATCTCCCTGCCAATGGAAAACTGAGAACAAACACTCCACAGCTGCTCCGTCCACTCCCATTAAAATCTGCTAAATGTCCCTTCTAAACCATTCTGGCCGGGGTCAGAGGTTGGTTTTGGCTCCTCTGTTCCTGAGCTAAGCCCACCCTCATTCCCTAGAAACAGGACATGAAGTCATAGCTCCACAGAGGTCTAGAAGGGATTTGACATACTGTATCCATCACCTGGTTTTAGCTAACTCCTTTTCCTGGTTTAAGCCTTGAAGTTAATTCCCAACCAATCTTTGGGATTAATCCTCTCCCTCCAGAAAGCAAGACTCCCCTTATGGGACAGCAGAGGAAATGGCAACAGAAGATTCACTACTGTGAAGCCATGGGAAGAATTCAGGTCCAGACTGGTTTAACAGGACTGAATTGGTTTGCCTGGGCCACCTCACGAGTGGTCAAACAGAACGGGAGGCGCGTTTCAGAGAGCTTCTTGTCACTGTCAAGTGCCAAGCAGCAGAGGTCTGACGGGGTGCATCTGTTCTCCATCACCAGAGGCAGGGAGGTGAGACAGAAGGACGGCATTACCTTCCTCAGCAGCATTCACAGAACCAGAAGAGTTCACAGTACTCTGTCCCCACCCTCAGACAGGGCCAGGGGGGATGTAAAGTCCTAGTGCCAGCCCTGCGTCCCCACTGCAGAACCACACTGAGCGATCTCCTCTGGGCAGCAAGCAGCCGTTCCCTCCAACGCGGTTAAAAACCGTCTTCCCAAGACCAACCCAGCACTTATGTCACGCAGACACCGTGCACAGTCTTTCAAAGAAGTCCGCTCTCTTGTGCTCTAGTGCCTGTAGAAAGCCCTGGATTCTCTCTTCCCGCATGGCGGTGCATTTCTGCAACAGTGTCCGTCGGCGCTGAGAATCTCCGTGGGACGTGAAACCCTCCTGCTGCAGCTTCTCTGTCACGTAAGCCTGATCCCTTTCCATCTGCTGTCGCCTCCTTTCCTCCATGTAGGAGTCTCTGGCCTTCTAGGGTGAAAAGCAGCAGAATGTTAGCACTTTAGCCGGCCTTTCAAGTTCGCCTGTGGTACAGACACAAGGCTGCACAGGTTAGGGGAGAGCTCGCCTCTACTCGGCCATCAATCTGCAGGTTAGATGAAGGGTGGCCCTGTGTGCGCCTCCTCCGCTTGGAGGCAGCCTGCTAGGTGGGTTAGGAAAGAGGAAAAAAAAAACCCATAACACGGGGATATCCTTCTGGACTTTGTCCCCAAGACATAAGTCTGCTCACAGCGTTCATTCCTACTTAAAATAGATAAAGGTCATGGCGGATTGGGGGGAAGACCCTCAGATATCAGAATTGGAAAGGAAGAGCATACAAGAGGACTTTCAAACCCCAGGCATGCACACAAGCTATCCTCGCTGGTGTCATCACAGAATCTTTGATCCTATTCACATGGCAGCTGAAAGGTTTTAGGGGATTGAGAACAATGATTTATGGGGCAATTCCTTGAGCTGATGATCAGGTATTGAGTTAATCAGCTTCAGTAAGTAAAGCAAAAGTGGGCTCAGCGTTCCCAAATGCCTGCAATCTCATAACGTACCAGCTCGAGACACAGCAGGATGGGCAGGAGAAAGGTAAAAGCAGTAGCTATCCCTTGCCTGCCTTTCAAGTATTTGAAATATTTTTGCAGAGCATCACTTTTGGATTTCTTCTTCTTCCTGCACATATCCAAGCCTGCAGCCTCCAACGGCAAACACACATCTCCATGCAGGAATACGAAGCTTTCATTTTTAAAGAGAGTAAAACTGGTCACTGTGACATAACCTGTCGCACACACTGAGAGGGTGCTGGCATTTCAAACGAGCAAGATGAAATAATTATTCTAATGAGTGCCTGACTCACTCACTCTTCACCACACTTTCCCTGCGCCCAAGTCGGTAGTCTATGCTCTGGCACTGTAAATCAGCTTTTGTTGTGCTGGGAAGGAAAGTAGACACAACCCTAGTTACAGCAAGCCCACTGAATTGGTAACACTCCACTGCTGTAGCTCCCCTTATTTGAAATGCAAAGTTCATCAGCCTGTTCAGCGTAAAACAAAGTGACAAAACTTGGACATAGTGAAATTCTGTCTATTCACCAGGAAAGAGCCAGTGAGAGGACTTCCATAGGGCAGGATTGCAAACCACCATCTGCATTCTCTCTCTAGATCTACCACGATCTACCTAGATCATAAAGCAGGTTATTGCTAATCCTGGCACTAAGTGGTGAGCAACAACCAGCCACCAGCCTCCCTTGAGCAGCAGGCTAACTGGGAAATGCAGATGGCTATTAAACACGATGCTGTTTGAGTTGCTGGAAGGAGGATATCTTTTGTCAAACATCCCCAGATCAAGTGAGGTTTTTTTCTGTACCTTGTCAAACCTTCCATCCAACCTGCCTATCCACAGCTGCTGGTATATATTCTGGCTTCTCAGCAAGTCCACCCCGTAGTCCCACTGTTCTCCCTCACAGGCATTCCTTCCAGCAAGGTGATTTGTTGCAAAAGTTCCAGCTACTTTCGGCTTTCAAGCTCACCTATTTCAAATCTGGGGAAAAAGTCTTAATCTCAGTAGTTCTTTTGAGTGAGAAGTCCTCCCTCCCGCACAACCAGGCTGCACCCTTAAAACAAGGGCAGCCTCATACACTGCAGACAAAGTGGGTTTGACAGCAAAAACAACTAACCAAGGAACAAATCTGGCCGATAAGAAACGTTAATAATAGCAGAGCATGAACACACATCGAGCCACAAACAAGAGCTAAGACAGACGAGACTCACTGGGAACAGAAGCAGCATTTTGTTACCCATCAGAAATTAGCACTAGGAGCAAGAGTCAGCACAGTGACCTTACTGTTCAAGAGCGAGGCAAAGCTAATGTCAATGACAAACACTACAGCCTTTTTTGCTTTCCTCTTCATGCAGAAGGTGAATTGCCATTAGTTGTATTAATACAATGAATTGTTGGTAGGAAAAGGGCAGACTTGGGGCAGAAATAGGAATAAAAGAAGTTAAAGACTTGGAAGAACTTGGATGTTTCCAGACTGGATGGACCTGATTAAGTTCAGCCAGAAACACAATCATCTACAACATTTTGACAACTCTGAGGCGAGAAAGGTCCCTGAAGGAAAAAAGGGCAATATAATGCCCATCTTAAAAACCAGAGGACTCAAATAATTAAAGGACACACTCAGCAATCAGATCAGGTGGAGCTAAAAGCTCCTCCTCCTGCCAGTTACTGCTGTCTCCGTGCTACAAACTGCTCCCCCCTGAGATTTCCCCACCAAGAGCTCCAGCTCCCAAACTTGTTTTGCTTAAAAATAGCCAGATTACTAAGTTGAACCAGGTCAGGGAGAGCTCATGACAACAGATCTAAGAGGGGAGGAACAATGACAGCCAGCAATAGGAACAATCTCTTCAGTAGGTACATCTGGACCCACAAGAGGACACTTGCCCAGTGTCTCACAGCCCAGGTGACCTCACTTCAGCTCCCAGAAAGGAAACTCTAAACCCACTTGTTACAACCCTAAAACCAATAGCAGAGTTAGAGGAAGAGCTTGCAAATTCTCCCTGCTCATTCCCGAGTGAACTCAGCAGTCCTTACTTAAGCCACTGATGAAGTGCTTGGAGTTAAACTGGTTGATTTTGCCCTGCTAGCAAATCAGGAGCCCTTACTGGTTCTGTCCTGTCAGCTGAGGAGTGAAGACAGATACTTCCAGGTGGTGGAACAAGCAATGAGTAACAGAGACAGTGGTGACTTCAGATAATTTAGCTGTTCCCAAAGCAGAGGAGATAAGATTTTGTAACAAGCCGCATGGGTCCAGGAGAAGCAGCGTTAGCTGCTAACGAAACAAAAATCTTAACTAACCACACCAAATGAACAGTTCTTGTGTTCCCACTTTGCACACTCACACCCCATCTCTGGCACATCACTGAGCAGGGTTTTCCATCTCCCTAAGGCTCCCTTACCTGTAAAGCGTTGTAGTTCATCTGGAACCGCAGGATGGCCTCACACAAGTTCCAAAAGGAATATTCTGGCCACAAGACTGACTGAAACACCAAGCACGAATGGGATGT
Source organism: Nycticryphes semicollaris (assembly GCA_013400055.1). Lineage (NCBI taxonomy): Eukaryota > Metazoa > Chordata > Aves > Charadriiformes > Rostratulidae > Nycticryphes > Nycticryphes semicollaris. The sequence goes on from VXBJ01003997.1 coordinate 103,115, forward strand.
CTGCAAAAAACAAGATCACCAACAACGTAATCATCTAGCAAGGGAAAAAGTCATCAAGATGCAGGTCTGCTGGTCAAACAATGCCAGTTTTCCCCACAAAGACTTTAGCTAGACTGTGGTATCAGATTCTACTTAAACTGAAATAAATGCCAACCAGGAGAGTCTGAAATTGCACAATGTAGAGACTTCCTAATTAGTTTTTAATGCTGAGACACTAGTCATCCATTCCTGCAAAAATACCAGGAGAATTCTTTCTGTGTTGGTCTTCACAGAGGTATTTTTTAATAGCTTAAGCATCATGGACATATAATAAAACTAAAATAGCAACACTGGACTATCAAAGGCTGACTTAAGGGAATAAGAGATGAACTGAAGATCAGGACATGACATTTAAACCATTCATCAAATGACATCTCATGATATTCTTTGCTGCCCACTCGTGGCATTTAAAGTGCTTAATGAATCTAAGAGTTGTGGTGCACCAAAGGTATCCTAGAGCTGAAAGGTGCAAGGTTTTAAGTTAAAACCTATTTTTGCCATCAAATCCCTCCAAGTTTCAGGTAAATGCGCACCTATGACCATTACTACAAAAATCCAACACTTTAAAAGGATCCTGCACGACTCAAGAGTTGTAATGATATCTATTAGTGTCAATTCTATGCCAAAAACTACTGTAAGGACATTTTCTTTGACACCAGGGAATCATTCTGAATAGCGCAACGTCCTCCTATTTTGGGAGTGTCAGGGTCAGAGTGTCAGTAAACCCAGCCTCCGAGGCACCTCTGCCAGCACCACCACCAAAAGGAGCAAGCAAAACGTTACTTGACAGCACTGATGTGCCCCAAAAAAATACAGGGAGGAGAGGGAGATGCCTTGGTAGGCAACCACAGCTCAGGCCAGAGCTTCCGTGAACTTGCCAGTTAATTAAGTTGGAAGATGAACATTTCATGTGGTTGCTTAAAGGCAATTAGGTTTTGGCTCCAAATTGTAAACCCAAACCTTAGTTTCAAGTACAGCAGCTTGACTCAAACATTCTCCTGCTAAGTACAGGAGAAAGAGAAACGGAAGCAGCTTTTGGATACTGTAAGTACAAACACATGAACTTCATATGTTTTAAGAGCTTCTTATGTTTTACCTCAGCAGCCCAATTGTGCTGATTTGACATTGCCATCCTTAGAACCTGTCTTGCAGGGTCTTGTTTCATTAGGAAAGTCAAATATACTTGTGAAACTGTCACAAGCCAGGCACGTAGGTTACATGTACACTGTAGGGTTACACCTCCAAAACCTACAGCTGACATGCGATAAACACCTCTCCCAGGAATCTAGAAATCCTTCCTGGGATTTCCTCATCCCAGGAAACATATTGCCAGGTTAAATTAATCCAAGGAATCACCTCAATGTGAGAAGAGGAGCAAAAGGATGAGCAATTAATTATGTCCTTGACTTCTGTCAGGTAGCCTAATCTGTGATTTCTTATGAAGGAGGATACAATCTCACTGCTGCAAAGTATGTTAAGAAATCCCAGAACCGCAAGAAACAGTTTCCTCAGAGGAGCCCCAGCTACTCAGTCCATCCAAGAAGTTAGTTACCCACCCCCTGGCAGAAAGAGTTTAAGACCCTTCAGGTCAGCTCGTGCCTGGAGTCAGTAGAACACTCTCTGATCAGTAGAACACTCTCTGATGCAAAAAGTGGAATATTTCATGGAGAAAACATAGACTTTACCTGCCAGAGCAAGAAATCACTCAACCGAACCTCTCCAGAAGTTCGAATCAGGAGGTCTGGATCAGGAGAGTTGTTGGTGTACAGACACTTATCAAGTAACGATTCAGACACATCACTAGGAAAGACAAACACATCTTATTAAGATCACTTTCCTGATCTCATGGAGGTGCCACGATTAAATTGGAATTACCGAGGGGTTTCTTTATAAACACAGAACTTGCAGATTAAAACTGGGTGGTGGAGCTGCACCACAGCCAATCATCAACTTGCTTCTGATGGACACTGCTGTCTGCTCCACAGGCTATTTCAGATGTTCTTTCATCCCCCAGAACATCTCCCCCCTGTGCTCTTTGAAACATAACACAGAGGTGGAACCAGACTGTGAGGACTTCCATCTGGAGGAGAGAGCAGAGTCCTAACTACTCCATCTCCTCCAGGGTGGAGGAATGGTTCAGTTCTCGTGATTCATGTGTTGTTTGACCTCATAGCTAAGACTGCCAGCCAAGCAGCCAATTGTTGTGGCATAAAATCTGCCTTCACATTTAAACTAACTTAAGACACAGCCCAAATTTCTCTTCTGTCTTGGTTGTGTATCTATCACCACAGTAACCGAAGTAATAAAAACCAAACATTGCATAGTAATTTTAAGTCATTTGTTCCAGTCATACTGGTTTAATGAGATCTATTTAAAAGCCATTTGGCTTCTGAGAGGTTATTAATAAAGCGTAGGAGGCAATACAGGCAGTCTTCGTCTGTGAAGCCTGACACTGAAAGACAAGAGTTACCTGGGTTCGAGCAGTCCTTGTTCCACCCCCCATGCCATCTCCCTGACAGCATTGCTGATTTCATGTCTCGAGGTGTATGCAAAGCAGACATTTAAGAAGCATCTGAAAAGAGGAGAAAGATGTAAAGACTAACCTAAGGAAGGTCAGTAGATGACAGAGAGAAAAATATTTACAATAGTTGCATCTGCTTGTAGGACGAAGAGGAAAAAGGTGTGGCAAGTCTGCTAAGTCTCAACCTTCAAGTAAAAGAGGAAGGTGTGAGGTATCAGCTACTTTAAACTGGGAATTACTTACTTGTTGTAGTTCCTAGTTGCCAGCACAGCTTGGGCAATCAGCTCCTGGATATCCAAGGGCAGAAGTGGCAGGTCCCCGAGGACACGGATACACACCCCGTGCTTCTTCAAGCTCTCCCTACACCCAACACCAAGAGTGAGGACTACAGAAAACAGAGCAGTCTCCACTGTTTGCCATGTTTGCCCTGCATAACACCCACCAAACAAAAACATGAGGCAGGCAGCAGACATAGCTTCATCAAAACCGAGAACTAAGAAAAGGCAAAATGACTAAATGTTTTTCAGGTGTTGAAAGCTGGCTTAGACTTGATCATCCCAAACCATTCCGTAAAGGGAAACTGGTCATTCCCCATACAAGCTCCTAAGGTCCAGATAAACCCAAAGGACTATAAAATGATCACAGATTAGGCAATTCCTCCATGAAATTATGAAAAACCATATGGATAACTTAGAATACAACCATGGACTCTGGGCACCTCTAACTAATCAAAAATTAAGATGACTTAACGGCCACCCACAGAGCGGCACAATTACCTTCTGGTGTAAGGAAAGATTAATGTATCAATGAGGGTGGGATGAAGGTGGTGGAGTGAATGTCAGATGAGACAGGAAGCCATCTGTGCCTGCTATAGCTTTATTCTGAGCAGAATGGTGGTCTGTCTGGTGCTACAAACTCCCTGATGAAGGGCCGCATTGGGTAGAAACCAGGGAGATGGCCTCTCAACTCTGATCTTCTCAACTTCTACTAACACACACACGCTGTCCTCTCCCTCCCATTCTTCCAGCTGCACTCTCTCACTGCCTTTCCAATTTACTTCAGCCAGATTAGCACCCCCCTTCCATGCATCACTCTTTGCACTGGTCAGGTGTGGGGCAATGAGCATATCCACTGAGCGACGGGGTATGGTAACACTACCCCCTGCTCCCTCAGACCTCTATTACTATTGCATCTACACACAATAAATGAACTCATTCTCCAACTCCAAGTGACTTAACACACCACGTGCCCATATGCAAAGCAAATCACTGAGCTAAACTCTGATCTGCCAAGAATATGGTGACAGAATTTAAGACAAGGTTTTGATACTTCATGAAAACAAGGCATCCAGCACTCTAGTGCTAAGGAAGAAGTTCTAATTGTGCCATGCTTATCTGAAAGCTGTACTGTCTCCTCGGTTTGGATGGGATTGTTGCACAGTGAGACATGTGATAAGGACACAGATCTGGTGTGTTTGGGGACTGTGCATGCTCAGGAGCTGTATATCCCACCCAGGCAGGCAGAGCCCCTCAAAACAAATCTCCAGCTGGGTGTGGAGAACAGCTTCCTTATTCGTGTTCTGCTTCAGTTTCACCCTGGGGGATACAGGCGTGAGAGGCTTCTTACTGTTCTTCCAGTAGGCGGGTAAATTTCTGTCTTGCCAGATCCATTAGTCCATCCACCTCCTCCTTGGAGCGTTTGAAGTTCTCAATACTAAAGGCATAAACAGTGACCTCCCGAATGCCCAGATTTAAGCACCACCTTAGTGTCTGCAAGAAGACAAAATATAACGGAAGACAGAAGTCAGGTAAACTCAGACAATCAGACAGATCAGCAAGACCCAGCTTCTCCACTGCTAAAACCTTCCTGTCATTTCCCACTATGCCAAGACCGGATCAAGAGAAACAATCATCAAGAGCTGAAACTGAAACCCACTTGATGAGAACTGCAGATTCATCTTAAAGAACAGAAGGAAAACATCACTATCTAAGGATGTGAATCCACAACAGATGGGATTAATCCACCCAGGGGAAGTGCTTCTTGCAGTTAACATTCTAAGTTATATAATATTGCACCTTTCCAAACCTTTTCAAAGAAATTCAACCTGCTTCACAGAATTAAAAGCTTCAAGATCTGCAAGGCAGATATTTTAACTGAGTGTAAAACAGAGGAGAAAAAATAGCTGATTAGAGTGACTCTGAAGGATGACAGGAAGAGAGAGAAGGGAGCTGAAGTTGGAAACTGAGAACCCTGATGACTAACGTCAGCTGCAAGCACAGGCCTGACTCCAGTGGAGAAAAGGAACACATTACACCAGTCAGGCAGTAAACACAGCCAGGTAGTGAACACAGCTCAAACTTTCAACACACAATGTAAAGGCAGCAAACATCCTTCCCACCTGTGCCAGCTTATCAAAGCCTTGTGAATGCCCCTGCTGTCTCTCTACATGGCACTTTCGGGCATAACGGCGATTGCCATCCATGATGAAGGCAACATGCTTGGGCATCGGGCCTGCCTAGAAAATAAGGAGAAACACATCAGACCAGAAAGCAAACAGCCAAGCTGGCATCTTGTATCCCACAGAGTTTAGTCCCGCTGCTCCTGGCAGCACCACCTATTTGCAGGAGCGCAATGTGTATTTCTCAGCTTCAGGTCTGGAGCTGGAAAGAGTAAGATGCTAATTATCTCTTTGCTAACCCCGGTTTAGGCTACCTAAAAAGCGTATCAGTACTGACTGTTGCTTAAACAACTTTGCCCTCTCCCTGGTTTCCATCACGTGACAGAGAACTGCAGTGTCCAGGAGAGAGCAGCACTGCCCCAGCTGCCTCCCTCCAGGCACCGGGGAGGACTCACACAGTTTTATGCTGCGATAATTTTAAATGTTTATTATTTCAGAGTCTAAGGGCATTTTCACAAACACAATAAGCTTAAGAGAAAACAAAAAAAAAAAAGTCACAAGACTTTCCCCTACTTAAGGGGAGTATTCCTTTCCACTGACCTCATTAGGTCTGCACAGATCCTTTTGCAGGAAGGACAGCATCACCAATTTCAAGACTCTGCTGAGCAAGGACAGATTTTTCCAGGAATTGGTGAGTTATTATTCTCATCAAGAGAAACCCAGTTTCTTGTCTCAGACTCCTAATACAACCATCTTGCTTCTCTTCCTCCTTACCATGCCCTGCCTTCATCACCAAGGGCACGAAACAAGGAAGCCTGGGAGTGTAAGCTCATTATTGGCAAGCACTGCCTTCAGCCTCACTCATTTGCAAGACTAAGCTTAAGTAATTTTCCATCCCCAGATGCTGTTCAGGGATGTACATCCAGTGTCAGTGCTAATAAGCACCCTTGCTAGCAACACTATCTTTCTAGAGCAGAGCAGTCACAGAGACAGTTCCACTCTGAATCCTGATGAACCTGCCAACTCTTTACTGCAGTAACCAAATTCCTTCCTTACCTTAATGATGTTGGCACAAAATCTCTCTATGATGGTGAGCTCGCCTTCTCTGATCCACGACATGTCTTACAGAGAGCTCCTTTTCTTTTCCCATGGAAAGATGAAAATAAAGGGGTTAGTGGTACAGAAGATTCCATTTGAGCTCAAAGCAGTGCAACAAACCACCATGTTGGAAAAATAAGCTTTAACTAGCTGCTTTGGGGACTTTTAATCACTTGTACAGTCCTTCAATAAGTAGACAGTGGAAGAGCTCAGAAATGAGTTCTGGTTTTCCAGCTGTACGTCATGAGAGTGGATTCTGCACTAGCTGGAGCAAGAAAAAAAAAGCACAAACCACCGTTACTGTGTCTTCCTGCTGAACTAGCTGGTGAGTGAGCACAGACCCACAATTTGGGCTACTGCCAGGCGAGTCACGGGGTGGCAGCAGCACAGACTGACCTTCAACACTTTTGTGCTGGAGTTGCGGGAAATCTTCAAATGAAGAAACCGTCTACATCACCAACTACTCTGCACTTGTATCATCACTGATATTTTCCTTCAAAAGTGAAAAACTTTAGCCTCTGGAGCTGTAAAAAGACTGGGTTGTTTGTGTTTTTTTTTTTACCATATTATCTGCACATCAAATACTAAGATCTGGTTTTAGCCAACAAGAGTTTGCTGAACTTCCATGTTAATCGTCAATTCTCTCAATTAAGAACTCTGAGATACATGGGCAAAGCAACTATGAAAAGAGAGCTGTGAGGGAAGCAGGGCAAATACAGCCACCTGCTACTCATCGAGGGACCAAAGCAGATTCAAATTACACTTGATTGCATTAGTTTTCCCATATGGGCCTTCTCTGCCTTTTCCTTCAGGAAGGGACATCTAGCCACAAATGCAGCCACAAAACATTAAGGCAAAGAACTGCTGAACCTCAAGCTCTGTTACTAAAGCTCTTAATGCTCCCCTTGAACAGCTCAGGCTGAAAACACATCCTCTTCCAACACCACCTTTGACTCTTAACAGTAGTCATAGAATCATCTAGGTTGGAAGGGACCTTTCAGATCATTGAGTCCAACCATCAACCTAACCCTGACAAAAACCATCACTAAACCATATCCCTCAGCACCACATCCGTGTCTTTTAAATACCTCCAGTGATGACAATTCCACCACTTCCCTGGGCAGCCTGTTCCAGTGCTTGATAACCCTCCCAATGCGTGATAAGCCCTCTTTTATGTACGATTTCACATAGTCACCTAAAAAATAACCCTCACGAAAAAGCCCCTTGTCTGTAAAGCAGGGACAGAGCACCAGAAAGCCCGTGACTGGGGTGGCTGCAGCCAGAGGAGGCTTTACACCCCGCCCCCGTCCGCTCTTTCTGTGGCAGGCAGCTCTCCCCGCCGGCATCGAGCAGAGAACGGC
>VXBJ01003997.1:113817-127371 GCA_013400055.1 Nycticryphes semicollaris
AAAAAAAAAAACCAACCCCAAACCAAACAACAAAACAAACAAACCCCAAAAAACCAAACTAAAACCAACCCAAAACCAAACCCCAAAACAAAGACGACAGACAAACCCAAAGATACGTCATTCACGCACGTCCTAGTGCAGGTTTCACTTGGCGTTGGCTTCGGCACGGGCCGGGGGGGGCGAGAGGGGGGTCTACCCCAGGAGAAGGGCTGTCCACCGGGGCCAATAAATAAAGGCAAGACTTGGGGGGGAAAGGGTGGAAAGGGGGGAGCGGTGGGGAAGGAGGACGGCAGCCGCTAATGACCCGGGGCACCCTTTTCCTCTTCTCCCCCCCAGGGAGGCTCAAGCCAGGGGGCCATGGGTTTCTGGAGTGTGGGGTGGGCAGGGGGAGCAGAAGTGTGTTTTTGTCCCACGTGGGTTGGATCCACAGCCCGTGGGAAGACATCCCCCCTCCCCAACAGGTTGCATGAACCCATGGCTGGATTCGTGCGAGCCCTCCCAGAGTGGGTTATGGACACGGCCTCCCAGAGAAAAAGCTGCCAGTAACATCTTCGTCACTGGGCTCTCCCCCGTGTCTGGTGCTCAAGGCTTTTAACAAATTTAGCATTTCTGCCCCGTGAAACCCTCCCGCCCCCCGGCTCCACATTTCGGAGGTGGGGAGAAGCCTTAGAGGGGAAGAGCTGGCTGCATAGAACACCTTGTGCTCTCTGGGCTGACACTGGGAGGGCTGCGGGGGGTAGTGGGGTGGAAAAAAGTGGGTTTTCTTTTGACTTGATCTCCCCCAAGCAGCAGCTTGCAGCCCAGCCCTGAGAGATGCCCCATTTCCTTCCAGACTGAGCCCAAATCTGGGCTCTGCTGGTTTCAGCAATGGGGCCACCAAGGAAAAAACTGCAAATCCTGGCGCCGACCTGTGAGGGAGAAGCTGGGAGAAGCAGAGGGACCCATGGGGCCGGCCCATGGGGATCTCCCTGGTGCTTTGCAGTCAGCTTTTCCCCCCCTCGGCCTCCCTCCTTGGGGCAGAGAGGGTCAGGGCCGGCACAGGAGCGTGTCCCATGCAGCTCATCCAAGCTGTGCCGGAGCCTGATTGAAACTCGGGAGCCATGAGCCCTTCCCTGAGACGTTGCTTCTCTGCTCCTCCTCCCAGATACACTATTGCCTGTCTTCATTTAGGAAAAAAAATAATATGGTGGGGTTTGTTTTTTTAGCTGGAAAAGGTGTGTGTTGGGTGCTGCTTCCCCCTACTTTTTTTGGAGTGAGCCATCCCGGTTAAAGCAGGGCTTTCCCTGGGCTGAGAAAAGGGGGGAAAAAAGGGTCTGTGCAGGGACACCGGGTCCCTGCTGTTAGCGCTGCCGTCTTCCCTCCCCAGTCCTTCACCCTGCCCTCCCTCCTCTGAGCCCCCACGGCTGCCCGTTGCCTTGCCAAAGCCTTTTCATCCCGGTGGAAGCCCCCCCCTGCCCCGTCACCCGCCATCATTCCCGGGTTTCGGGGAGGAGGGCCGAGCTGTGCATGTCCTCCTCCTCTCGGAAGTAGGCAGGTTTTCCCTGGGAGCTGGGGGACTGCTGTGCTTTCGCAGGGCAGTTGGCGACCATGTGGCTGATGCTCTGGCAGAAGTGGCATTTCTTGGGCTGCGGCGGGAGCTTGCACTCTTTGGCATGGTGGTCCAGCCCGCCGCAGTTGTAGCATCTGCCGAGGGTGGGAGTGGGGAAGAAGGGCAAGGAGAGAGATTCGAGGAGGAGAAACAAAATAAAGCGGGATGCTGAAGTGGCTGAACTTGGGATCCATCTGTTTTTGTACCCAGAGCCAGGCTTAAAATAGCCCGGACATGATGGGGACATGGGGTCAGCTCTTTGGGGGTAGATGGTGGCTCTGGGTTTGGTCCCTGCTGAGCCCCAGCTCCAGCACGGACAGTTTGGAGCTGGCTCAGTGGTGCTGCTGGTACCCAGGAGATGGCAGCAAACCCCCGCACCGAAACCAAGGGACGAAAATCGGGGATGTCAGGGGGCTTCCACCCCTCTGGCTCCATCATGGTTCTGGCTCCTGTGCCTACAGTCCCTGTGCCCAGCGTTACACGCTACAGACCAAGAGCCTGCAGCAGAGTAGGAACAGGCAATTGGACAACAGACAGCCCCAGCCAGGAGATCGGTTGCAGGGACCGACCGTGACCATCGGTGTGGAGACAACCCCCAAATGTGACTTCTCTCATGGCTGTAACCCTTGGGTGCCACCTTCACACCAGAGTGGTGTGGGCAGAGGGAGCCCTTTTTAAATGCTGCATCTGCCTAGGATGGCCACAACCCTTTGCTCTTTCCTTTTCCTTCCTGGTTCCTTCCCGACTGATTTTAAAACCCACTTGAGAGAACATCTGGGAGCATCCCCTGGGAAAGCTGGGACGAGACATCCCCGGGCAGCCGGGATGGAGAGGATGGGAGAGGAAAAGCGGGGATGAAGAACTGGCCAGAAACTTGCCCCGGGGCTCCCAGCCTCACCGTGGGAGACGCTGCCAGGACGTCCGGCCATTTCCTTCCCACAAGGAAGGGTTTCTCTTCGAGAAAATTACCCCTGCCCAGTGCAGCTCCCCCAGACGAGGGGAGCAGCTGCCTGGGGTGTCCCTGACCTCTGCCCTTTCGCTGCTGCTTCACTGCCCTTTCCCCACCAAGCGGCATCTGCCACTCATTAACCGCCGAAGGAAAGCCACTTTCCCAGAGGAAGGGTCGCTGCCCACCCTGCCAGATCCAAGCCCGTCCCCACACCGCGGGCAGGGTTCCACGCAGCTCTTGGTGCCCACAGAGCTTGGTCCCTGGCCCAGATGGGTCCCCAGTTGCCCCTTACCGGTCTCCTTTCGATCTGCGTTTCTGGAGGCTCTTGCCTTTGGGTCTCCTCTCACTGCCGATGCAGAAGACGCCCCCAGGGCCGGTCACCCGGATGGACTCCAAACCTTTGGATGACTTCTTAAAGGTGAACTCGACAGCTTCGCCCTCCTTCAGGCTGCGGAAACCCTCCATGTGGAGTTTGCTCTGATGGGGGAGGAAAGGATGAGGGTCAGCATGGAACTGGGCCGTCCGCTGGGCACACAACGAGCTCCAACCCAGCAACGTCCTCCCCGTGCCTTCCCCTTGTGAGGGGCTGGGTACTGGATGCAGAGCTCAGCCAGGCACCTTCATCTCCTTAAATTCTTTGGAGCCCTGTTTGCTAATGCAGAGCCGTCAGCGAGCTGAGACACCCAGTCAAGTAGGGCTTGCTGATTTGGCAAGCGAGGGCCAGCAGAGCCCAGCTCTAACCCAAATCTCAACAGTATTTGCTGCAAAATGCTGTCTCTCAGCACTGCAAAACAGCCCCTTTCTCCCACCAACACCCTGGGCTGGGGAGCAAGAGCTGCTCCTGCACCTTCCGACACCCTGGGCTGGGGATGCTCATGGGGGTGTCCAATAATAGCATTTTTAAAAGACAAAAGGATCTCAAGTCTTTGCACTGGTTTCCCTGTGGAGGAGCAGGACCTGCGGGACAGGGGCCAAACCTCCTGCACACACAGCAATCAGGAGGCTGAGAGCTGTCACTGCCAGCCCATGGGGGGCCCTGGACAGCCCCCTCACTGCAGCTCGCCTCTGTTCAAGCCCTTTAATTGCCTCCAATAATTAATTAAGCAGCCATTTGGCCCTGGTTCGTCACTGCTGGGGGCATCTCCTGTCCCTCCCAGTATTGCCACATCGGTCATCACCGTGCAATCAAACTTGGATGTTCCGAAAGACCCAGACTGAGGAGGAGGGTTGTGAGATGATAGGAAAAAAAAATTAATAATAGTAATAAAAATCTCCTCCACTTTCTTGAGGTCTGTCCATTTTAGCAGAACAAACCACTAAGGAGCTGAGACAGGCGATGCAGCCGACCTCTCTCGCTCTCCCTGTGTCAGCAAGCGCTGCCCGGAGCGTTGCTGCCTGCTCTACCAGGGGACCACTGCATCCTGGGCAGCGATTCGAGCAGGGCTTTTGCTCAGCTTCGTTAGTGGAGCCCAAACGAGCAGGAGCAAAGAGTTAAGAGGGATTTGCTGGCAGAGGGAGGAGCAGCCCCAGCGGGGCTGGGGATTCCCGGCAGAGCCAGCGCCAACGCCTGCGCGGCCGCAGCAGGACCCTGCATTTATGAATGGAGCATCTCCCCCATTCATGGCCTGGCGAGTTCCCGTCACGTGGGCCACGGCCACCCATTCTTCCCACACTGAGCCTCCCCGTGCACGCTGCCTGAGGATGGACAGGCACGCTCAGTTCCCTTCTTCCACCCCAAGTCTCACCAGGACCCATGTAGAAACACCCCACATAAAAGCAGAAAGGGAAGAAACAGAGTTGTGGGGGGGTTTAGGGGTGATTTTTTTTTCACTGTGGTCTTGCAGGATGCGCAAACAAGGGAAGTGGGAATGCAGCCGAACTTGAGGAACAACCCTCCAGACCCCTTTTTCTGCTGCTTTCCCCCCTGTTCTGTGTCTGGGGGACCAGCTCCAGGTGGGACAGACCCCACGTGTTGGGCCAAGTCACCCACATTCACCCGCTCCACTTGCCTGCTGGGATGGGGTACAGGGTGGGGATCCTCAAAAAACCTTTGCTCTCTGAGCTGCTCCTGCTCTCAAAAGGGAGAGCCAAACCATGACCTACGAGGTCCCCAGTGAAAACAAGGACATGACAGGGTCTCACAGCAACCTCCACCCATCCGGCTCTGGGCAGTTCCATCACCACCTACCACTGGCAAACACCCTGTCAATGCTCAGTGCAACAGCCAGAATTTGATCCCCAACCCCAACTCAGGTTCTCCCCAGTGCTGAGCATCCCCAAGGATGCTGAGCACTGCCTGAGCAGGAGCTCTGTGTCTAAAGGAGCTGCCAGCACAACACAGGAGGTTTCTGGCTCAGCCTTGACACCTCAGAGTCAGCCGCTCGCTGCCCCATCCCCATCATTCCACCCCCCTGGCATTTTTTTGCCCCACTCCAGCAGCAGGCACGGCATTCTGGGGGCAAAGAGGAGCCAAGCATCACTCCAAGGTACAGGAGGCAGCTCCGGGGGCTGGGGGACGAGAGCCAGAGATCCTTCTTGGGGTGTTTACAGCCCCAGCCAGCCCAGCTGTGTTTACACTGCAGAGATGAAAACTCCCAGGCTCCAAGCTTCAGGACAAAGCTGAGCCATGGCAGGGGACACCCCAGCGCCCAGGCTGCCCCCACACACCCCAACCCCAGCTCAGCCCATGCCTTGGACACCCTAACCCATGGACAGACAAACTACTAAAATACATCACTGGGGGTCCAGCTCATCCCCCCATGAGCCATCCGTTACCCGCATTTCAAGGAAGAGGAGAGCTGAGGCAGAAGCTGCAGTAACATGACGGAGGGAAACGATTTATTTTCCAGGAGCGGGTGAAGATGACAACCAGTCGTCACCCCNCTGCCCCCTTCCCAAAACACACACATTGCTGGCATTCCTCTGTTATCAGATAGGTAATCAAACTGCAGCCCATTGAATTAGCTGCATACCTCCTGCATCTGAAAGGAAGGGGCCCAGAGCCCCTGTCCCACACCACACACAAAGCCAGAGCCTTCCCAGGCCTCCACACACATCTCCCCCCACCCCCCTCCCCAAAAAATAAAGGGAGGAAGGGGGGGATTGGAGCGAGCCAGGGATGCTGGGGATGAGGGGGAGCTCAGAGGAGGGCCAGGGCCGGGAGCCACCGGCCAGCGAGAACAAAGGGCCGGCGGCGGCCGCACTCCTGCTGCCCAAATTCCAGGAGTTCCAGGCCACGGTGGGGGGAGGAAGGGTGGCCAGCATGGCCGCGGCCTCTCTGACCCCCTGCAGCCCTTCCATGCATCAGCCCTGCACCCAGCTTGACTGCTGCAGGAGAGCCGGGTTTGGGGTCTGCGTCCCATCAGGGGTCGGTCTTGGGGTGGGGTGGGGATTGTTTTGGTACAGAGGAGTGTAGGGTGACCCTGGGCTCCTTCTGGGCTTGGAATCACAAAGCATTGCCATCCTCATAATAAAACTGTTTTAAAGCCCATCATAGCGCAAGGATTTAACTTGTCATCATTAGGGTTCAGAGTTAACCAGCGGGACAAGGAACAGAAGTAGAGCCAGCACCACTGGTCCTGAGCTCTGTGTGCCCCTCCCCGGGGCACCCTCTCACCAAGCAAAACCCCACCAGGAAAGCCTCCACTTTTCTGCCCATCCCACACCCCAGCACCTCCACAGTTACTTACAGCAGACAAAGATGCAGGATATGAATGGCCAAGCGCTGCCCACCTTCCCTCAGCACTGGGTGTCCCCCACCCTCACCCCTTTCCCTTCTGCCTGTGGGTGCCTTCCTCCCTCCTCTTCCTCCCAGCCAGCAAACCCCTCATCACAGATCCCAGAGTTAGACCTGTTTCCCTTCCCCGCAGGGTGTCACCGTGGAACACCCCAAATCCGGCCACTTCTCCCTAAACTGCCCGGTTCTGTTTCACCCCCACCCCACCAGGCTCCGAAGGGGCTTGGCCAGCCCTGGGGTCACCATTGTCCCTGTGGCCTCCCTAGCGCGACACAAGGGGACGTTTATTCCCAGCCAGCGCCGGCCACTCAATCAAACCATCTTTGTGTCCGGAGGGGCCTGGGGCGGAGCGGCCGCTGCACCTCGCCTCTTCCCAACGCGGGAGCGTTGCAGCCGTTTAAACTTAAATCCCTTGGAAAACAAGCCAGATTGGGATGCTGGGCTGGGAGCAGCTGCAGGAGCGAGAGTGGCAGCATCGAGCTTGTGCCAGGGTATGGCTGGACCGTGCCCAAGGTGTTTTGGGGCAGCCCAACCCCACAGCCAGTGCCTGTGCCTCAGTTTCCCCCCACTCTGTGAAAGCAAAGCCCCCCCAACAGGTCCTGGCGTTGGCCGCAGGAATTGTTGTGCCCCTAGTGGGGTCTGTGCCCCCGTCACTGCACCACACCTTCACCCGCAGGCTGGAGGTACCCTGGCTGTGGGTCTCCTCTGCTCAGCCTGCACCAACATCAGTGCCCAGGGCAACACAATCATCGTGCTGCCCCATTCACCTCTGAACCCCTCTGTCCCCTGGAGCTGCAGCATCCCTGGCCCCCCAAGATCTCTTGTTTTGTGCCAGCCAACCCCATGCATCACTCATCCTGGCACAGGGAGCCCACAGAACCCTGGGCGTCCCGGCCACCTTCACCCTACCACAACCCCCAAAGACCCATCCCATGAGGGATGCACATCCCCAAGGGGAGCAGCTCCAGCTCTCAGCCACCCCGAGATGCACAACCAGTGCAGAGCGGCCCCTTCTGTGGCTCCCACACTGGGAATAAACTGGTGTGCAGAGGGCTGATTCTTGCCCAGATTATCTGGGGCATGGCTCTGACTGCCACCGGGCGATGCCATCACAATCCAAGCTTCAGCCCAGTTCTGAGCCCTGTTCCAGCACAGCAGGTCTCCTCTTGCAAACAGCTCCCAGAGCGGATCTCAGCAGGGTCAGGCTCTGCCAACACAGAGCAGTGACCCAAATGACCCCAGCAGGGCCAGCTCAGCTCCCCACCACCAGCCACGAGGCCACAGGGAAACATCCCTTTGCCTTCACAGCCCATGTCTGGATCCATCCCCGAGGAAACCCCTTCCCTCACCCCAAATCACACAGGAAATCTTTTCCCAGTGCTGGCAGTTCAAGCGCCAGGGACCGTATTGCTGCTGTTTTCGGGTTCACGCGCATTCGGCTCCGAGGAGGAATTGCCCCGTGGTCCCCCTTCTTGGGGCTCGACCCCCGTGCAGGCGGAGGCGGCCATGGGATGCTGCTCAGGAAAGAGGGTCCTCCCTCAGCGCCGTGGGGGGTGTGTGTGTGTTGGTGCAGAGATCAAGAGGGTGCTGCTGCGGGAGGGAGCCCGTTGGGGAGAACACAAGGGGTTCAACGAAACAATACCAGGGCTTTCCGCTGTCTCCACTGTCATCTGCAGCAATATCCCCCCAAGGATTTCCCCCCTGCCCCAGTTCAAGTAAAACCAAAATAAAGCCACTTTCCTGCCAAACTGCGCTCGCTCGAAATTTCCCACCAAAAGCCAGCACAATTAAACACTAGATACTAATTCTGGGGGGAAAAAGTATCCACCCAAGAGTTTAATCCATCAGCGACCTGCCCTAAATGCACACCTTCAGCTCCCTCAGTTGTATTTTTTTCCCCACCCTGAGTGTGTGCCAAACCCTCCTGCGCATCCCAGGGGGCAGCTAATTAGGATTAGCTGCCACATATTAATTTCATGCTCCCGTATTAAAGCACGGGCACGGCCGGGAGCAGCAGCGCACCTTCCGTCAGCGGTTTCAGCTTCATCCCACTTATTCTTAGGAACAAGTAAACAGGGAAAACAAAACATCGCAGCTGGGGGTGGCAGGGAAAGGGTCTTGCCAAACCAGCGGCTTCATCCGAGCCCTCCCCAGCTCCAACAGGAGCAATCCCATTCATTTGGGCCATTTTATCTGGGAGACCATTTAAGGGTGTTTTCTCTCCCTGCCCCTCGCCCCGGGGCTGAGCAGGGGAGCTGGGGGAAGGGATGTGCCTCCAGCCATCAGTTAATCTTTAGACAGAGACAGGAGGCTTTTTTTGTGTGCGTCTTGAGGGAGTTTCAGGGGAGGAATAAAGCCGCTCTCTTTCACTATTTGCCATCAGGACACGGCACACAAGCGGTGCGATACAAGTTTATTCCAGCGGTTATTAAAAAAGACAACACCCACACAAAAAAAAACCCAACAAAGAAATTGCTCCTAACTCTCTCCCCCGAAAAGCAGAGATGCCGACCTGTGTTCCCAGCCCAGGGTATCCCTTTCCCACGGATAAACATAACCTTGGTTTTCCCAGGTCTTACAGCTACCCACACCGGCACCCCGGGTTGCCCACCCAGCGCTGTGGGGTGATCCTGGTCCCAGAGAGCAAATGTGGGAGTGATGAACATGAGAAAACAGGGGGAAAAAAAAAAAAAAAAAGGGAGATTTTTAAATGTGTCTCCTGCCTCTGTGAGCACCATGGGTTCAACACACTGACTGACCATCCGCTGCTCTGAGTGGGTTCCCCCTTCCCCTCGCTGCCACCCCAGCTCTGCACAAACCAAAGGCCCCCGATGGCATCCTGCTGTGCACCCCAGCCTTGGGGGGGAGGCTTGGACTCCGCTCCCTGACAGAGAAATCCTTCCTTGTGCCCATGCCTTTGCTCTCCTGCACGCTCAGGGATGGAGCTGCTTCCAAACACGTGCTCAGTTTTGGGGCTTTGGGTTTTTTTTTTTTAAAAAAAATCTCGCTTCATGCTCATTTCTGGCTTGGCTCCGTGCAGGGAGGTGGCACGAGCCCGGGTGGGTGACAGCCCAGGTCAACTCAGCCAAAACCCACAGCCAAATGGCAGCCGTCACCCCCCTCCACACCATCCCCTGCCTGGCCAAGCAGGGATGGAGCCCCTCCAACCAACCCCGACCTCTGCGAGGCTCCCAGAAATGGGAACACCCAGGGGACTGTGGTGGGACTGGCCCAGGGGACATTCAGCCAGGGCAGGAGTGCCACATACCAGCACCAGCAGGTCTAGCTATGGACACAGCCTTACATCCCTGCAAGGACACACGAAACCATTTCACCAAGATGCCACCGAGCACCCCATGGCCACAGCAGCCACAGGGTTCCAGCTGTGCCCAGAAGCTCTCCTCACCAAAAATCATGAGAAGGAATCAACAAACCCCAACTCACATTGTCTTTATCAAGGGTTTAGACCTGTGGGCTTCGAGAGACAGAGCCGAGCGGTACGGAGCAGCAGTTCCCAGGGACCAGGCAGCCCCTTCCCCTCTCAGCCAGGGAGAATGGAACCAGTTTTGGGGATGGGCTGCAGACCCCAGTCCTACTGGGTTGCAATCACTCCTCCTGCTCTGGGCCAGCCTCACTGAACCTTGGGGCCACAGGGTGTTCAGATTTTCTCCTCTCCCTTTTCCCAGGTTGCCTTCCCCAGTAGCCCCACATCCCTTTAAGGGATGCCCCGAGCAGTGGTGTGAGCCCAGGAGCCCCATCCCCAGGCGACCACCGCAGCTTTGGGGTCTTCCCCAGCACCACCCTGATTTCTGCCACATCAAGATCCTGCACCCTTTCGTGGGTGTTGCTCAGCCCTTCACCTCCCCGGGACGACTTGCTCTGTTTCTCCGTACTTCATCCCCACTGTCTCCTCACAACCCTCAAATGAATCCATCTCCAGTGTCCAGGGGAGGCGTTTGAACCCAAATGCTTCATTTTTAGCTCACAATGCGAGGGAAAGGCAGCCCCGAGGAGCCCTGTTAGTCTCCTGTCCTGCCGAGATTTTAATCTCTTTGTGATCAGATAAAGGGAGAGGGAGATGGAGACGCGCTCCCTGCAGAGAAGGGCCATTCAGACCTGGTTCCTGTAATAAAGTGATTTAATAGATCTAAAGAGGCCAATTCCCTTCTTTCTCCCACAATTACTTCCTGTGGGTCATCATTCACATATGTAAATGAAGAGGGGAAGGAGAGGGTTATGGGGAGCTCTGGGGTGTTCAACCCCGACGGTTGGTTTGGGGCACCCTGTGTGATGTGGGTGCTGAATGCAGCACCCCAAGCCCTGTGTGTTGTCCCCCCAGGATGGTGCTGGCTTTTGCCCTCCCAGGCCTGACCCCTCTCCCTGGGGAGCAGAGCCAGCGCTGGCTCTCAGGGAAGCGCCTGGATGCCGGGATGGGGAGAACATCGGCAGAAGTGCCTTTTTCCCAGCAAACCACCCAAAAGCAGGGAGGACAGGGTGGGAGCATGAGTTTGGTCCCTCTCCGAGGAGGGGCCAGGATGGTCTGAGGTGGGTGAGCATCAGCCCTGGCTATTTCACTGCAGGAAGCAGCGACTTTGTGCCACCAGCGAGTGGGGCAGGGGGTGAAGCCTGACCTGAAGGAGAAAAACTCAGCATCAGCCCAAAGCCACCCTGCTCCTGGCAGTGCAAAGCTGGGAGCTGCTGGCAGCAGCAAGGAACTGCACACACATATTGCCCCTCTGCTACACAAAAACCACACCTGCTTTTATCCAACGTTCATTATATTTCCCTGAATGCAGCAAACCCCATGGCTGCCCCAGCCCCAGAAAACAGGGGATGGAGGAAGGCTACACCTCTTCCCGGCCGGTGGGATGCTCTGGGCAGAGACACCCCGGCTAATTCTCTTTTCCTGCAGGAATGTGAGCAAAAGCAATCAGGAAACCAGACTGTCTGGGGGCAATAAAACCCGGGGAGAAGGGAGGGAGGGTGAGAGGCTTCTCCCCATGGGCACTGGGTCCTGCTGTGCTACATTGAAATGCAAAAGCCCATTTGCTCCCTCGGAGCACCAGGATCTCGGTTTTCCCTGACTGATTTGGAGCCTTCAATCTCCAAACCCAGATGTGTTTCTGGCTCCTACCAAGGTGAAAGCTCCTTTGCTTTCACCACACTGCAGCCAAAGGAGAAGAGATTTTCTCCGTTCCTGGTCATCATTCCCTTGCCAAACTGACATAGCCACACCTGAAGCAACCACTGCCTCGTGGGCAGGGGGTGAGAGACCCCACTCCTGGAAGCACAGCCCAAAGGCTCAGTCCTGCACCCCCAGCCCATCAGCAGACTGCAGGATGGACCCTAATCTGGGGGATCTGGGCCCATGGAGAGCAGTAGCCAGTGAAGCTGGCTGGTCCAGGGGCTCCCGGAACCAGCACCATCACACTACCGTGGCCCAAATCCTGTGTGGATGCTCCCAGCTGTACCCACAAACACACTTGTGTTTGCTCCAGAGATGCCAAAACCCCCCTTCAGTTGTGCTCCCCATCCCTGAGGAGCGCTGCTTCCTGCATCCCATGCTCACCACAGAGACCCCTTTCCACACAAGCCAACGCTGAGCCCCAATTTGGCCCCGATGGCCCCAGCGTCTCCCTCCCAGTGCTGGCTCCAATTTGGCCACCATCTCCACACCCATTCCCCCAGCTCCTAGATGGGGTCCCCTGGCAGATCCTCCCTCACCAGCTGGGGGAGTTCAAGCAGCTGCAGCCTCAAACCCACAGCTTCCCTCAGTGCAGGATCACCAACACGCTTGGGGCTTCCCCTTTGACAAGGTCCGTGTGAGTCAAATTCAGACACGAGACTGTCACTATCATATAGGATCCATAGGGTACACGACCGTGCATGCCTTTGTGCCAGCCACAGCCAGAACAAGGAGCCTGGGCAGAGACACTCCCTCCAAAGAATGAGCCACTGCCTGGGGAGAACCCAATCCTGCATCCTTGACTGGCTCAAGGCTCCCAGGACACTGTCCCCAGGGAAAAGACACCTCTTCCCCAGGTGCCTCCACGGGGTAAGCAGTATCCCCATGCTGGCATGTCCTGCTTAGCCCCGCGGGCACCTGCTTCCCTGGATCCAGCCCCAGGGGACTCCCCAAGGAACCACAATGGGAAAATGAAATTGCTCATGGATCAGCTTACAGCACTGATCCCTGGAGAGGAGCCCTGGGCTGCAGCGGGGCAAGCGGCTCTGCCTGCCCTTCGCCACCCGCCTCGCTCCGGGGAAACGAAACCGGGGGACCTCGGCATCCCCAGGATGCCAGGCTGGGATGGGGGGGAAGAAGGGCCTCACGTAGAGGCAGCGTGGAGGTTCCCATCCTCCCCGGGCGGTGCTAGGAGCTACACCCCCTTCCTTCCCCAGGACAGCACACGGGATCCCGGCCATGTACCTGGTGCACGAAGACATCGACGGGCGAGTCCAGCGTCGCACCGCCCTTGGCGGTCATGGAGAGGAAACCGAAGCCCATGCGGACGTTGAACCACTTACAGATGCCGGAGCCGTGCAGAGGTTGGGGCTCATTCTCAGCCTCGGGTGAGTCTCCAGACGGCTCCTCTCCTGGCTTCGCACCTGGGGAGAGACCCACGGAGCTGCTGAGCCGAGGGGCTGAGGGACCCGCGGGGTCCCCTCCCCAGCCCAGCCACCCCACACTCAGCCAGGCAGCCCGGAGCAGAAGCCTCAAATCCTGCTCGGGTTCTCCGGGCTGGAAAAGGTAAAATGAATAAAAACCAAAAACTCAACAACAACAACAACAAATTAAATAAAAAATACCAACAGAGCGGTCAGCTCTGCATCCGTGTGTGCACGGGGATCACCCCAAGAGTAAGGGGAAAGGAAGGCAGCTCCTGCCGGCACGACCCGAAGAGCGCGTGGGGTGGGGGCTTTAAATCCATTCTCCCCTCAAAACCGTTAAAAAATAATAGTTTAAAAAAAAGGCAAAACACAAAAAATTAAAAACACCACACACCCCCCGAAAGCTAAAAATGGAAAAAAAAATCGAAAAATACGAAAAAGGGAAAAAAATCCCTCAAAATACCAACCCGAAATTCCCCTGCCCCCAGCAAGCCACGCTGGAGAAATTCTCTCCCCTGCCGTCAGCATCCCCCCCGCTGCACCGGGACCCCCCCGCTCCCAAACAACCCCACCAGCGAACACCGGCCCCAAACTTCTGGGCTCATCTTTGGGCTGGCGAGGAGGAGGGGGAAAAAAAAAAATAATTACTCCCCCTCCTCGAACTCCCCC
>VXBJ01003997.1:131278-150869 GCA_013400055.1 Nycticryphes semicollaris
CAACCTTGGTGCCGGCAGTGAGCCCCTCATGTCCAGCACCACCCGCCTCCCTCCTCCCCATCCTTGCACGCTTGCCGCTGACCTTTGGCTACGAAGCAATCAATAATGGAGGCCACGGTGCTGCTCCTCCCCCTCGCCGGCCCCCTGCGCCCTCTGCTCATCCCATGCCTCTAACAAGCCTGGCTGAGATTGAGGGATGCTCCGATACCTCCCAGCACTGGGGACATAGGGCTGGGGATGCATCAACCTACTGGAGTCCCAAAGGTACCCTAACAAGGCATCCTCATCCCAATATTCCAAAAATGCTCCTCTGGGGCTGCTTCCCAGCACTAGGGCATCAGTTTGTGCCCCACACCTCTGAGTTTGGGGCTCTGGTGTTCCCACAACGGGGATGGGCCATGGTCATCCCGCTGCCATCAGAAATGGGGCTCCCCAGGGCATTGGCACATGACAAGGGAAGGGCAAGGAGTGTGCCTGTGGGGTGACCTTCTGGAATGCTGTCTGGTGCCAGGTTTCCCCATGACTTCACTGCCTTTTATAAGGCAAGAAGGGGCAAAGACAGAAAGAAACAGGCCTGGCCTGAAGCAATGGGTCATGCCCAAATTCATCAGCTTCTCTTTGCACCCTCTTCTCTTTTTATCCCTTCGATAAAAGCCCTTGGGCATCAGCTGATTGATCAGCTGCAGAGCAGGGATTGATCAGGATTTCAGCCCCATACATATTCCTGCTCTCTGATAAAGGGAAATCAATAACTGCAAGAGCTATTCCTCTGAGACAGCAGCCTCCAGGTCTCACAAGCTTTCCCTCACCCCCTGAATCCCCCCACCCCAGTTCAAGCCTTGCTCCCCCCAACAGCAAACCCTGGCAGCGAGCATGAAAATGTCTTTGAGGGACCCAGGCTGGGGGAGACACACCAGGGCACTGGGTAGAGGAGGCAGAGCTTCTCCTCCTGCAGTTGAATCTTACCTCCCAAAGCATCAGCCTACCCTGCATCTTCCTCTCACCAGCGGTTTGACAAAGAGAGTCTTCTCCACAAGGTGGTACAGACAGAGAGACACGCACCCACTCCTCTCCCAGGCAGGCTGGCACATCCACAGCCCATCACCTCCAAACACCAGCAGCTGTGCCCAACACTGCCCTGCCCTCAGCCCCTTCCCTGTTGCTGAGACCTGGAAACTCATTGCAGGTGTGACTGCACCCTCCAGGTGCCTGTCTTATGGGGTCAGGGTGGAAGCACTGAGTGTTCACCCCAGGCGGGGTGGGGTGGGGGCTCTGCATCTGGTGATGCAGCTCTGTGTGCCTGTGGGCGTAAATGAGTATAGGGGCTCATCTCTCCCACCTAAAATAGATCCCGGGGGCGGTGTGTGTGTGTATGTGTGGGTCTGGGTCAGCCCAAATGGACCCTTCCCTGCTCCTGCTGTGCCTCAGTTTCCCTATCCATAAAATGGGCCTTATGCCGAGGAGTTTTCAGATGCTTTGAGACCACCCGTAGGAACATGCCCCATGCCAGCCCCCTTCATAGGGACAGTCCCCAGCTCAGTGTCAGGAGCTGGGGTGACTCTGTCCTTACCACTGTAGATGCCCCAAGAACTCTGAGCACATGGGCAAAGGCATGTCCTTGGAGCATCCCCATCCCCACAGGCTGCTGCAGAGACCTGATGCACTTGATGCACCTCAGCAAGCCCCCGCCTTCCTCGTCAGGTGCCAGCTGGGTGGCCAGTCCCAAAGCCATTTCTTGTCAACACCCCAGCATTATTTTTAGCTCTCGGTCCCTTCCAGGAAAACCCAACTCGAAAGAAGCAAGAAAGGGCCAGGAAGGGCTGGGAGGTGTTTCTGAAAAGCACCAGCTGCCAGAGCTGCCCCTGCACCGAGAGCAGCCTAAGGGGGAAGGGGGGCTGGGGATCCCAATTCCTAGCCCCTGGGGACAGAGATGTCACCATCACCTCGTGCTGCCAGGAATCCCAGTTTTATGGATGGTCCGGGGACCGATGCTGGATGCCGCTGTTGGGATGTCAGCAACATCCCTGGGAGCTGGAGGGGTCAAGATGGGGGTGACATGGGGAAGTTGTGGAGGTCACACATAGCATGAGGATGTCAGGTCTCAGCTCTGGCTGTGTACTGGTGAGGTGCTGCCAGCGGAGATGCTCATCTCCAGCCATCGAGGACAGCAGAGAAGGTGTGAAATTTTGGAGGGGGAGAGCAGCACTGAGTGGGTGCTGGCTGCTGTGAGCTCAGGGTGCAGGCGGGGCGATGATGGTGTCCACTGTCTTTTTGAAGTGCTGGCAGGGAGGAAGCGGTGACATCTCACTGCGGTCCCCAAGCATTCACTATCTCTAAATCCTCATCCCCAGCATCCTCCTCCCTCCTGCCAGGCTGGCAGGCTGCTAACCATCGCTTGGGTGCTTGTAATGCACCCCAAGACCTGCAAAGCTGCCCCCTGTGCTCCCCGGGGCACCCAGTCACCCCCCCCCAGCATCCTGAAATCCACCCCTTGGGCACCCTGTCATCCTCCCAGCACCCTGCCATCCCCACCCTGGCCACTCCATCATCCTCTCTGGGCTCTACAGCCCTCCCTTTCCTCATTTTTCCCAGGGGACTGGGATGCTCTGGGGTCCCAGGACACACGTCCCCACCTCAGCCCTGCCTTGTGCCCCAAAACAGATCCCTGGCACTATTTCAGTCTCTTGTCTTGATCTCTCTCTCAATCTCCTCTTAATTTTCCTTTCCCTTCCCCTTCATGCTGTCACCTATATGCCTGCCCCATACCTTGTCCCTCCCTTTGCACACAATGACTCAAGGCCCAGGCTTGCCCCAGTGTCCCTCCAGTTCCCCCAGTGCTGGGGGAACTGGTTTGCTCCAGGGAGGACCCTCCCCAGTGCTGACTAAATCCTCCCCAGCCAGCCCTGGCTATGCCGGGGGATGTGGCAGGGAGCTTCCATTTCCCACAGAGCCATGGCCAGCTGGTTCGGCTGGTTTGGCACGTACAGAGGCTTGTACATGCTTACACACTCATGCACACACACACACACACACACACACACACGTTGCAGCTGGCCTTAGGGCTCCCAGAACCCCCCCATTACAGTCTCTCATGGGAACCCATGGCATTGGAGGGATGCAGAGGCCAGATCCTGCTCCTGATGGAGGGATCAGAAGGATGGGCAACTAGGTCCCACATGGGTGTTCAGCCACCTTTGAGCTCCCCGAGGCTGCTGGGGACCCCTCTGTGTCCCTTCTGTCTCTGGTACTGTTCCTGAGGGGTTTCAATTAGTGGGCAGCAGTGGCACCTCTGCCACCCTTGGCTAGGGTAGAAAAGCCTGTGTGGAGATTGGGGTCCTGCTGTGTCTCCATCCCATCCTGCACCCAGTGTCCCCAGCCTCAGGGAGGACACAGTGACCTCCATCTGCTTGCCTGGGGACTTTCTGCACCAGGGGGGAACACCTCCCAGTGTCACTGTCGGTGGCTCCCAGTGGCAGACCATGCCCTCGTGAGGGACTGAGTCCCCAGCCATGGGGCCATGTCTATTACAGACAACCCAGTCCCACCTCCTTTTCCCACGAAGAGGCTTCACCTTGACTCTCCAAATTTAGCAAAGGCCCCCGAACCCAGAGGTTTCCTGTTCTTGCTCCTGGCAGACACTGAACCATAGCACAGCCACAGCTGGGGCTCATTGGTGGCCACAGCACCAGAGGGGAACAGGTAGGAGCCACCGTGCTGCCACACGTGGGCATTCCTCCCGGCTCTGCCCTTTCCACCATATCAAACCCCAGCGCTGAGGACTGGTGTCCACAGTCTCCAGCCCTAGAACTCTGCTCTAGTTCCCAGCTTGTGTCCCCTCCCCGCAGGTCTCCTTGGTCAGAGGGGACCCCCAGGCTCCCCTTGCCAACCCTTGTCCCCCATCCTGCCACTTGGATGTGCTGCATGAACCTGAGTCCCACAGTCCTTGACCTCCTGCTCTACCCCAGCAGCCTTGGTGACTACTGCTGCCTGTGGCCATTGCCCACCCACCCCAAGCTCCCCACGGGGACCAACCAGGAGCCCACCTGGCACCCAATGTCACTGCAGCCCCTGTGGCTCCATGAAGGTGAGACTGGGAAGGGGATGGTGTTCTCTCCTCAGGCTCTCTTGCAGTCTTTCCTCCTCCTGCTTTCCCTCCCCGGCCCTACTCTGCCTTTTTTCTCTCTTCTCTGGAAATGTGGCCGGTCTCTCATCCCCAGGCACTGGGGCCAAACTGCTGGCTGCTCCCAAAAGGGCTCCTGGACAGGGCTGGGGGCTTGGCAGACACCACCTCCCCACTTGCAGCAGATCCTCTCCTGCCTCTCCTTGCAGCTGCCTGCACCCCTGGCCCCACAAATCCAGCAGCGGGTGCTCCTGTCTGTCCTGCAGACACAGCTTTGCTCCTGCCTCTATTGGTCTCCCCCTCAACCAGTCCCTCATCCCAAAGCTCCCCTTCCCCCCCAACCCCCCACTGACTCCTTGGCTGCTGCTGTGCCCACAGCCCCAAGTGCCACCAGGGCCACTGGCTGTGAGACCTCTGTGGGGCTGGACATGGCCCCTTTGCCAGCATGGCCGCTCTGCACCAAAGTTGTCCTCACCTGCAGCACGGAGGAGGAGATGAGGGCTGAGGATGAAGAGTTGCAGGGAACCACAGAGGGCTGGAGGAAGGAGCCACTGGGCCAAGCAGAGTCGGAGCTGGTGGGTGCCCAGCTGCCTCTCCCACTGCCCAGGGAGCTGAAGGTCCACCTGGACAATCTGTGCCCCCTCCTCCTGCTCCAGCCCTGCCTCCCTCTCTGTGCCACCCACTGCTCCCAGTCCTGCTGGCCCCATAGCCCGTCCTGGGTGACATGGGGACTCTGGCGTCACCTCCACAGGGCTGCTGCGGTGTCCTCCTCCAGCTGTCACCCTGCCTGTGGCCACAGGGGACCCTCCTGCCATCCAGGCAGCATGCTCCCAGGCTGCCAAAGCCATTGGTGGGGTTTCTCCCTCTCCTCCAAGGGCCCTTCCCTGGCTGTAGGGCATGGGGGTGCCCACTGACCTAGGAGGTGATGCCTCGCTCTGTCCTGCAGCCAGAGGTGCTCAGTTGTGACATGGCCAAGCCACCCACCGGCCCTGTGCCTAACTCTGGCAGGAGCAAGTACAAGTGCAACGTCTGCACCAAGAGCTTCGGGCAGCTCTCCAACCTCAAGGTACATGGGGTGCCTCATACATGCTCTCCCCCCAGCCCCCAGCCTGATAGCACACCCCTTCTGCATCCTTAGGGGACGAGGCACAGCAGTGGTGGCTTGTCCCAGCTGTGTGGGCAGGTCTCCCCGTGCCTCAGTTTCCCCCCAGCAAAGTGTCCCAAGTGCATAAAGCACTTGGAGATGGGCTGTGGATTTATGTCCCTGTGCTCCGGCCACAATCCAGCCTGGATGCTCCCAGGATGGGGGTTCTGGGGCAACCCATATTCCTATGTTCCCTGGGTGCCCACCCATAGCTCTGTGTTGCCCCTGGCAGGTCCACCTGAGGGTGCACGGTAGCAAGCAGCCCTTCCATTGCCCCATCTGCAAGAAGTACTTCAAGCAGCTGGCACCCCTGCAGAAGCTCTGCCTGGTCCACACCGCCAAGAAGCCCCATCAGTGCCTGGTAGCTGCCGGGAAGGTGGGAAGAGGGCTCCCAAACTAGGGTGCAGCACCCACCGTGAGCCCCCCATCCTCTTGCCCCCACAGACATGCTGCAAATGCTTCAGCAGCAGCAGCAACCTGAAGACCCACCTGCATCTGCACTCAGGTGAGAAGCCCTTCCAGTGCCACCAGTGCTGCAGCCACTTCTCCCAGTGCATCCACCTCCAGCTCCACCAGTGCCTGCACCAGCGCTACCACCCAACCCCAGGCCCCCAGTGCCCTGTGACCACCTTGTCCAGCCTGGATGCCAGGTGGCCGGTGCAGGAGGATGAGGATGAAGAGGAAGGAGGGAGCCATCCCAGCCAGGTTATGGTGCTGCTGCAGGGCTTCTTGCTGGGGGAGGTAGGGAAGGGGCTGCCCGGGTGGGCAGAGGCAGATGTGGGGACCAGCCATGGTGTCCCCAGGCAGCAGCAATATCCCAAGGTAAGGTCTGTCTGAGTTGGGACAGCCCCCAGGGGCTGCATGGGTGAGGGCTGCCCCCCAGACCCAGCCCCTTAGGGCCAGGAGGAGCCACCACCACCATCCGCTGCAACACCCAGCTCCATAAATGCTGCCCCAGCCTTGGGGACAAGGACAGAGAAGAGTCTCCTCAAAGCACTGAGCAGCCTTCTGTCCCCACAGCCCTCAGGGAGGGTATACCTCTGGCCAGCTCCGTGTCCCAGGCCGTGTCCATGCCCCCATATTCCTGTTTCAGGGCTGTGCCTGGGATGCAACAAACCTCCCTTTCCATGGAAAAAGCTTTAATTTCTCAGCCCCCCTCCAATTTCAGGCATACCTCGAGCTCCCAGCATCTGTTGGGATACGACCCTGTTGGTCACTGCTTTCCTCGGCTTGGTGCCACCACTGGAACCCTTACAGGGCTCTGTCTGAGGGTGCCATGCCAGCATGGGCACCTCCATCTCTGATACCTCTGGGTGCTGCTCCCTGCATCCTGCTGGCACCCCGAGTATCTTGCTGACACCCAAACAACACGATGGCCCTGACTGTCCTCTCCTGCTGCTGAGGCTGGAGATCCCATTATTTTACTCAATAAACTTTTCTGCCTTTGCAGCTTGCCCAGCCCAGTGCAGCTCCCCAGAGAGGGGCGAAAGGGTCCCCAGGAGTCCCTGGGACATGTCCATGGGTGTCCCTTGGAAGGGCATGGGGCATGGGACGGAACCACTTCCTCAAGTGCTGAGCAGCAACACGGCTCAGTGACCTGCCATCATAGCCCCCTGGGCCAGGGGCTGGCAGGGCTCCCTGGAGCTCCCCCTCCCTGTGCCTCTGGAGGTCAGTTGGGCTGATTCACCCCATGGGGACTGGCACAAGGGGACTTCACAGAGCCTTCCCCAGGCAGGGGACATGGCCCCCACAATTGTCCTCACCAGTGTGTGGCTCCTCCCCGGGGGGTTTCACAACAATATCCCGCTGGCTGCAGCAGGGAAGGACAGGGCAGAGTCCAGCTGAAGCACTCCAGCCCCCACCAATCCCCTGGCACTTCTCCATGACAGCAAAGCCATCTCAGTGGTGAGGGGAGGGATGGCTGAGCCACCAGCCCCCCATCCCCGTCTGGACCCCGGCACTGCTGGCCAAGTTGCATTGGGAGCTCAGCTGTGCCCCAGTTTCCCCAGCATGTAAGTGGTGGCACCCAGAGCTGGGTGGCTTCGGGCACCCCCAACTGGAGCCGAACTGCGGCCACTTGCACCCCGGGCTAGTGGTGGCTGAGGAGGTTCTTGGGCTGGGCTGGCAACTGGGAGCGGTGGCCCCTGGGCAAGGCTGGCACCGTGGCGGGGCACCTGCAGGTGCTGGGGAGGAGTGAGAGGGGAGGGTGAGGATACAGGGCGGGTGCTGGATCTGCTGTCACTCCGAGCCCTGCTGGGAAAGGGCCCTGTGCCCCCAGGTGACAACTGCTCTGTGCCCAGGCCAGTGGGAAGCCCCTTGAGAGCCCCAGCGTCTCTGAGACCTGGGAAACCTCCCAGCACTGGGAGACTCCTGGGGATGTGCTTCAGGGCCAGGGGCTCTGTGTGGGACCCCCTTGTAATTGGTGAATCCAGGTGTGATCAGAGCCCTGGGGTCCTGCAGCCACAACGTGTTGGGACCCCTCCAGCCCCATGGCCCTGTCGAGCCCAGCCACCACAGTGCCCCAGCTGGCTGGCTGGCAATTCGTTGACAAACTGTTCACCGAAGACCCCCTCAGATGTTACCATCACCCTTACCAAGTTGGCTGGTGGGAAGGGGGTGGCCAGGCAGGGGGTCTGAGGGGGGCATGGAGCCACCCAGGCTGGCTGGGGCTCCCTCCCGGCGCTGCTGAGTCGGAAGAAACGGAGGTTCTGGGTGCAGGGGAACCAGCCTGACCGGCTCCCCGGCTGTCAGCACCTGAGGAATGCCAAACCTCCACTGCGCCAGGGCAGGGTGCTCAGGGCTGGGTGCTCGGTGAGGGCTGGGTGCTCAGTGGGTGACTCTGCCGGTCCGCCCAGCCCCAGCGTGCAGGGAGCAGCACCCCCAGCCCCACTCGGCACAGCACCCCGCTTGCCACCCGGGCAGCACGGCGGGACCCTCGTCTGACAGGTACGTGGGGGTGCAGGGTGGGGGGGTGTCCCTCCCCCTTCCCCAGACACAGTGGGTGCTGTCTGGGCTGGCCCAGCTTGCACGGGTGCTTGCGGGGAGGGAGGTTTCACGGTACTGGGAGCCGGAGGGCACTGGTGCTCCTGTCCCAGCTGCCACCCATGGGGGCTGCCCAGTGCTTGGACCCATGCCCTGGCTTGGGAGGTTGCTGGGATGGGTCCCTGTGCTCCCCCGGCATTGGCAGTGGCCAGGGAGGGGGGACAGGGCTGGGGTCAGGGGAGGGGGGGTGGAGGCTGAGCCCAGCTCTGCCCCTCTCACCTGCACTCCCCAAATTTGGGGGGCTGCTGGGTTTGTGACCCAGCTCCTCCCCCACTAAAATGCATCCCCAGTGTCACTGGAGTGAGCTGGGGTTCCTCCACCTCTGGTGGCCTCACAACCCAGGCTGTGGGGGACAGAGGGGTTCCCCTGTCACTCCTGTCCCTCTCCTCCCCATAGGGATGGTGACATGGCCAGGTGGTGGGGAGGCAGGGAGGCAGGGGCAGCAGGGGGAGATGGCAGTTCCCCTGCCCTCATAATGAACCCCAGCCTGCTCAGCAGCCGCCCAAACCAAATCCTTGATTTTCCTGAAGGCAGCAGGTCCGCTCTCACCCTGCGGCGACGGGGCTCAGCCCAACGTGGCTGGAGGCTTGGCTTAATCCGTGGTCACCAGCTCAAAGGCAGCCACAGCCACTGCCCTTGGCCCCTCCATCTCTTCTGAGTATTAAATGGCACTTTGTGCCTTTTGCTTGAGTGCTGGGAGACCCTTTGGGATGATGGGAGGCAGTAAACGAGCTGAGTGGGTTGGGTTGGCTTGGCCAGGGGGGATTAATTAGCCATGCTGGGTGCCCTGGTGCAGCAATGCCGCTGGGATCCAGCATGACATGTCCTGGCGGGCAGAGATGGCCAGCAGGAGCAGCTGGGAGGCTGCAGGGTCTTGTCCTTGCGTCCTCGTGTCCTCGTGTCCTCATGTTCTTGTGTCCTTGACAGTAGGAAATATTTTAACAACAAAAAAATGGGGTGGTGGGGGCAGAGCAGGGCTCTGGGGTGAGCTCTTTGCTCAGGGCTGGTGGGGCACTGGGTGGCCCAGGGTGGCACCGGGTGCCAGATCCAGCTGCGGGGGTGGGATGGGAAAGACAGACCTGGTGATTCTTTGGAAATCCGGCTTGGGGCGAGAGGCAGCCGTGATGTTGAGTCAGCAGCTCCTGCCTCCCCCCAGTGCTCTGATGCTGCATGGAACTGGCGTCCCTGTCCTTGTGCCACCCTGGGGCCAGGCACCGCCAGCGAGCACTTGAGAAACCAGCACTGAAGCAAGCCCGGGGTGCAACCGGGTGCCAGGCGGCTCCGACGGGACGGCAAAGTTGCAGGGCAGAGGGGGGTCACATCCCTGCCCCAACCACACCACCCTGGCACCATCATCCCTGGCAGGAGCTCCTCCGGTGTGGGGGTCCCCATGTGCCACCGTAGAGCCCCTGATTCAGGGCACTGCAGGTCCCTCCTGCCTAACCCCGTTTTTGGCTGTTTGCTCTGACTCCCATCTTGTCCCCAGAACATTTAAGCAGCTTTTCCTCCACGCTGCCAAGTGCACCCATCCCTCTGGTGGGTGCCGTGGCCTTGGGGATCCAGATATGGCATTGCCCATGCAGATGTGGCTTTGCCCATGCAGATGTGAGGCCCCACCCAGGCTGGTCCCAGCCTGGAGCGGTGCTGGCTGTCCCAGACGAGGTCTCATCGCCTCCTGGAAAATGACACAAACTCTTCCTATCTGTACTGGAAAGACCTGCTGGGCCAGGGAGAGCCAGACGCGGAGGGCGCGTGTCAGGCTGGTAGAAGGGGCAGGCAGCTGCCTGCACCCAGCGCTTCTCTGCCTGCCCCCAGCCTCATCGAGCTCCCCTGAGGGACTGGTAAAGCCCAACCTGCAGCCACCGGAAGGAGCCCAGCCCCTGGTGGTGCAGGATGAGGCCTATCCCGAGGTGTCCCCTGGGAAAGCCAGCTCTGGAGGGGCTCCCTGCAGGGAGTTGTCCCCATCCCCATCCGGGAGACCCCAAGCTCAGCCTGTCCTCAGGCTGAGCCCAAAGTCCTGTCCCTGCCATCATCCCCGTGGCTGAGTGGTGACACCGAACAGCTTCTAATTGGGAGATGCTGAGATGCCAGCGTGATCCTGGGTCCCTCCCTGCCACCTGCTGCGTCAGCTGCTTCCCAAACCCAGCAATAAAACCTTTCTGGGGCAGGGAGGCAGCCACAGGCACAGTGACACCTCCTCCAGCATCCCCCATCCACCCACCCACCCAGCCAAGGTGACACAGGTGACTCTGTCCCCTGCCCTGT
Organism: Nycticryphes semicollaris; assembly: GCA_013400055.1. NCBI lineage: Eukaryota > Metazoa > Chordata > Aves > Charadriiformes > Rostratulidae > Nycticryphes > Nycticryphes semicollaris. The sequence continues at coordinate 141,850 of VXBJ01003997.1, forward strand.
GCCCTGGGGACTGCAGCAATGCCCACCTCGCAGCACCACACAGCAGGGCGCAGGAGGTGAGTGCTGGGCACCAGCTTGGAGCAGGGGGCAAGCATTGGGTGATTAGTGCAGCTCGTTTTCTCCTGCTGATGGGGCTGTGGATGTGGACAGAGCCATCCCACCTTTACCGAGCAGCAAGAGGGAAGGATCAAGGATGCTGCTCAGGTCCCTAGCTCCTCCTGCGAACCCCATGGCCACCCCAGCTCCAGTCCTGGTCCTGGCCAGGCCCTTTCACCCCGTGAAGCAGCTTCCCTGTTGCTTTTTTGCACTTGTTTGTTTGCTGCATTTGCTGACTCGGCGCAGCCCTGCCGCCCGCCTGACTCATCCCGCAGCTCGGGGCACGGCATGACTGGAGGCACGGCATGGCATGGCCACATCATGCACACTCACCTGGTGGTGTGGTGGAGCTCCCCACCAGCTCTGCTGGATGCAGAAGCATTGGGATGTGCAGGAAAAGGGACCCTCGGTGCCCTCCGTGTCCTACATGTGCCAGGAGGGATGACATGAGCATCCCGAGAAATACAGAGGGCCCCAAAGCCACCTCCTGTGCTCATAGGACCCCTCCATAATGTCCTCCAGAATCAGAGGGAGGTTTAGAGGGTCTAAGGGTTTGGTTTGTCCCTGCAGGGTGGTTTCTCCCATGGTCTCCTTTTCTCCCTACAGCTCCAGCAGCCCCAGAGCAGCAGCCCCAGGGGCCAACCAGGCAGCACAGAGTGTTAGGGGACTGTGGCAGTCCCCTCCTCAGCCCCCTGGCATGGATTCGCCATTCCGGCATGCCAAGGCCAGGGGCTTCGTCTCCACTGTGGAGCTGAGCATGAAGCAAGTGGTGCCGAATACGCCAGGTCCCGAGGGCAGGTCCCGCTTCCAGAAGGTCTCGCTGGTGTCCCGGAGGCTGGAGAACACAGGGAACACGCGGGGTCGGGAGGGGAGTCCCTCCCGTGTCTCCCTCCTGCTGCAGGCCTGGGAGAGGGAGATTGTGGAGAAGACGGCGACCACCCCCACCACCCTGTCACAGAGGGAACGCTCGTCCTCCGTCAACCCCCTCAAGGACTTCACCGCTCATGGCCCCATCTTCTCACAGGTGTATTCCCCCGCACAGAAGCCCCGGAGGCAGGACGAGAGGGGGAAGGTGGGGGCCAGTGAGGGTGGTGGTGGCATCCCCCCACTGGTGGGTGCCCCCCACGAGGTGCCCGTGCACAGGGAGAGCTACATGCATGGTACCCTCCTTCCCCCCCTACCCACGGAGCACCCCATGGGGAGTCCCAGTGAGGGTCCTGGTGCCCCATGTGGGGCTGAGCCTGGCTGTGTCTCAGTGCTGCCCAGGGCCAGGCATGTCACTGTGCTGAGGTCGGGCAGGGATGCAGCTGGTCCTGAGCTGGGGCTGGCAGACAGAAAAGAAGCCCAAAATGGGATGCATGATGCCACCAGTGCCACGATGACCCCAGCACAGCAGGAGAACCACGGGCAGGACTGCAGCAGCTTCACTGGGGACACAGCGAGCAGCAAGACCTCACTGGGCACTGACAAGGCCAATGGGCTCCTGGATGAGGGATCCCCCAGGGAGAAATGCTTGCCGCAAGCCGAAGCCACGCTGGCAAACGCAACCCCAAGAGACAGCGACAGTCCTGGGGACCCACAAACCAGTATAACCAGCTCCCCGCAGTGTCCCTTGGAGGATGCTGGCAGCCAGGCTGATCCAGCTGGTGCGGGAGAAGAAAGCACAGTAGATGGGGACAACACCATTTCAGCCATGCCACCGAGGACAGAGAGCCCCCCAGGAGCTGGTGGTACCCCTGAAAACCCCTCCTCGGAGGTGAGCAATGCTCCAGAGCCTTCATCCGAAGGACTAGCCTCTCCAAAGGCTGAGGCTGAATTGGAGGGGGACAAGAAGACAGGGGACCCCCAAAGCACAGCCCAAGAGCCCAAGAGCAGCCCAGAGCCCCCTGCTGCGTCCCCAGCCCATGACCCACCAGCTGAGAGGCCCCCAGACACAACTGAGGAAGACCCTGAGCTGCTGGTGGACATGGAGATCTTTGTGGACACATTACGCAACATGGAACCCTCAGAGATGCGGAAAGTGCCCAAGGCTCTGCGCCAGCCCCGGCCATCATCACTGGGCCGTTGTGCCACTCTGCCCCCCATCCATGAGGACCGTGTGGGTCCCCGTGCCCCCATCTCCCTGCCCGAGGCCCTGCGTGAGCTGCTGGCACAGGGCCCTGTGGGGAGGCAGGAGGAGACCCCTGAGGAGGAGGTGGAGATCGAGAACCCCTACCTGAGCCCCAGTGAGCGGGCAGCGGTGCGGGCCCACCATAGGGTGCCTGGGGACAGAGTGGCTGGTGATGGCCGGGTGGAGGGGGGCTTGCTCCTGGGGATGCCAGGGCAGGAGGGAGCAGAGGAAAAGGTCAAACCAGTGGCTGGGGGCTTGGCTGAGCGGAGCATGCTCTTCCGAGGGAATGTGCTCAAGGGCATGGCGCTGCTCTCCCACTTCTTGGAGCACCGGGCGTCTGCAGCTGATGAGGGGAAGCCCTACTCACGCCTGGACAACAGCGTGCTCTACAGCCGCTTCATCTCCCCCAGCGCTGCCCTGCTTGAGCTGCCTGGCAGAGACAGGGCAAGCACAGGCTCACCCACCCCTGGAGACAACAATGGACTGGGCCCTGGTGACCACCCTGGCCCTGAGATGGCCATACTGGAAGCCCCAAGTGCTGGCCGTGTCCCTCCTCTCACTGGAGAGCTGGAGAGCACTGTGACCCTGTACCCCACTGGTGTCCTGGTGAGTAAATCCCATAACGTGGTGCCTGGGGAGATGTTCTGCCCCCCTGGGAGTGTGGGGAGGTGGTGGGGTCTGAACCCTGGAGCACCTTTCCTAGCACATGGCTTGTGTTTCCCATCAGAGAAGGGTGATCCCATGGAGTGAAAGCCCCTGGTACTGGGATGGGTGATGGGAGTGTACTGGGATGAGTAACAAGGGGGTACCGGGGTGGGTGATGGAGGGTATTGACACTGGTGATTGAAGGATACCAAGATGGGTGATGGGAGGGTGCCATCCTGTGTGAGAGGAGGGTACCAGGGGGAGGTAATGGGAGGGTACCAGGAAAAGCGATGGGAGGTTGTCACCACAGATGATGGGAGGGTGTCACCATGGATGATGGGAGGGTCCTGGGGTGGGGAGGCTGATCCCCAGCAGTGCAGGAATGCTCGAGGTGTGGCTGCACAAGGCAGTGGGAGGGACTGGCAGACGCCAGACGTGAGGCTGTGCCCTGCGCCTTCCTTGGGCTGCAAGGAGATGGATGTCCCTTCGAGCTCCAAATACTCCTGTCCCCTTAAATGTTCACAGCAGGAGGACAAGGAAGGCTCTGAGAAGATCAACACGAGACCTGGCAAGGTACAGGGAGCGTGGTGGAGCTGGGTTGGGCTGTCTGGGTCATGGTGTGGTGTGGTAGCACCTCTGTGATGTGTCACCCCCTTCCAGATCATCCTATTCTCTGAGGCCAGCTTCGCGGGCCAGAAACGGGAGATCTGGGGTGATGTCCCCGATGCCACATCCTGGGAGCTCTCGCACACCATCTCCATCCGGGTCATCCGAGGCGGGTAGGGGACGGCAGCGGGGCGAGGATACGTGGTGAGGATGTGGAGGGAGGACTCAGTTCGAGTCCTGCGCTCCCCATACTGGGAATGGCGGCCGGATCCCACCTGGGGGTTCAGGAGTGACCATCCATCCAGTGCTCATTATGGCTGCGATCCAGCATTGCAGCGGTGGCAGGATGTCCCCACCCCACCCTGGGGCTCCCAATGGCTGTAGGGCTGTGGGTATAAGCAGGATTTCCCCCCCCACCTTTGCTCCCTCCCCTCTCCCAGGTGGATCATGTACGAGAAGCCGCGCTTTCACGGGCGCAAGTGTGTGCTGGCCGAGGGGGACGTGGAGATCGACAACCCCTGGACAGCATATGGGCAGAGCCAGCAGCCCCATGGCAGCCAGCCCTTCCGCATTGGCTCCTTCAAGAGGGTGGTGCGGGTAAGCACACGAACCCCTCACCACACACCCCCCCTCCAAGCCTTCTGCTGCCCCCCACATCTCCCAGCACCTGCCAAGTGAGGGGTGCCGGACCCCCATAACGCTGCTTTGCCCCCCACGCCAGGATTACCGTACCCCGGAGATCAGCCTGTTTGCGGAGGAGAATGGTGAAGGTGCCCGGCTGACGTTCACCGACTCAGCCGAGGACACCCGCGCCCAGGGCCAGGCACTTGCCGCCGCCTCCATCATCGTCCACTCGGGCCTGTGAGTGGGACCGTGGGACCAGGTGGGCACCGGGCGGGCTCCAGCATGGGCTGGAGCAGGGCACATGATGCTCTCCTTCTCTTCCCCAGGTGGTTGGTTTACTCCAAGCCTTTCTTCGATGATGACCCCTACGTTTTGGAGCCAGGAGGGTACCCCACTTTAAAGGCTTGGGGAGCGAAGGATCCATCCATCTGCTCCATGCACCCCATCAGGCTGGTGAGTGCCAGTTGCTGGGGCTTGGTCACTGGGATGCTGGAGCTGGATCCAGCCCTGGGCATGACAGGTGAGAGCATCTCCTGGTGGTTCCCAGTTCACATCAGTGAGAGCTCGGTGTGGAAATGTGCCGAGCGTGGCTCTGGAATGTGCTCCTGTGGGTTAGTGGTGAAGGAAAGCAATGAAACAAAGTCCCCAATGAGCTTGTTCTTGAATTAAAATGTCCCCAAAACAGCCCAGGTTTTAAAGGGGGGAAATTGGATGTCCCTGTGCTGTCCCCTCCTGCCACTGTAGCCTGACTGGGGCTCCTTCTCCTTCCAGGGCTGTCCTGTTGTGGAGAGACCTGGCGAGCCACAGGTGAGTGCTGGGCCAGTGCCCGCAGAGGCCATGGGGCCAGGATGGCTGTGGGACTGCACTCACCCCACCATGTCCCCAGGTGCTGATCTACGAGGCCGCGGGTTTCCAGGGCCGCAGCTTTGCCATCAACCGAGACATCTACAACCTGAAGCGCCTGCCTGGGCCAGCACTGTCCACTGTGGGCTCCCTGCATGTCCTGGGTGGCTGGTGAGTGGCATAGGGTGGGCAATCCCAGCTGGAGCAGGTTGGGAAGGTGATGGTCACCCCTGGGGAGAGGCTTGGAGGAACTGCCTGAAGCTGTGGGCAGCTTGGGAAAGAGGGTGGCAGTGGCATGGCGTGGCTCGTGCCCTGGCACATGGAAATCATCCGGAGACCTCACTTCCTGTGTCTGCCTGTGCCACAGCTGGGTTGGCTACGAGAAGGAGGGCTTCCGTGGCCACCAGTACCTACTGGAAGAAGGGGAGTACCAGGACTGGAGGCAGTGGGGCGGCTACAGCAAGGAGCTGGTGTCCTTACGGCTGATACGGACGGTGAGGGCAGGGGAGGGGGCATCGCTTGGGGACCCACCCAGTGAGGGCAGGGAGAGCCAGCCCCCTCCTCTTTCCTCCCCAGTCCCATCTTCATCCCCCAAAGGGAACCTTCCCTTCCTGCATCAGGCAGCTGGGCATGGCCTGAGATCCCCCAAACTCATCACACACAGAGGTCTGGGTGCCCAGAGCTGCTCCCACCTTCCCTGTGGTCCCTGGGGCTGTGTGTGAAGAACACCCGGCCCCCAGCCCCTTCCCCCTGACACACTGAGGGGGCTCTGAGGGGGGGTGTCTCCTTCTCCCTACAGGACTTCTCTGACCCGGCGCTGGTCCTCTTCGAGGCCATGGACTTTGAGGAGGGCCCAAGCGTGGAGCTGAGCGAGGCGCTCCCCGACACGCAGCTGGCCGGCTACGGCACCGTCACCCAGTCCATCCACGTGCTGAGCGGCGTGTGAGCACAGGGACAGGGGAGCAGGGGAATGGAGGGGGACGAATGAGGAGGGGCTGCTGAGCCAGCACCCATGTTTTCCTGGCAGGTGGGTGGCCTACGAAGGCACCAACTTCTCAGGTGAGCAGTACATCCTGGAGAAGGGGGTGTACCGCAGCTGTGAAGACTGGGGTGCCACCGATTGCCGCATTGCCTCGGCGCAGCCCATCCTGCAGGTGAGGGCACTGGGCACCCCCTCCCTTTGCCACAGAACCCATCAGTGCCACCACGGATGGGGCTGGTGGGGGCCAGGCTGGGGTAAGACACCAACCAGCCCCATTCTCTCTGATTCCAGGTTGGAGAACGCAACCTCCACTTCGTCTCCAAGGTCAGGGGTGGTGGATGGGGAGGGGCATGTGCTCCCCCTGAGGGGACATGGCCCTTTGTGGGGTGGTGGCAATGCTTTGCTTCCCTCACTGAGTCCCTGTGCTGCCCTTCCCCAGATCCTGCTCTTCTCAGAGCCTGACTTCTTGGGGGACCACGTCTCCTTTGAGGAGGACCAGGATGCCCTGCCCACTGCCTTCGTCCCACACTCCTGCAGAGTCCATGGAGGCAGGTAGGGTGTCCCACGGTCTCGCTGCCTCTGGGTGGGGATGGGAACAGGTCCATTACCCTGGCCAGCATCCCCTCAGGTGCCCATGGGGGCTCCCCGGGAGGGTGTGATGGATGGGGGTGCTGCAAGACGGATGGATGCCCATCACGATGGCCGTGTCAGTCTGGGCATGATCCTCCCTGCCAGTTGGATCCTCTTCGACGGGCAGGACTTCGCAGGGGACCAGCATGTGCTGTCTGAGGGCGAGTACCCCACGCTCAGTGCCATGGGCTGCCTCTCTTCCACCACTATCCGCTCCTTGAGGAAGGTCCCGGTGGTGAGTCCTGCCAGCACTGGGGCAGAAACCCCCCTCAAAACCTCCTTTTTCCCCTCCAGTGGGTAATCCCAGTGCTGTCTCTCCAGCTTTGGAGACTTTCTGAACCCATGGGTGCTCACTCCTCCTGCTTGTCCCCCTCACACCTCTTTTCTTGTCCCACAGTTTTTCTCAGAGCCCTCCATCTTCTTGCACGGGCTGGAGTGTTTTGAAGGGAAGGAGATCGAGCTGAACAGTGAAGTGAGGAGTCTGCAAGCAGAGGGTTTCAACAACCACGTGTTGTCAGTGCGCGTCAAGGGCGGGATGTAAGTGAACCCCAGCCCTGCTCGTCCCCAGCCAGTGGGTGTGTTCTGCCTGCCCGAGGGTGACCATACTCTGCCCATCCCATCCTGTCCCATGCCANCAGCGGGATCCAGCACGTGGGGTCTCTCTACCCCATCCGCCAGGTGAGCACTGGGATGGGAGCAGGGGGAATGAACCCCAAAACCCCACTGAACCCCAAAACCCCGAGGCAGGCAGCTCACATGGAGCTAAAGTCCCAACAGCCAGGAGGAGGATGCGGTGGCAGTTCTGGGTGAGCTGGGGGAGGCACATCCTGGAGCAGAGGAAGGTTCTGAGAGCTCTGGTGCATGAAAGGCACGGCCAGCCCAGCACCCCCCCCACTAACCCCCAGGTCCATGTCCCCCACCCTGGGAGTGACCACCTTAGTGGCGAAATTCTCCCCATGGGCAGGCACCTTGCAAAATGCCCTGCCATCCCTGGTGGGGAGAGCCGTACCTGTGCCAACTTCCAGAGACAGGCCAGGGACACAGTTGTCAACCTGGGGAGAGGGCTGGGACCTCCTGGGGGGGATGGGGAGAACCCTCAGGCAGCCACCCCAGGGAACCAGTGTCCTCCCTTCCCAAAACCCCCCACCGGGTGAGGTCCCTTCTTGGCCAGCCACGGCGTGTGGGGCTGGAGGTGTGGGCAGCAGAGCTTTTTGGTGCAAAAAAGAAAAAGGTTTCTCTCTTTTCAGAGACGGATCTATTTCCGCGTCAGGAGCAGGGAGCTGGAGCTCTACCTCTCCGTCCCCGACGATGTGGAGGACATGAAAGCGGGGCGGGTGGTGGTCTCCAGCTTGAGCGAGCAGAGCAGCTCTGTCTGGTACTACGAGGATGGGCTGATCAAAAACCAGGTCAGGGCTTGTGTGTGACAGCTGGCGCCGGGGAGGGGACTGGGGAGCCCCCGGCAAGACTCCTGCTGGGGTACTCCCCACCCCACAGCGATCTTCTAGGGCTTCTAACAGCCTTTCCCAGCATCTGACCTCAGCCTTGTCCCCAAAGATCAGTTGATTCTCTCCTCCCCAAGTCTCCCCTGGAGACACGAAGGATCTCTGTCTTCCCCGAGGAGTTTTTGTGACTCAAATCATCCCCACCTCTCACTGAGGGGTTTTCCTGCTCATCCCATGTCCCACCCCCAGAATCAGCCACATTTACAGGGAAAACCCCTCTGAGCTCCAAGCCTTTGCACGGTGTGGAGGCGATGGAGAGGGGTGGGCTGACCCAGACACCACCAATCCTTGCAGGTGGCCCCCAACATGAGCCTGCAGGTCATCGGGCCGGCCGGGAAGGGTGCGAAGGCCGTGCTGTGGTCTGAGACCCGGATGCCACGTCAGACCTGGAGCATCGATTCTCAGGGACGGATCCACAGCCAGATGTTTGAGGACATGATCCTTGATATAAAAGGTGACGTCTCAAGGCTGGCACAGGGGCTGCTTTCTCAGGGGCCCTCAAAACCGGGGTGTTTGACTGAGAGAGGGGGCACCCACCTCTTGTCTGCCTTCAGGAGCATGCTCTGTCCTCCTGAAACCCTCCTCTTGCTCCGCAGGCGGCCGATCCTACGACCGGGACCACGCCATTGTTTGGGACATGGCTGAGGAAAGACCCACACAGATCTGGGACATTCAGGTGTTATGAGGGGGTGGTGGCGCATGGGTCCTTGTGCCCAAATGTGCCACTGGGCAGGATGGGGACACCTGGTCAGCACTCCCACACTGGGGCAGGCTGCCTCCTACCCCAAACGCCCCCTGCTCCTGCTCCAGCTGCTGGCATGAAGGATGCCCACCATCCCCTCCATCACGAGGAGGAACCACCTCACCGCCTCCCTCCTGGGGACCCCCATATGTGGCTCATGAAGGACCCCATGGACACGACTGGCACGGGACCTTCCAGAGAGATGGACTCCCTCCCCCTCCACTTCCCTCCCCGCCACCC
>VXBJ01003997.1:153747-175825 GCA_013400055.1 Nycticryphes semicollaris
CCAAAAAAAAGAGCATTTTAGTTCTTATGCAGGTAAACACAAGGAGAAATTGAAGCAGCAGCAGCAGACATGGGTGTGGGGCCATCCCAGGTGGGAGGATACGGGTGTGAGCTGCAAATAAAGCTTTTTTCTTTTAAGGTAAAAGCAGGGCCAGGTACTACACCTGCACCTGAAGGATCGTGGTTTTCAAATCTCATCTTCCTCTTCCTCTCACGTCTCTCTCGGGTTGTTGCTCCAAGGCCAAAAAAAGGGAAGAAGCTGGGTCTGACCAACACAAATCTGAGCACGTGAACCCTCAGCGCGGGAGAAACCCCCTCTCCCCACCTTGTTTTCTCACTCACAACAGATTCTCTCCGAAGACAAATTGTTTAATTCAGGCTTTTAATCAAAGTCGAGCTTTCCGCCCCTATTTCCTCCCGCAACGGGCAATCAACACCCGTTTCAGGCTCCCTCTGAGAATGCCTGAGGACACTGGATTTGGGTTTTGGGGCTGGCTCGGAAGCAAAGAGAGAGGCCAAGGCCATTCAAGAATGAAGAGACAGAAATTCTTCCAGAGAAAACAAGTGAAACATCCCAATAAAACGCAAAGGGCCCCACAACTGCTTTTGTCACCTGCAGAAACACCAGCCCAAACCTCCCCCCTCCCCGCCCCGAGGACAAACCCCAAGGGTCCCTTCCCGACACGGAGCAGGCTGGATGGAGCTGGGGTTTGCCCCTTTGCTTTTCAGAAGCCAAGTAAAGGGTGAAAAAAGAAAAAATAGAAAATAAAAATAAAAATAAAAGCAGTGCACTTTTTGGTGAGTTCACACAGGGTGTGAGAGCATTTACCATCCCAGTGGGGAAGAGGGCGATGGCAAAGCGGGGTTCACCGGCCTGATGTCCCCCCCTCCCAAGGGGAGAGGAGCAGAGCTGGCTGGTTCCCTACTGGGATTTAATAACTGAGATATTTTCAACGTTTTCCTCGATAACCCATTAAGCACCACCAATTAAAAGCTGTTACTGGCTTAGATCCATTCGTGGCTCTTACTCCCTCCAAACTGCCGAAACAAGAAAAACCTGGAGTTTTGATTTCTTGACCCGGAGCAGTTTTCCCAGGGGAGATGATCCGGGATGCGAGGGGGTGCCAGATAATCCCTAATTTACCCAGGAAAGGGGAGCAAATCCTGAAGAACAAGCCCTGGGGAGGGCTGGCTGGGGACAGCCAACACTGCCAATGTCTTCCCACAGAGGGGAGCTGGGAACAAGCCCCGATCCCGCCCCAGGATGAGGGGAGATGGGTCACACCACCCTGCTCCAAAACCCAGGAAACCCTCCCCCCCAAAATTAAAGAAGACATTTCATCACTATTTTAAGGTATTAATAAAGCAGGGAACCCCCAAACTGCCGCACACAGGAGGTTGTGTGTCCTCACCAGGGAAAAGGGAGGGGCAGACAACAGTGATGCTCAACAGGATCTCACGTTTATTATTGAGAAGTGATTAATGGTGAAAAGAAAGGCGACGCCCATTCCTCATTGGCTTAACAAGAAACTGAAGAAACAGATTCACTACACATTTTACAATATTTTTTTTTCCTTTTTGTTTTTTTTCTTTTCCTTTTTTGTCCAAAATTCATTTTCCTGTAAACAAAACAAGTTTTTTTTCTTTTACCGCTGTTCTCAGCTTCCAAAAAAATTTAATAAAATAAAAATCAAATTAATCCAGACTTAATCTGTAAATCCGTATAATGCACAAGAACAGAACAGTTCTTAGGACTCCTAGAACTTGACTTTTTGAGTAACAAAAGGGTCAGAGAAAAAAAGAAAAACCAAGAAACCAACACAATAAAAATGAACCACCTTTTAAGACACAACCTCGTGGACAATTTCTTTTCAATTCTTCTTAGGCCAAAACCCCAACTTCTTCGTAGAAATTTCTCCTCTTCCAGGCTGGGGGCGAGGGGTGGGGGGAGTGGGGGGGCAAGAAATAAAANTGAAATCACAACCAAAGCCAAAGGAAAGGGACCAGTTTTTACCTATACTCTACCTAGAAGGGAAATTTTTTTTGTTGTTTTTGTATTTTTTCTTTAAGTCCTATGTCTTATGAAATTCCAATATTTGTTTTTTGTTTTTCTTTTTTTTTTTTTTTTAACCTGCAAGTCTGTCAGAGTCTTTTTGAAGTTAATGAAATTAAGAAAACCAAAAAAAAAAACAAAAAAAAAAATCCAAAAGGTCCTAATTTTCTCCAGGATAATATTTTTTTTTGCTCCTCTTTTCTCTCTCTGAAAAGCTGGGATGCAATCTCTGCTGCAGTCTCTGAGGGAGGAATGGCCTTTTACTTGACGCGGCCTTGGCGTTCCTGAGGAAAGAAGAAAAGGACACATTAGAGGGAGAGTTTATTCAGCACTTTCCACACGTGGGCATTTCAGCACGTGGATCTGCCAAGGAGGCCTGTCCCAGGTGAGAAAAGTGGGAAGAAGAGGATTTGTGTCTGCAGAGGAGGTACCGCAGCTGCATTTGGGAGATGTGCCAATGGACTGAACCGCTTGGGTCTACCAGGTCACCCCTTTGCAAGGGCTTCCCCTCTGCCTCCCCCTGCCCCCCGTTCTCCCTCCCTTCTCTCCTTTCCTTCCCCTCTCCATCCTTCAGCAGAGCTACAGGTTCCCCCCAGCACAGACATGGCCAGATTGCTCCAAGGCGGAGGTTTAATGCCTCATGTTAACTCATCTCACTTAGAAAGGACACTCTTAGGGCTCTGATGACCTGAAACCTATTTGTTTTGGCTCAGGATGTGTCCCTGCAAGGCTGATTCTCCGCCCAGGACTGTCCCCCTCAAGGGCAGGGAAGTGGCAGAGCTGCACCACATCAACCTGGTCACCAGAGGCACCTTCCCTTCTATCTCAGCAGCTCACTGGCTCCCCGAAAAAACAATGTCCTCTGCCACCAAGGCTAAATCCCAGGAGAACTTGTCTCCAAGAAGCCTCAATCCCGAACTAACAGCATGTATAACCACCTATTCTTAGAAACCTTCCCCAAAAGGACCTTACATCCAGCTCCAAACAATGCCCCGGGCTTTGGCAGCCCCTCAGCAACGCGCAGATGGTGACCCAAGGAGCCTCCCAGCTCCTCTGCACGAGCTGGATGGCAAAAGCAAGCCCCCCACGCACGGATTGCCTTCTGGGGAGAGGGATTAGGCAGAAGGCCCACATTCTCTTCAAGGATATTTGCCCCTCCTAAGTCGATTTAATTCTCTTCTTCTCCGGTCAGTCTGTTCAAATCCATTGCAGGTGTCACTCATGGCTAAAACCCCACCATCGCACCGCAGCCAAAAAACACCCACCGCGGCGGGAAGCGAAGTCCTGAGCGTGAAATAAAACCAGCGCTGCAGGGAAAAGCCACAAATCCACAAGGAAGGTGCCAGGCCCCTGTTCCTTCTCTGGACAGATGGCAACGTGACGCATTCCTTCGGGAAGAAGCCGCAACTGCCGGAGCTAATGCCTCTGTCTTCCCCACCACAGACGGGGGATAAGCCGTCTGCCAGCTTCAGTCGCCCCCCCTGACCATCAGTAGCTGGGGCCGGTGTCCTGGGCCGGCTACAGATGGTGGCTGGGGGTCCCGCTAAGCGTGTCACCCCGTTAGGTGAGCAGATGGCCCCCCAATTAGTCAATTCTCCTCCCCTGCTCCTGAGGCCAGTGTGCTGTTAACACAGGGAGCAGGAAACAACACCCAGCCTCGGATTTTAAGGGGGGAAGGGGGGGGGATGTGTCACTTTTGCACCCAGAGTGCCACAACAGAAGGCATCACCTTCAAAAGAGAGACTACAGCAGATCTCCACAAGCTAGAGAAGGGTCCAGAGATGTGCCTGAAGTGAGTATCTTAATTCCAGGGTGGATCATAGCCTGGTTTTTCTCAACCCAGTCCCCTGTTTGAAAGCTCCTGCTATTCAACCTCAAAATACCAGCACAGAACAACCCGCTCCCTCCCACCTGCGCTGCAAACAGTACCCTGAGGAGCTCCCCACAGAGTGTTATCTACCCAACCCCTGCTGTGGGATCTCCAGGGGTTGAATTTGACACCAACTTCAGGCTGTCCTGTCCTCCATGAAGACCAGGGCTTCAGGCACAGCCAAATCTCCCCCCCCACCCCAGGAGATGCCAGCTTGGCACTGCCGAGAACACCGCTGCCAGGGCTCGATGTTCACTTCAATATTCCTTTTTCTTGCTCTTCCCGGGAATATTCACAGCCACTCTCTTCCCTCTCCTCCTAGGGAAAGGGGGGAGCCAGTGCCTGAGGGGTTTTTATACCATCTAATCCATCCACCAGCCCAACAGCAGCACGTCCCATGGACACCTCTTGGTCCTTGGGCCGTCACGGAGTTAGAAGCGAGCGCCCAAATCATAGCAAAGCAGTGAACAAATCTACCAGAACACACAGCAAAGGTCAGAAAGGTCAGTGGTGCTGCAAATGTTCATCCTTCTCCAAAATCATGGGCTGTGGGAGGGTGTAACCCCCAGCACACCCAGCTGTGGGACAGCCCAGAAGGGAGAGTGGCATCTGCACAGACACAGGAACACTTAGTCCCTGGAGGACACAGAGATTCCATCAGAAAGTGTTTTCTTCTCTTCAGCTGCATTTCAAAGAATCATAGAATGGGTTTGGGTGGGAAAGGACCTTAAAACCCACCCAGTGCCACCCCCTGCCCTGGGCAGGGACACCTCCCACCACACCAGGTTGCTCCAAGCCCCCTCCAACCTNTTTTGTTTAGACCTAGGCTGTGCCTTATTGATCCACCTGGGAGAAGAAACAGTAGCTCAGACTCTCACCTCCATCTACCCAACCCCTTGGCAACTGGAGGGGCAGGACCACAGCGGCACCGAAATGGCTTTGGTGCCAAGTGATATCAATACACCGGTGACTAGAAAGGGAGATGCCATCGCTCAGATCAAGCGTTACCCCCGCACATCACTGCGAGTGTGATTCTGGGCTGGAGGTGTTTGGAAGCACCCAGCTGAGACAAGGTGGGTGTGTGGAAGCAGGAGCTCTCTAATCATCCTGCTAAAGCCAATTTGGCCATGTCACCACCATCCCCAGGGGGCTGCAGCAATGTCCCAAGCCAGGTCCCGATAACACCAACGCAAGGAGCTGGTGGAGAAGGCTGATGAGAGATTACCTTTATCTACTCAACACTGGGGAGCCAACAACAACAACAAAAAGTTCAAGAGTTTGTAGGAGAAACGATGGCAGCAGGTGATAACGTTGCACATTTGCTCAGAGGCTCTTAGGCTGATTAACAGCAAACGTTCAACCTCGATACTCCCCCAGCAAGGGTGAGGGTAATATTGCCCCACTACACGTGGGGCAATAGAAGACTATAATCAAAGGGAGGGCCTGGGGAAGAACCAAGAGCATGGTCCCAGCTGTGCAGCATAAAACCATGGTGTACTGGGAGCTGTTTGACCTGGAGCAGAGTGTAGCAGCCCGGAGACATCAGAACCAGTTTCAAACCGAGAAGGTCCTACAAGCAAAAGGCATCACTCTCCCAGCACCCACCCACTAGGGAACAGCAGGAGATCACTTCACTGGAGTACGGTCTGTGCTATCATTCCCCAACAGGTTGAGACACCCAGTGATCAAACACTGGCCTTAAGACACGCACACGTAACTCTCCCTCATGGAACACCTTGCTCAACAGCCCGGCTCATCCCACCGTCCCTGCTGCAACCACCCAACGTCCTGCTCTTTGAATCCTCCTCCCAACACCGCTGCTGTTGGGTGCTGGATGCAATCCTAGCAAAGAGCCCACCAGGATTTCCACATGCCCCTGTCTCTGAGGCAAACACCTGACTTGCGTCAGAAATCAGGGGTTACAGCAGCCCATCGCCTCCAACGTGCCCAGTATGACCAGTTCAAGGCATGGTCAGTCAGCAGAAGGGATGGACAACGGGTGTTCTCTTGTTATGCTCGTCTGGTCCACAAACAGCCTCAATCCCCGACTGATTTACAACCCAAACATGAGGTTTTCCTGTTAGCAGTGTTAAAAAGCCACTGGAGTTACAGAGAAAAAGCTACATCCTACTCTGCCTCAGCTGGAAAGGGGATAAAAATCAGACAGTGAGCTGATTATAATCTTCATCCTCCCTCCCATTCACGTAACAGAGCTCACCACCAAGAAGAAAGATAGGAGATAAGCAAATAAAAGCGACCCTTGGTCAGAGCAGGAAAGACCTTTTCTTTTCCAGATCAAAATCTAACAGAGCAACCCCAAATGCTCACACAACCCCAAAGAGGGCAAACTGGCACCACTGAAAAAGCACGAGCCAAGCAAGGATGCAGCTGTGCCTGGTCAGTCCCTGCAACTGAGACCTTGTCCCCAAAAACGCAGCACCAGAGTGTCCCCTTCCACTGCACTCAGTTGGGAAGTTCAGGTTTCTTCTCCTGTCACCTCATCTTTTAGTCAGAAGGATCTGAAGTGATGGAGAATGAATAAAACCCAGCAAAACACAATTCTTCAGGTAACAGCCGTAACCCAAAAACATGCTTTAACATCAGGGAACATAAACACCACAGACAGTGAATTTCCACATCACAGCAACTATCTAAGGGTAAAAAACAGACACAAAAAGAACCAAGATTTCCCCCTGCAATGGGTTTTACCCACCCAAAGGCGGTCCCAGCTCCCAGACACCAGCAGGGACATCGCCGTGCCCTGGCATCTCTCAAGGCACCTTTAAAACTGATGCAACCAATTGCAAAGGATGAACCTCTTCTTGCTTCAGCATCGCACTGGGTAGTGTGACTGAAAGCAGCCCAATTCCTATAAATGTTTATAATCACCCTCCCATAGAGAGCCTTGTCCCACAGGGCAAAACTCGTGAGGGAAACAGAGTAAGAGCATACGTGAATATTTAAAGCAAAGAGGGATACAGGACTCCCAGTGGCATTCCAAGCAACTGGGTTCCCAGTAGGGACTGGACCGGGACTTGCTGACGTTGGGGCACAAGCGAAATAACATCAGCACAAGTTCTTTCAAGTCACAGAATCACAGAACGATACGGGGTTGGAAGGGACCTCTGGAGATCATCTCCTCCAACCCTCCTGCACAAGCAGTTCCACCCACAGCAGGTCCCACAGGAACGTGTCCAGGTGGGGTTTGAATGTCTCCAGAGATGGAGACTCCACCACCTCTCTGGGCAGCCTCTGCCAGGGCTCTGTCACCCTCACAGGGAAGAAGGTCCTTCTCATGTTTAGATGGAACTTCTTATGGTCAAGTTTGTGCCTGTTCCCCCTTGTCCTGTCACTGGGCACCACTGGAAAAAGACTGGCCCCATCCTCCTGACACCCACCCTTGAATTATTTCTAGGTGTTGATCAGATCCCCGCTCAGCCTTCTCTTCTCTGGACTAAACAGACCCAACTCCCTCAGCCTTTCCTCATTAGAGAGATGCTCTAGTCCCCTCACCATCTTTGTGGTCCTCTGCTGTCCCCTCTCCAGCAGTTCCCTGTCCTTCTTGAACTGGGGAGCCCAGAACTGGTCCCAGTGCTCCAGATGGGGTCTCCCCAGGGCAGAGCAGAGGGGCAGGATGACCTCCCTGGACCTGCTGGTCACACTCTTCCTGATGCCCCCCAGGATGCCATTGGCCTTCTTGGCCACCAGGGCCCATTGCTGTCTCCTGGGCATCCTGTTAGGAGCCTTAGTCATGAGGATGGAAAATAAAGTCCTCCTTGCCTTAGAGCAGGGAGCCTTTATTCTTCCCTGGTCACTACAAGGGATGAGAAAAGTTTGCCACATTCCTTTTTGCAGTTTGCCAACACTTCCCATTTGGGCAGATGGAGCTCTCCACCACGGAGCAGCGCTCTCGGCTCTGACCCGTCTCCTGTCCACACCGACATCCTCACACAGCAGGGAACAAAAACCCAGCTCATAGCACGGATGGAAGTAATAGGAATAATGTGAAAGTCTAAGCAAACAGCACCAAATTGCTGACAGCACTTACCAGGGGCTCACTCTGACCATCGTACCCGAGTTCTGACCTACACCACATACAGTAAGGTGTTTATTTATTATGATTTTAAACAGACTAGTGTTCCTTCACATTTGGGTTCACACAAAACGTGTTTCGTGACTTTGGGTACCTTAAAAATCACAGCTCACGCAGTATTAGCACCGGAAAATGAGCACCACGTGACTCTTTAGAAAAGGAAGGAGTCTCACTTTTATATTTCAAGATCTTCACTGCTGGAGAGTTAATAAAACCTCTGTGCTGTGTCCTCTGTCACACCACACATGTGCAATGGCAAGAACTGAATGACTTTGTGCAGAGAAAAGCTATGGAGCTTCACTGGAATTTGTGGTGCCACATATTCAATAAAAAAAAAAATCTAGAGAGAGGAGTGAATAATAAAGCAACAAAGTTTAGTGATGATAGGAAGCTTTTCAGGGTAATAAAAATAGCAGCTGGCTGTAAAGAAACAGAGGACTTGGTGAGAAAAAAGCAGCTGAACACTGTGGTGAATTTGGTCTGCCTGGTTTACATAAATGACACGGGGAAAAAAAATAAATCACTAACTCCAAGGTGACGGGCTCTAAAGTGACCATTAACAACTGGGAAGAGGAGTTACGATCTACGACTCCAGGAAAATGCCTACCACCAAGAAAAATAAATGTAATCCAGAAGAATGCACATCACTATGCCTTTAAACAAACCTACAAACACCCAAGGGGCAGCTCTGCACCAAGCTCTCCTCCTCTCCATCTCTATTGGGATGCAGAAGAACTGGAGAAGGGTCAGAGAAGAACAGAGATGAGGAAAGGACAGAAGGTTTTCCATCTCCAGAGCCACCCTGCTCCAGTAATCGAGTAATAAAGGAGCAGGCAGAGAAAGGATGTTGAAATCAGCTGCTCACCTCCTCTTCCAGCACAAGAATTAAGGAGCAGCACGAGGTGGACTCAAAGCCAACCAAAGGAGACACATTTCTTTACACAACACACAATTAAGCTGCCACGGGATCCTGAGGATGCGCAAGGAATCCATCAAAGTCTTGGACAAGAGGAGAAATCACGAGCTATTAAAAGAAACATCCTCCAGGTCAAAGAAATTCCCAACCCACAAATTGTTGAAGGCATGGAAAACCTTCAGAGATGGATAAATAAACACTTGTATTGTTCCTTACAGGTGTTTGCTCTTGACCACGGCGTTGTTAGTGACACACGGAGGTTTTTGCTTGGAAAAAAGAGCAAGAACCCCTGAGCAGTGTCTGCCTTCCTGCCCAGCAGACCCAGAGAACTCACACAGCCACAAGGGACGTGACATGACACTGCACACACAGTCTGACCCATCGCACTTGTCCTTGTGTTTGAGGGTAAAACGCTACCTCCGCCTCAAATAAGGCACAAGAAATACTTTGTGCTACAAAAAACCCCCAAAACAAAACAAAAAAAAAAAAGCCCCACACCCACAAAACCCCACACCACAATATTCTGGATTATGAAAGGACAAGAGGAGATTTATTTGCCTACTTCTGTCAACCATGAAGAGCTGAATTCACGAGCTCAAGTGAAAAAGAGCCAACAGTCCCCGTGGCCATTTGCATGTACCCTCATTTTATTGCCACTTGAAAGGGAACACAAAGCAGCATTCACTAGAACACAGTTTTATATTTCAACTTTTATTTTTCCCCTCCTCCTTTAAATGTAGGAAGATCCTTAACACTCCAATCAGCTGAACCCCAAATCAGGTTCATTTGTAACAGTCAAAAGAAAAAAAAACATAAACCAAAACAAAAAAACCAATCAGGACTTGACAACTTCTGAAAAGTTTGCCAACAACGATGGGAAAGTCTCTGAGGTCATTTTACAGGAGATGCCACCCCATGACAAAGAAAAGAGCAGAGCCCTCCCCACAAGGTACATCCTGGGAAGGAAACTACAAGTGTGGTTCTGTGTAAAGATTAGAAACACAGGGTTTTAGCTAGATTTTATCTACGTCTTCTAAACTGGTATTACATGGCAAGAAAGCCCTGCTGTTAACCACAAAAAAAAAAAATGCTCAGTATTGTCCTTATGGTAATAATATTAATAAAAAATGTTTTCTAATGTTATGGAACCAGAAATGCAGTCTTTTCCAACTCCTTGCCCAAGAACAGATTACAAAATCCAAATGCTTTATCATTAACCGCTGAAAGGCGCTATGACATGACTTAGACACAATTAAAAAAGCCTCACACTGGGCAGCCAGTCCCTGGAAGGAGCTACAATCCCAGCTCTATTCCCGTCACCCGCTCGGATAATGACAATCCTTGTTAACGGAGCCTTCCCCGGGTAACGTGGCCGCAGTCAAAGCAGGGTGGGTGCTGTTCTAGCTGGCGGGCCTCCAGCGTTCCGCACCACTAAGGAACTGGTTTATTAACTCACAGGCCATAACACAGTACAATTACTACCAGGTACAAACAAGAACATCCAGGAAAACGAGAGGGCTCTAATAATTGAGGTGAAAACGATCGCACAGTCCAGAACAAGAAGCTTCCTTAATAAATACCTGTCACATAACACTTTGCAGGAGGCAGAAAAGAAGAAAGGGACTTCTTTCAGGCAAAAAAAGCTGGTGAAAATTTATATTTTGGTTAAGAACAAGCCAGGATGGTTGTGCCTGAAGCTACAGCCATAAAGCTCAAGTATCAGTGTAGTTTTACAGGTTTTTTTTGGAGCTTGATCAGCTTTCAGCAACATCTCGTGACCCACTGCACTTCTGCCCCAGGCAGAAAATCCAGGGAATTGAGCAGGACCGTGCCCGGGTCCTTCCACTGAACCAAACACCCGGCACATACACATCTTCCAAGGAAAAGCTACTTCTTCTGGAGAAGCAGCTGTGAATACAATAACCCGAAACGCTGTGGCCATCAACCCCAGTGTCAGCAAGTTACCCAGAACCCTCAAAAATAAGAAGCAGCCACCGCTGATGACACATTCCCACCCCTCCACGCTGTTTCTAGGGAATTGGCCAGTCACACACATGCCCGATTTCAGCTCCACCACAGGAGGAGGAACAGAGTCTTTTTTTTCCCCTTCTTAAGACACTCATTTGAAGTGATTAGTACGCTCATAAGGAATGCAATTAACATATTTATAAGAACAATCAGGTTCAGCATATTCCGGCTCAAACCACCCACCAGAGGAGAAGGCAGCCTGGATGGGAGGGGGCAAGAAGCTTTGCCTGCACCAAACGAGCTGGGAAACAACTTCTTCACAAACTCCCCCCACTCAAGGCCATACCTGAGAGGGGCAGAACCTTTATTACTTTATAGCATTAACATAATATATTAAAATATTATTTTAAAGACTGGTAACAAGATACTAACAGCGAGGGCTACAAGGCAAGCGCAACAGGCTCGCTCTTCCACCACTCAACCTCCACTTTATTTGCAGTGAAACGGCTCCCACTTGCTCCCATTTTAGGGACAAGGAGATAAATTCCCATGTCTTACAGCAGAAACCAGGGATTACGGCACCAGCCTGACGTCAGCCTTCCCCCCCTCCACTTTTCTCCTGCCTTTAAATGCTAGAACACGAGGAAAAATACCCAAGAATGCTGTTAAGGGCTTCATAGTGCTGGCTTTGAAATATCCTATGCACAAAGCTCTCCTTATGTCAAAGAGCCAGCACCAAAATACTAGAAAAAGCAGTAGGTTTCTGTTCCCTCTATCACAGAGCAAACATACGAGCATGGATACGGACATACAGGATTTAAAAGGCCTGGAAATAAGCTGGGAAAAACCTTTGTGAGTTGCCCAACAGCAGAGGGTATTCGCAGCAAGGAAATTCTGTCCCGGTGCATCAATCAGTTCCCTTCACTGTGGCCGGGATTTGAAGCAGAAAAAGCAAAGAGCCTTTGGGATCACGGGATGGAAGGAACAGTAGGAGTGCGAGCAGCGCTCCCTCACTGTCCCGGGAAATGGGTGGCTTTGCCGGGACATGCAGTATCCAGGAAGATTGTGGTCAGAAACACTGTCCCGTAGGATATGGTGGAGCCAAAGCAAATGCAGCACTAGCCAGGACCACTGTAACTGGGGATGAAACTAACCCACCCTGTAGGACGTAACAGCACTTAGTTTTCCCTTAAATCATATCTTCTAAGAGGGGATGTGACACTTGACACTATTAATAGTCCCTCAACCAGCAGATGGTGTCAGCTGAGACACAAAGTGGCCCTTTTCCGGAAATAATAGCCCCAATCTGGTGAATCCCATTACAAGCTGGTACACCTCAGCATGGAAAAAAAAAACCCCACAAAAACCCACCCCCATCCTGCACAGCTCATCCTGACTCAACACCCACCAAAGTCCCAACACAAAGAGTCTCTTATTAACTGCAAACCTGCCAACCGAGACCTCCCGGCCCTGGAAGGGATAGGACAGGACTGGTTTTCATGGGATATCCCTCCTAAAAATCCCTAGAACCTGCAAATAGCCAAGCCTACCCCAACCCTGGGCAAGGCAATGGGAGAAAGAACCAAAATGAGCTTCCCTTAAGAGCTGACGTTTGTTGCTTTTCCAGAAAACCTGGAAACCTTTCTGCTTTTCCAGAAAACAGCAGCTTTTTCCTGTTAACCTGTCCCATGCCAAGCAGATCCCTCAGATATTTACACTGAGGTCACTGCAACATTCCTAGAAGTGAGTGTATCACTTCAGGCTAGGGATTTTTGGTGGTGGTTTTGTTTTCTTTTTTTTAAACAAAAGGTAAAACTGTCCTTACAGGGAAGAAGTTGGTGACAAGCTCTGCCACAAAAGCAGCCGTTACGGGTTTCAAGAAGTCCTAAACTCTTCCCAGGTAGGGCTGTACTGGGACTCAGCTTCACCAGTTTGGGTCAGGAAAACACCCAAACCTTTTTAAAAAAAAAAAAGATGGATGAGTAGAGCAAAGCAAAATGCTCAAAGGAAATGGAGATTAGTCTCTGTGGACAAGAAAAGGACAAGCAAGATGATGATCTCGGTGTTTTCAACGCTGAACCATTTATCAAGAGGAACAGCAAAGCATTTCTCATATCATTTCTGGGAACCACTTTCAGCAACTCTGAAGAAATGACTCGAGCAGTGAGAAGCAAAAAAGAATATTCAAGAGTTCCCAGACTTTCACAAGAGCTGGTCCATCTGCTCGGGTAACAAGCAGGAATCAAACTGCAAATCAGACAAAGATTTAGGCCAGTTGAAGGCAAGTGAAACAATTGCAGCTCAAGAGAAGTTCAAAACAACCCAGACCTTGAGACATTTAAGCTTCATGGAACAGGAATGCAGAACATGAACATATCCCTGCCATCCAAAGACGGGTGGCAGAGACAAAGAGCTGGGAGCACTGGGATTTCCCCAAGACAACAGCAGCTTGACAGACTGCAGGCAGGGAGAGCTGTGCCAGAGCAGCTTTTTAACTTTCCAGGTCCTCAGCTTTGGTTTCTGATTTATTTTTTCCTCTCCAGGTGATTACCCGAGATGCTTCAAGGCAGACACAGCACGTCTTGGGCCAGGGTAACCATCAGCATTCACTCTAGGAAGGTAAAAAACCCACCCCTCCTTGAGCAAAAAAAGACTGCTTGTCAATGAAACCCTGAAAGAGCAGTTAGAGAAAGCTCAACCATCTTTCCAGGCTGTGTCAGCCAGCGGTCGAGGAGGCCAAACTCTTGCTGAAAGAAAGACCAAGTCACTTCCTCCGTCGCCGGATGTCACAGGGCAGGGGCCCTGAGCACGCAACAAAGAGTGAGTCAATGGTAAAAAGCAAACACCAGCTCTATATCTACAAGGCTCCCTTCTTCGCCTCTGAACTCCAGAGACATATGACTAAGTTCCCTTTCAAAGGATAAACGCTTTCCTAATCGGGGTGTCACACCGAATCAGCTCCAACATCATCTCGAGGGGAGGCGCTGACTCTCTGAACACCCAGCGGGTCCCCTTTCTGCTCCCAACCCTCCCACGCCAGCACCTCGCAAAGAAATCACAGAAATCTCTTCGCAAAAGGGGAGGAGACTTCAAAGGACTACGGGAAAGAGGAGGGAAGATGGTTTGCAAGTTTAAGAAAACTGCTAAGCTACATTTTTAAACCTGATTTTCAGACATTACAAACAACTTGCGCACACAGCAGCCTTCCAGCAGCAGAGACCACCTCTCTGTCCACTTTTCCTTTCCCTCAGCCTTCCTCACCCTCTTGCTCTTCCTCCCACTTGGTACCTGCTTCCATTTCCCCAGTATTAACTCTTCTCCTCCATCCTACCCTCACCCACCCTCCGGCAACACCTCCCCCTCTCCCATCACGCCAAGGGCCGCTCCTCGCACACCACAAACTCCCTAAAGTCACACCAGGGGGACAGGAGATGTCCCCCTTGGCCATGACGTCCCGCAGAGACTAAATTTCCAATTGCATTCGAAACCTCAGTTGCTGAAAGAGAAATCACCACTTCAGCGCAGGCCGGATACCAAACGGAGGGATTTCAGGATGCAAAGTCAAGCGAGATACTCAGCTTCTCACACAAACGGAGCTGACACCTCCACACCTTCCAATGTATTCCTCCCCTTACACATTTTCTTCCAGCGCTGGCAGTGGCAGGGTGTCAGCTGCAAAACGTGACCACCTCTGAGTACGGGTGATGCTATTTATACAGACACCGCACCGAGTAAAAGAAATTAAAAGCTGCTTTCACTGTCAGGGTGAACAGTTGCAGCTCCTGATTCAGTTCTTCAGCCCTTGGGTGGAAAATTCCCCATCGCTGAAACTGGAGAGATCATCAGAAAACTCGGCAAACTACGGGAAAGCTACGCTAATGATTTGCAATTACTGCTTTTGATCAAACACAAGCCAGACCCTTGCTGTGGGGAAGGTCAGCCACAGGTGATTTCAACACAGTTCTACCCGAGGAAAGTACAAGACCCCACTGGTCACTGAATTTTGGGCAGGATTTTCAATTAACAACCCTCCTGTTAAGGAGTTGATGATGAAGCAGGCTCTGAGCGTGGCTCATGTGCCAGGCCGCCGGGCAGTGCCCACGCAGGCGACAGCCCAGCTCGCTGCCAAGGGGAACAGAACAACCCACTCCGCGTCCACTGGAGGGAGAGGACAAGCAGTCACGGCCTGAAACTGCAGCGGGGGAGATTGAGGTTGGGCATTAGACAAAGCCTTCTAACAGGAAGGATAATTAAGTGTAGGAATAGATTGCCTGGGGAGGGACAGGAACTGCCTGAAGGTTTTACAAGCTGTGGGAAACATCTGCCACACTGACCCCTCTTTGGGCAGGGGCTGGATTAGGCGGTCCTTCAAAGACCCGGCTGTTTTCTAACAACTCCCCAAAAACCCCACTGATCTCTCCCTACTTTAAACCACCCGGACACACGAGCTGACAACAGCACAGAAATAAAACTGTCTGTAGAATACAGCTCCGGGGGAAAGGCTGAGATTTAGAGCAACCCAAGGGCAGCCGACAGCAGGCAGGGGTGGGTAAACCTCCTCCTACTGCTCTGCTGGGTGCTGGCACCCATTCCCACCCCAAACAGGGGCTGCCCTTTGGGTGGTGGTGGGCTCCACACATGAGCAAGAGGCAGGCTGATGCTCACCAAGCTTGCTCACAAGGCCCTTGCCCTTCAGGCCCTGGATTTAGTCCAACACAAGGCTGCCCTCCTCCATCTCCTGCCCCACAGGACTGCGCCGAGACAGACAAATGAGTTACCTTTTTAACATTCTCCTCCTCCTCTTGGCGTTTCTCATAGTGTGAGAAGTCATCAAAGATGGAGGTGGTGTGCTTGTAGGTGGCAATGATTTTCAACACCTGCTTAGCCTTTTCCAGAGGCACCTCCTGAGTGTCCCTGGAGTTGGTCACTGGTTTATTCTCGTTGTTCTCTAGGCGGATGTGCCGCAGTTGGCTGTTGGGAACGTCCTTCACAAAAATCCACCTGACATCAAAACGTCCCTTCCACTTGTCCTGGGACCACACACCCGCACACGTGTTATAGTCCACAGCAGATTTCATTTCTGCTACTCCGCAGAAGTGACCGCTACCGTTGACACTGAACAGTAAGTAAACGGGGCCCTTCCCGTTCATGGAGCGATAGGCGGCATCCAGTCTCTTGTTGCCGTGCTCTGTACTGCACCAGATGTTATATTTAATGGAACGGTGGATATCGTCCTCCGAGTAACTCTTAATGATGAAAACCCGGCCGTGTTTTGGGTTCCAATCAAAATCCTTCGGGTTGTAGTTGTTGATGGATCTCAACTTCTCCAAGACCGGGTGAGGCTCCGAAGGAGCAGAACCAGAACTGGCCTGAGACTGTCCCACTCCGTTACCGTCCACTCCGTTTTGACCGAAGCCGTTGCCTCGATTACGAGGGGCGACCCAGCGGGTGGGCTGAGCCGCCTGCTGCTGCGGCACAGGCAGCTGGGCCGGCTGCGGCGGCGGAGGGGGCATCGGCTGGGGCTGTTGCCCACTTGAAGCCTGTGCCACCGGTGGGCTGTTGTTGATCTGCTGCCCCACGGGCTGGGGGGAGACCTGGGCCGGCTGCTGACCACCAATATTCTGAACTAAGGCCTGCGACGGGGCTTTCGCCACCGGCCCTTTGTTATCCCAAGTTCCGATATCCATGTTGTGTTTTATCGGAGGCGGCGGAAGACTCGATCCTGCGATGCCGTTCTTGGTCTTCAGCTTGGGCTGCTGCTTCGCCGGTTTGCTCGCGATGTCAGCCCAGGAGGTCGGCTTTGGAGGAGCGATAGTAGCCGGAGGCAAACTGTTAGATGCCACGATATTACTGGTAATGGATCCGCTACCGACAGCAGAGCCAACGACTTTGGGGACGCTGCTTGCAACGTCCGTGCTGCCCAGCTTCAGAGCTGCCATCCCTTGGTCGATGGTGTTCATGCCGGGAGCCTTGTTCAGAGTCTCGTTAGCAAAAGCAGATTGCCCATCAATCATCGCTCCACCCAACGAGCTAGGGGCATAGGCGTAATTGCTACTATAGCCAGAGCTTTGAGTGGATTGTCCCTGAGAACTGTTATTCCCCCAAGCTGAAAAGTCAATCCCACTTGGAAAGAAGTTAAAGCCGTGCTGCCCGAGAAATGGAGTGCTGCCAAGGGCCCCTGGCTGCCCGAACATGGCATCTGGGAGGAAGTGTGGCTCCCCGTTGCTCAGTTGTCCGTAGGAGGTCAGGTAGGGCATGGGGGGGTCACCCCCCGTAGACCAGGCGGCTTCGCCCAAGGAGTAGGAGAATCCAATGGAGGGACTGTAGTAGTTGGGTAAGTAGGAATCGGACATTGCGGTGTAAGCATTATTCTGAAAAAAACCCACAAAAAATAAGCACTGAATAGTTAGAATCAGTTGAACAAATTTCAAGGGACCAGGAATAAAAGTCATCTTAGACTTCCCGCGCCCCACCCTTCCCTACCTTAGGGCTGGGCAGATAAACAGGCCTGGCCTTGAACACCTCCTTTGTTAGAACTGCTCTAAAAACTGTTTCATTGCCAGAAAGGTTGAAGACAAAGGCTTAGAGAGCTCCCATGCTCAGATGGGAGAGCATTGTGCTCCTGATCCACGGTGTGGGACTGACACCAGACTGCCCTGCAGCTCCTGCTCAGGCTCTGAAAACAGTATCTCAGCCAGCATCCAAGTATTAGCTTCTACTTTTTGTAGCTACTACCCAAGAGGGCTTTTTCTGCCTGGGAAATGTACGTATCAGCCTTTATTTTGCTGTTTGAGGGAGGGTTTGGGGAAAGGATCCAGTGGAACAAGGAGGAAAAAGGTCCAGCAGAAGAGCACTACCAAAATCCACTAACTGCCTTTTGCACAAATCCCTTCCTTAAATTCATTACCCATAAACCCAGCTTTAATCACTACAATTTAAAGTTTTAGAGCTCAAACCATTCCAAGAATCTCCAAATGAACAGGGATTTAAAGCTTCATCCTCAAAACACAAACTTCATCCTAAAACATCCTTTTTCAGTACGTGCTGCGGGCGCATGCTAAAAAATACCTGAAACTGGAGAGTACTCAATAGGGTTTCAACAGGAGCCTTTTATAGCACAGTGACAGCAGCAGCACAAAAAAAGCAGGTTTAGGATTCAGAGAGGTGGGGGGGGGAAAAAAGCTGCTCTGTGCCTTGGTCTCCCTTTTAAAATCCAAGTAGCCTTTAGGTTATGAAAATAAATGCCTCATTTTACAATTAGGGAACTCTCATCCATCCCCAAGATTTGCTTACATGAAAAACATCTGTCGTTTCGCATTCAAACCAAGGGCCCCTCCGGGGAGCGGTTAAAGCCACACTAATGGACATTATCATCCAGTAATTGGAACCTGTGTGCAGCCAGCCCCGTGCTATCCTGCCACTGACATGCCAACCCCATGCAGATGAGATGAAAGTCAGGTTGAGTTCCCGTTTAAAAGCTTGGCTTGCAGCAGGCTCTACTCCATTTTTTCGTTGAATCATGTTTTCACGTGCCAAGTGCAGCTCCCAAAGGACTTCGTGCCGTAACTGAAATCTATGGAGGCTCTTTAAGATGGCTCTGGCACCCTCCAGAAATAGCTGGTTTGCCTCCACCTTCCACTGGGCTAAAGGAAAACAACAGGTTTGGGGCTAAATGGGTCAGCGCCAACTTTACAAGAATTAATAGGAATTGGTTTAAAGTCATGTGTTCAGAGACAAGGTTTGTTTTGTTGCAGGAAACACTAAAAAGCTTTCTGTGGTGCTTCACGGTGTGAATGCACAAAAGCTCAGAGACACTGTCTCCAGCCTTTCTGTTTTCCCAAAGAAGGGATCCTAAAAGCAAACTAAAAACAAGACTAACTCTTATTCAGGGTCCGGTGCTAGTAATTAAGGAACTCAGTCCTGCTAATCCCAACCCAATGGGGTTTAATCTGTCCAAAAGCACTGACTAATTTGTAAGGCAAATGAAGGAACTTAAAAAAAAAATAAAGTATGTGTTATTTCGAACCAGCAAAGTCTCTTCAAAATACAAACCCCTCAATTATAGTAACAACAATACCTTCTCCTGGCAATTAGCTTTAACGGAACACAAACATGCCAGCCCATACCTAAAACCTGAGCCCAGCAGGTAGAGGAGCAGTTTCCTCTCCACAGGCTTCTCCCTCAAAGTACACCACCATCAGATGAAAGCCTGTCCCCTTGTCACCTCAAAATATTCTCTTACATGCCAACACACGCTTAACTTGAGGAGATATTTTAAACATAGTCTGTATTAAGCTGCTACCTGTAGAGTATTCACCAGCCACACTCGAGCAGCAAGGTGGGGGTATGGAAATTAAGCAGCAGCTGAGCATCGCCAGCCCAAAGCAGGTTTCAGCCAGGCTCTCTGCTGCTCAGCACCTGAACATCTGGAGGTATCACACACACCACCTCGCTCTGCTGCCCTGCACTCGCACAACTGACACAGCTACCCATCAGTGTGCAAACAGAACTTCACCAGCTTTTAATTCTCTCCCATGAGTAAGACTTTTTGTAGAGTCACTTCCTCAAATTCACTATTCCCTCTTTGCCTCAGACTAGAACCAGGGTTTACACTCACTTATTGTTGCCACTGAGCTTCTGGTTTTTAAACTGTTGGAAGAATCACTGTGTATCTGAGCTTTACAATACAGGCAGTAAGTTAATTGACAAGGCTGACAAACCAGTAACAGTCACACCTGAAACAGCAGCTCTTGAATGAAGAGCCATGAAAACTTTCCAGCTTGGTTACCTCAACACTTGTAGGGAGAGCTCAGAAAGCAGTTTCAGAAACCTCTCACAGTGTTTGATTAATTTTTCAGAGCCCTACCTGTAACCCCCTTCCCCATCTTCAGAAAACAGATGTACACCCTGACACCTTTGTATTTTTGAGCCCAGTTGGTCAGCTCAGCAGAACCCCAGGGTTTTGTTTTCTATTCTACCAAGTGGCAAAACACAGCTGAGAGCTGACAAGCAGCACGGTGAGAAACTGAGATAAAGTCATCCTGAAGTTTCATCCAAAGTTATCCTGCCAGTTTTACCTCACTCCCGCTGAATTTCTAGAGCAACAGCTCTGCTCCCCCTTCCAGGGCGTGATCCAATCACCTCCCTACTTTTAAAATGTAATTTTTATCCGTGTAACACATGCAAAGAGGAGCTAAACTCAGGAGTTCTTCATCAAACATGCAAAATAGGGTAAAATATCACACTGCTTCTAGCACCATAGTAACCTGCACTCTCCTCAGGAGATTTAAAGAAAACTAAACTCTGCAGGAAATAAGTCCACATTCAGAGGGAAGCTGGGAATTTGTGATGGTAATTTCCAGGACAGAAAGTACCACCATTAAATGATGGCTTCTAGGAAAGTAGCTAGTTTTATTCCAGACTTGAAAAAGAAATCATATTCTCTCGCCCTATGCAGGTCAAATTTAGGCTCCTAACATTTTAGGGAGCTGAATGCAGTAGATAATTTTAATGGACAGGCTGAATTCCGAAGATGATAAACAGCTGACAGGAGCTTAAAGAATATGCAGCCTAATATCTTTAGCACAGACTAGGAAAATACCTGTTGAAAATTTAACTGAGACAGAAACCTGTTCTTGTGTGTCAATAAAACATTAATCACTTATCTGAGAGGAAAAAATAAATACACTGACTAGTAAAAGTGACCAAAAAATACAGAAAAACCAGAACAACTTGTTTTTACTAATCACAATTGGAGAGGGAAGAGAAGCCAGGAGAATGAACTAACTGCTCCACTGCTACTACAGATGTTTATCTGTAACACTCACTTGTAACATCTAATCAGCTGAACTCCATCTGTTATGTGTCACTCTCCTACCACTCATTAAGAAAAACAAACAAAAAACAGTTAACAGGGGAGCTAATCTTAAGAAGAAAGTCAAGAGGAAAAAGTATCTGGAAGCCTGACTTTCAGGAGCTGATCACAAGCTCTCCAGCTTGACTTCTAACTAAACTTCTCAGAAAGCCTTTATCACGTGAGTGTTCTGTGGGGGTTTTTTTGGTGCAAAAGGAAGAAAACCCCATGACAGGCATTTTACTTGGCGGAAAGATAAGAACGTTGATAGTATCCTCCAAAAGCCCTCAGAGCATAACTGCATGGCATAAAGCAATTTCACAACGGAACGCTGTGCATCTCCTCCTGCGGTGTGAAGGGCCAGAAACCAGCAAGGAAACAAGGTCATAACAGTAAAACTGAAAGAGCAGAAATGGTAACTTCAAGGCAGTTACATTTAAAAAAAAAAGAAGAAAAAAAAAAAAGAGGGAGCTGAACACCAACTGTAGGAAGCCCTTACACCCTCAAAAGTTGCTAAAGCCTTTATAACCAACCCACTACAACTTCATGGCATTCAGGTTTTTTTTCTGACTTGAGAAATGCACATACGAAATAGCATATTATGGTAAGAAAGCTGGCAAACATCAAAACACAATCAGTGGAGATAGGGATGACAAATGCACTTTCACTAACAAGCAGCGGGAAGCCCCTGTTCTCTTCCTGCCCCTCAGCAGGTTCTCTTACTCACCGGTCGGGCCTGGGGACTCAAGTAGGGTTCAAAGTCATCATCGTTTAACCCATCCTTCTGATGCACAGATCCATTTTGCACTGAGGGAAAGATTTAGAGCGTTAGAAAGAACCCTGCCGATGAACTCGGACATCTACCAACTTAGAATTATTTAAAGACAAGCCTCGTCATACAACTGTTGCTCGCTACTTTGGAATAAACCACGCTTAACCCGATGGAGAGCAGAACGCCACTTTACCACCGCACAAACACTCTCTAACTGCAAACTTTCCCCAGCCCCGGCAAGACCAGGGGTTCCACAGCCCAGGGTTTGTTTTTTCCTCCAGCTCACCCGGCAGCGTGAGGCGAGGCAGTCCCACGGCCGTGCCGGGCCATCCTCCCCATCCCTCCCCGGCGGCCACGCTCCCCACAGCCGCCACTTCCCCGCGGGATCCCCTCGTTTCGCGGCCCCTCACCTTTGTTGCCTTGGCCCTTGGGTCTCTGGGGAAAGAGAGAGAGCGGGAGAACGGTCAGTCACGGCGGGGGAAGAGAGAAGCGGGAGGCCCGGCCCGGCCTCGCCGCAGCACAATGGAGGCGCGGCCCTAAGGAGGGGAAGGCCG
>VXBJ01003997.1:178434-188767 GCA_013400055.1 Nycticryphes semicollaris
GACCACGGCCGCCACGTTGGCCAGGGCGCCGCTGTCCTGCATGGCTGCCGAGCTCAGCAGCGCCAGGCTGGAGGACGGGTGGAGGGTGACCGTGTCGGAGGAGCTGGTCTTGGAGGAGGACACCACGGTGGCGTATCGGAAGAGCTGGGAGCCAGATGGTAAGGTATGAACAGTCACTGGGCTGGAGCCTTGGCTAATGGTTGCCACCGGGATGTTGCCCACGGAGAATTGTTGTCCGACGGGCGCGATAGCGATGGGCGAGATGACGGTGAACTGGGGCTGCTGGATGGGGGTGGAGGGGCTGAGGACAGTGGCGGAGGCTGGGCGCTGCAGGCGGGGTCTCTTGGGGGGCTTGGGAGCGCTGACGGGCATTAGCACCACGTTCTGGATGGTTTGGGACTTGGCCTTCTGGTCCTTGGCAAGTTTCTTCTGCTCTTCCAGTTGCCGCTCCAGGTCTGCAAAGAGAATGGTTAAAGGGGCTCCTGAGGGCTCATGGGCTCTGCAAACCACCACTACACCCCCATGTTTGTAACGGGAGGTCTCCAAACCACCCAGGGAGGTCTCCAAACCACCACTACACCCTATGTCTGCGACAGGAGGTCTCCAAACAACAACTACACCCCATGTTTGGAACAGGAGGTCTCCAAACCACCCAGGGAGGTCTCCAAACAACAGCTACACCCCATGTTTGGAACAAGGGGTCTCCAAACCACCCAGGAAGGTCTCCAAACAACCACTACAGCCCATGTCTGTGACAGGAGTTCTCCAAACCACCCAGTCATGTATGATCTTAGCATTTCACTCAAGATTTGAACTGCACTGAAGGAAAGGCCAGATTCTCCTGCCACCCACACAGCCCTGGTCAATGTTCTGCTCCTGCTCAGCCTGCTTTGGCTGCCTGTCAGTGCCTGGAGAAGGAACAGGCAATGGTCTACACCAGTTGGCTACTCCTACTGGTGAAAAGATGGCAATTTCTGCTCCTCAAGCAAGATCTGCCTAGAAGGGAGTGCGGACAAACCCCTCAGACAATAGGAACTGATTCCTGAGCTTGGCTGGGTGCCCTCCCCAGGAGCAGGTGTCCTCCCCATTTGTACTGGGGACAGGAAGCAGGTCAACAAAACATCTCCCTCGACCCTTGCCTGCGCGAACACTGGAGGAAGTAGCACAGTAATCTCCTTTATCCAGGGCAGTAGGGGACTACGACATCCCAGATAAGAACGGGTCCTACAGGATAGGGTGAGGAGGGAGACACCATCCAGCTCTGGGGAATCCAGGTCAGGTTATTGGCTTCAGCTCAGGAGAAACCATGCAAGACACCCGATAGCTCCACACCAAGATAAGCAGCCCGTACTCAGAGAAGCTGATTAGCTCAGACAGAGCATGGAACCGCCTGCAGCTCGGATAACTGCCACACAGCACCTATTTCCCAGCACCGACGGAATGGGACTCTCCCCCCTCCCCAGCACCCTGGCTGCAGCAAAGGGCACAGATTTGGGCTATCGAACGCTCCAAGCAATTGCTCACCGCGAGGGAAGGGAGAGGGAAAATTCCACGCAAGCCCTAGGATGAAAAGGGATTGGAGTGCACTTTTTTTGGGGCAGTGTGAACTGAAACACAGCCCCCAGTGAACCTTATCTGGGTTCAGTTCCCGAAAACAGCAAGAAGGTGAGAAGCCTCCCAAAGTGCTGACTGTACCTGCCAGCGTGTAAAGAAACTGTTCCTCTCCTTGCTCTGTCTGGTTTTTCCTGTTGTCCAGAACCTTCTTGACTGTGTCCATTAGGCCAAATGTGTGGGCAACGTTGTTCAAGACCGCAGCATCTGCAAGGAAAGCACGTGGGGATGAATGCCAGGTCCCTCAGGTGTTGTCCCACAGTCAAATACTCAAAAGATGCTCGTATTACACCAAAAACATTCTGCTGCTTTTTGTAAAACTATCTCTGTTCTTTCACAAGGGCTGGCTGACAAGGCCAGACCCCGCTCCCGCATCCTTCTGACATCCAAGGACTAAATAATCCCATTCACATGATAAAGAAAATGAAACAGAGATGTGTCAGCCAAGCAGCTCAAAACTGCTGCAAATGAAAGCATAATTTGCAATCACAGAGATACAAACGAGCTCTCCACCTACAAATCATCACCCCATGCTGCTGACAGTGTCATTAACATGCCAGCTCCACTGAAAGCTCTGCAAAATGTCTATTATAATCCACTGACTTCAATCACTCATGGCTTCCAAAAGCTGCCACCTCCCAGACGCAAAGATCCGCCAGCCCAAAGCTAAATGAGAAAATAAATAAAAAATATCCTGGGTAAAGTGAAGTTTGTGGCTCTGTGGATGTTCTCTCAGCAAGAGCATCAACAAGAGGTGCTCTCAAACTCTGTGCTGAACTGGATTAGGGAACCGATCCAAGTTAAAAATAATCCTAAAGAGGGGAGAGGAGCTATTTTTAACCCAGATCAGTTCCCTCATCTGGTTGGACCCCAAAACCAGGTCTTCTGACACAAGTGAAGGAAGAAGGAGAAGTGAGGGGGCAGGAACTGTTTTGGCCTACTCTGGCATGGAGAAAAGTGTTTGAATAGCTCTGGTCTGAACCTGGGCGGGCGTCCTCAAGGGCCAGGAGCTGAGGACAGTCTCCTGATGGCCTCAGCAAGTCGCCAGGCTCATTTTGCTCAGGGAACAGGGTGGCACATTGCATCCTTGTGCCCTGCGGTGGTGTCACCGAGTGCATTTCACAGTCGGGCAGGCTGAGACCACACCTACACCGGGGCTCCCACAGCTCAGCTAATGAGCAGTTAACCCGCTCACCACCCTGACTCAACTGCCTTGGCACTTTTAATTTTGGCCTGCAGCTGCCCTTTTGAGCATCCTTCCCCTCCACAGAGCCAGAGGCTGCGGCTCACAACCTACCTGTCATCTGGAAGGGAGACTGACCCAGCCTCTGCTGGACGCCTCTTAGGACTTCTTCTATCTCCTTCTGGATGTTGCAGACAACTTCCTCCATCAGCCCCACATCAGCTATTCCCTTCCAGAACATCAGCGTGTCCTCTGGCACAAGGAGATGGAACAAGAAGTCAACATTTATGAGCATTTGGCATTTTCCCATAAAACTACCTTAAAACCTTTCAGCCAAGAGTGACTTTGCAAGATGACTTCTAATTTGGCTATTGGGGTGGATATAACATGCAAAACAAACCAAACAACCCACCCACAGAAGTAAACCAGATCCCAGGCAGAGAATCAGTAACATGTTTTCAAGCAGCACCATGACTTCCAAGGCAACATTTCACTGCCTCAGTTCATCTGTGCAAGATGCAGAGCTTAACATCTTTCTTTGAGGAAATTCTGCCCAAGCTTCCGTGCCGATTCCGAGAGGGAAGACAAAGCACCCCAGCCAGAGAGGTGACAGGGTCCTAACAGACACTGATGGCTTCAGTCTACCTCCAGCCTGACATTTCCATCCTTCTAACAAACAAATTAAAGCCCTTCACTGTAACTAGGAGCAACTGCTCTGGGGGATCATCCATCAGCCACAAGGCCAGAGCTGAAGTCTGCAGTGAGGAGCTCTGTTTGGCAGGAGACCTGCACGCCTAGGAAATGCTGGGACAGCCAAGGAGCTCGGGCACAGCTCTGTCATTGCCTAAACTCTCCTTATTTTCAGCATTTCAGTCTCCAGAATGTAACAGGCAAGGAGAGGGGGAGAAAACACCCTGAGCTTACCCGAGATCTCATCCGTGTCCTTTTTCATGCCTTCCTCAGTGGCCATGGTGACGGCAGCCGTCAGAGCCGAGTTCCACTCGATCCCCTCCTCCATGCTCTCCTCCGACAGCGCGATCTGTGTGATGCTCCCTGCCAGAGAGGCAACGTCAGCCCTCTCTGCAGCACCCAGAGTGCCAGCCCTGAATCCTGGCTTTGCTTTCCACCCCTCCTCCCTCACCCCTCCAGGGCTCTTGGTTTTTTTTTCCTTTTTTTTTGGACTTTTTTTTGGACTCAGGTTGTTCGTGTCTGGCTTCTTTCAGCCAAATGAACTAAAAGCAAATATTGCTGCTTCTCATTGGAACCGTGATTGTTAAAGGCTCTGGGGCTTCTGGAGGGAAAACCATGTGCCCTTCACAAAACAAAACTGGAGTCCTGATATAAAACGAGCAGGCAACAAGTAAACATCAGCCCAGCCACCCTTCTCCTTCTGCATCATCGCCAGGGAGCTCTGTACCCCTGAGATGCCCAGATCTCTCAGGAAATGAGGGGTCCAAGATGGTTTATAAAAGGGAAATGGATCTGACTCAATCCTAAATTTCTGGATCAAATTTGGGAGTAAGTCAACCCACAGCCATGGTAAGGTCATACCCTATGCTTTCCCAGAGATTCTCCCTAGACTATGGACAACTCTGCCATCCCACCCACCAAGGGCTTTAGAGAAATGTAACCTGCCCAGCTGAACGGTGTGGTACAGCTGGGAGTAGTCTTCTCAAGACCAAGTTGGATGGGGCTTTGAGCAACCTGGTCTGGTGGGAGGTGTCCCTGTCCAGGGCAGGGGGTTGGAACGCCAAGATCTTGAAGTTTCCTTCCAACCTGAACCATTTTATGATTCCCCCCTAACCTCAGCAAAGAGATCACTTTCTGCATGGGATTCATTGAGAATTTCCAGTTGGAATTACAATCCAGCCCATCCCGTGCCTTTGTCATACACCCTCAAAAAAGGACATCAGGAAACACCGTACAAGCTCTCTTAGGCATTTGCTCACATGGTGACCCCAGAACAGGGATCCCCCTTCAAGATGACCCTCCTCTGGCTCCCCAGGCTGCCTCTACTCATTGATTAACACCATTTTCCAGCCCTCCCACTACCACAGAGCAGAGCTCCCTGACAGATGCTGTCGAGAACTCTCTGAGCAGCCACTGGAAGCATTTTCCATCCCAGAAGCCAGAACAGTCTCCTGAATGGGTGGGACTGCTCTGCTCCACTTTGGGAGAAGGTGTAAACAGTGTGTGTGTGTGAGTTCAACCTGCTTTGATTAGCCCAGGGAGGGAAAGGAGTGTCGGAGGGAAATTCCCATGGCATTGATAACTGGTTTCCTACCATCAGCTGATGTGGGAGTCTGCACCATGCTCTGCTGCCCCGGCACCGGTGCTCTGGCGCTGCTGATCAGGAGATCGAACTTGGTGCTTCGGCATGTGTTGGTACAAACTTTGTCATGCTGGTAGAAATCAATTTGCCCAGAGTCCATCATCTTCCTGTGCAGGGAGCGGGGAGAGAACCAGGCTCAGCTCAAATCTCAGCCCGTAGATAAAAGGGAATATCCCACATAGGAACGCTATGGGCCATGGGAAGGATAAAGAAAGGGAGATCCAACACCACTCTGCAAACAAAACATCTCCTGCAGGGCTTATAAGCGGCAAATACAAGCCATTCCCCAGCTTCAACTGCACAGGTCCAGTCCTATTCCATCCCCACCAAGTACCAGTTACCCCAGGGGAGGCCACTTCTGTGCAGGATGAGGAATCCTGCCCCCCAGGCCACGGAGCCAGCATCTCTGCAGGCTGCTGGCCGAGTAATGTGAGCTTCTGAGAGATCTCCTGGGGACTGCAAAGCAGACAAAATCCCTGCTCGGGATCCTGCAGCTGCAGTGATGAAGCCCTGAAGCTGGAGAGAGTGTTAGGCAAGTCAAATACCTCAGCATGATTCCTCCGAGGCGAATGGCTCTCTTCCAGTCCTTCAGGGTAGACTTCCCAGCCAGGTGAACAAAATGCTTCGGGCTGATCAGCTGGTCATTGAACTGACAATGAGATAAGCAAAGGCTCAGCACACAGGGAAATGTCACTTGTCATTTTGGAAGACTGTACTGGGACATCCACCATGGCCAGTTAGCAGCTCGTCTAAGCCCCTACTCCTACCCAGAGAGAGCAGCTGCTTCTCAAATCCCTACCAGCTTTGATCCCCCCGGCGCAGCAAAGCTTATAACCCCAGAATGGATATGTTTGCAGGGATGACCTGCCAGCCATCAGCATTCAAACCACACAGCTCTTGCCAAGAACAGCCCTGAAGGCTTTCGTATGAAACACAAACCAAATTAGCTCCTTCTGTGAACGTGTACAGTCATCTTGGAGATTGTTACGGGAGACTCCAGTTACATCAAAGAGCCCAGCAACACCTGGCTGACACGGGTATTCACTGGGGAATCTGTTCTGTCCTGCTCCAGTGACTAAGACAGTTCCTGTTGAGGGGCAGGAACAGAGCACTCTCCCCGCCGCAGCGCACGGGGACTCAGCACATCCACAGCCTCAAGGGGAAATAGGTAACAGCAAGATTTCTCCTCTCTATACAACCTGCTCACTGAGGAAGTGACAGGAGCAGAGTATCAGGGCACCAAGGGAAAGAGACAAAGAAGAAAAGCTCTGGCAGGTCTCAGTAGGCATCCCCTGCTTGCCTTCAGCTCCAAGTCCCTTGTCAAGTGTCAAATATGACCCTGCTTTAAACAGTAGTCAAGAGCTTCACTGAAATATAAGGTGGGTGATAGGCCTTCCCTCTTTACACCGCTTCTCCCCTGCTTCTCCTCGTGCTAGAAACAATTTTAGCGCTAACGATCCAGCACACTGCAAAGGCAAAGTCACTCAGCTCCAGGACAAGGCTCAGATGAAACAGAGAAAGTAAGAAAGTCCTGTGAAGGTCAAGCCCCAGACCTTGAGAGCAGAGAAGGAACCTGCTGAGAAAACTCCCTTACCTTTACGCACTTCACATTAATTCCTGGACAGACGAACTTCTTCCAGAGCAGGATAGCTTTGCTCTCCCCACAGGTGATGGGATAGGCGATCTCGATCTCCTCATTCGCTTCAATAGTGCTGGGGTCTGAGGGAGGAAAGGGTGAAAATGAAACTTTCCACCCAAGAGGCTCAAATCCCACAAGGCAGGAGCTGAAAACTCACAGGTTGTGAGATCTACACTCAAGAAACCAAAAGAAGGGCCGATCCCAGTTCAGGATCAGTCCCCTCTTAGTCTTCTCCAATTACTAGCTCTAACAGCAACTGGCATCTGCTTTTTAATACAGCAAAACTCAAGATGAAGCTCATCTCTCAGGAGAACCGCAAGATCAGAAATCCCACACATCTGTAAGGGGGGGGCAGGGTCAATGGCAACAAACTTTGTGGGAAAAAAATGCTTTCAAATTGGAAGCATAGATGTCTCTCAATTTTCTTGGAGCTCTGCTATCTGTTTAGGAGTGATATCAGATATTTACTGATAATATATTCTCTTCACACGCATAGTTTCTGCTAATACTGCCAAAAGACCCACACCCACACAGGAAGCAGAACAGTAATCAAGATCTAACAAAAGCACCTAACGACAGGAGCCTTTTCCCACGTTCTTCTCAGAATGGCAGAGAGCACTCGGAGCCAACCTGCCCGTTCTTCCAAACATCCAACCCAAACTCTCAGGCTGTTCCTTCAGCAAAGAACCACCGACCCGAGTTTGCTGCTGCTTCAGCCAGTGCAGACACAATCACCATCATCCTCATAACCATCATTCCTGCTTGTTGGTGTCTGCGCACCAAGACTAAGGAGAAACCTCGGCTCCTCTGGACCCTGTGAGAGCCCTTACCATTCAATGCAGGAGAGCCAGGATCTCAGTTCCAGGACTTTTGAGACCAAGCAGTAACAGCAGAGTCTTATTCCAGAGTATGCCCAGACCCTGCACCCTCATCCATGCCTGGGAATCAGCATCTGCAGGGGCAGAGCCAGAAGGAAGCCCAGCGAACCAGAGACACCAGCTCAGCGGCAACCAGCCCTGCAGAGGAGGGGATTCTGCCCATGCCAAGCGGGAACTCACCGATCCCTTCTTCCAGCTTGTGGATGGTGTGGGTTTCCACGGCCACTACAGCAGCGCTGGCCTCAGAGCCCTCTTGATAGATCCTGTTGTGAAAGCATGCATTGATTAAGAAACTATATAAATCACGGAAAATTAAGATTCACAGCACAGGGTTAAAAATTTAGTTTGCTTCCTTCTTCCCTGTCCTTGAGGGATGAGGGTTTTGTTTGGTACAGTTTCAATCGCTGGCATTTTTTTGGCACATACAAAATAGGATAATAATCCCAAGGACTGAAGCATGCAGAGGCATTCCCAGTCCTGTCATCGCACTCTCCGTGTTGCCAGCGCCACTGAAGCAGCTCTGCAGCACACTTCCCTCTGCCTTCTCCTCCAGTTTCTGGTACAGGCAATGACAACAGGAAGCAGAGCTCAATGCCCCAGGATTTCCCTCCCAGCCCCGTGTGACACTGCAGCACGGGCCATCACGTAGGGAAGAGTCCCTGCCAGGCCTACAGCCACTCTGCCCTGTGAATATTATCAAACTGCAGCCAGGATATTTACATCCTGATTGATCCAGAGTTAAGATGAAGTCCCTGGTGGCAGCCACTTCTGCGCAGCAGCTGTCAGGACTACCACAAAATTCCCTCCAGCTTCCCAGCTTCATTGTATTTTAGAGGAGGATTATTTCAAGGGAAAGCTGGCACAGATCTGCATAGGCAGATCTGGACACACGGGCACAGACCATCACGTACAGCAGCTGCAGCGTGGCAAAAAAAACCCACCCTGGGGCCAGAGAGGGAAGAGGAGGACCAGGAGGACACATGGTGTTGGAAGCACCGTGACCATCTTGCCATGTCCCCACTGCCACAGCCATCACCAGATCCAGAGGCTGCATCGCGCGGGCACATTCCCGCAGGACAAGTTCAGTTCCTCCGAAGCACAGTGACAGTGACAGACACAAAAGCCTTTTTTTGTGTGTGTTGTATTCTCCTCTCTACCATGCATGGTACCAAACTGACGCAGTCCTGGAAAATGCAGTGATGCTCAGTCCCCACACCACAAAAATCTACCCCCCCCCATCGCACCCTGCATCACCCAGACACACCAGTACCGTCCAACTCACCCTTGCTGCACTGGCTGGAGCTGCAGGATCACTTGGGTTTTGGTATCCTCCGGGTTCTCCCCTTCATTTCCGTCACTTGGTACAACCACCACATCACCCACAGGGACGCTCACTTCGGCATTCGCCATCTCTCACATGAAGCCCGGCGGTGGCAGGGTGCCGCGGTGCTGCAGAGGGCAAAGCAGAGGCAGGTCTGTACGGCGGCAGCACCGCTGCCTGCACGGGCAGAGGGACAGGCAGCGGTCTCTAAGCATGATCGCCCAGTCCCGCCGCAGCCAAACACCGGGTCCGTGGGGACCTGCAGGGCCGGCAGAGCAAAGCTGCAGCTCCCAGGAGAGGACCAGGCTGTTTTAAATTCACCAAGAGACAGACAGCAAGTGCCTCTCGATACATATGAGGATCTCTCCTCCCCTCTTCATCACAATAGCTGGGAACATCTCACTCTGACAGAGGCAGATCCCCCCACTGCCATCCCACTCATAACTTCCCCAGCCAGAGGCAGCGGCGTCCAGCTGCCCTTGGGATGCTCCAATCCCTCCCCCCAAGGAAGGTACCTGGGGCTGACCCCCCTGGAGAAGCTGGTATGCCCAGTGGCAGAGGTGCAGATCCCACAGGAGAGACACACAGAGGGTCACGAAGGTGGTTTTGTTACTGCAGCGGGGCTGGAGCTCAGCCCTGCAGGTCAGGATCACCCCTGTGGGGTTTAAAACCTTCCAGCAAAGCACTGGTGACAGGACAGGACCTCACAGCAGGCAATGGTGGGCTGGGTGACCCACAGCAGGCATGAGCAAGGAGGGCCACTAGTGCAGTGGACACAATCCAGCCCATGCACCCTGCAGGTCATCATGCCTTGGACATGTCTTCGAATCATAGAATGGTTTGGGTTGGAAGGCATTATTCAAAGCCATTTAGTCCAATAAGAACGGACACCTCCCACCACACCAGGTTGCTCCAAGTCCTCTCCAACCTGGCCTTGAACCCCTCCAGGGATGGGGCACCCACAGCTTCTCGGGGCAACCTGGGCCAGGCTCTCATCACCCTCACACCAAAGAAGTTCTTCCCCACATCTCATCTCCATCTCCCCTCTTTCTGTCTCAAACCCTTCCCCCTCGTCCCATGGCTCCCCTCCCTGATCCAGAGTCCCTCCCCCGCTTTCCTGGAGCTCCTTTAGGGACTGGAAGGGGCTCTAAGGTTTCCCCAGAGCCTTCTCTTCTCCAGGCTGATCCCCCTCCAACTCTCTCAGCCTGTCATCACAGCAGAGGGGCTCCAGCCCTCGGAGAATGTTTGTGGTCTCCTCTGGCCCCGCTCCAACAGGTCCATGTCCTTCTGCTACTGGTGGCTCCAGAGCTGGATCCTCCCCGCCCCGGGGCTCCCCTAGGATTACCCACCCGGGAGAGGGCGCAGCCCC
>VXBJ01003997.1:199526-211824 GCA_013400055.1 Nycticryphes semicollaris
CCCCCGAGCTGGGAACGGGGGCACGGAGCGGACTGCGGGGGATGTCCCCTCTGCGCAGGGGTCCCAGCTGGGGGACTGTCCCCTCTCACATGTGTATCACGAAGCCTTGTGAGAAAGGGGAGTGAGAGCCACACACGAAGCCTTGTGAGGAGGGACGAAGCGAAGCGGGGACTCGGTCACGGACCTTCCTCACGGGCCCGGGGCGGGGTTGCGTGTCTATTTTTTAAGAACNTAACGCTCCAGCCCTGCTGCGCGCGCCCGACGTTCTTTCCCCCTGGCCACGCCCATCGTACTTTAGCTCCGCCCACCACAACCATTGTCCCCGCCCACCGTTCAGTAACCCCACCCTCTTGCACTCTCTCTGTTATTGACGCTTCCCGGGGCGCCGGAACAAGCGGTTACCGGCCTCCCCTCACCGCAAAAAATTGTGCTTCCGAAATCTCTTGATGTCGATTCCGCGGGGGCGGCCGCGTGACCTCCCCCGTGCCACACACGGCAGAAGCCCTTTTTAAAAGCTCCGCTGGCCTCCCGCCACCAGCGGAAAGCGCCGAACCTCTATCGAAGTCACGGCGAGGCCTGCGCTTTTTCTCGAAGCACAACGCTTGTGTCTCTATTCCTTCTCTTTTTCTCCCAATATTTCATCGAACACTTTCGCTATTTCTGCATTTTTGCTCTCAAAAACGCCGTTTCCCCGCCTCGCTGCCCCCTCGCTGTATGCAAATAGCGCGGGGCATGCTGGGGTGTCCACCGGCCGCGCCTTCGCAGAGGAGGCGGGGAGGACTCTTGGCGGGCGCCGCGGGCTCGCTTTTGATTGGCTGCGCTGAGAAATGTTTCCGGGTGGCGGTGGGCGGTGCCCCCAGAAGAGCTCGGGGTAGCGCGGCGAAGGGAGCGCAGCCGGCGGCGGTGGCTCGGTCTGCCCGCGGGTCATGGGGAGGTACGGGACGGTGAGGGGAGGCTCGGGGGGAGGTGTCCTTCCACAGGTGGTGGGAGGCTCCTACTGTCTTACACGGGCCTATAACGCGGAGGGAGCCGGGGGTAAGCGCGGCAGGCCGTGCCCGCCGCTTGCTGGACCGGGCCTGCAGCCGGTGTTCGAACCCCCGCCCTCTGTGGCGTTCGGACCCGCGGTCTGAGAGGGGACCCCATCAGCCCTGACAGGGTTCTGGCGTGGGGCTGTGGGTGACCTTGGCTCTTCCCTACGGCTGTGACTGCAGCTTCCAGAAAAGCTTTTGCAGGGGCAAGTTACGGTCGGTCCCGTAACACTGTTCCCCACGGGTAGTCGGTGAGGCTGGGCACCTCTTTAAGCTGGTGGCTGGAAGAAAACCTTTTGAGAGTGGCGTGTGGGGAGTCGTTCCCTCCTTGGTTGCCAAGTGTTGGTGCTGGAAGCTGTGGGGCAAGGACGAAGGAGGTTTGAGGCATCTACCAAACACATCCGGGGGCAAAAAAAAAATGATATTTTTATTGTGTCCCTTTTATCTAGTGCACCTAAAGGATCAGTGGTTGTAACAGATTCTTCCTCAAGCAGCATAAGGGGGGGCTTTTTATCACATTTGTAATAACTAAGGCAAAACCCAAGAGCTTTCCCAGTTTTCTCTATAAAGAGGAGTAGATGGTCCTTCGCAAACCTGTTTAAATATTTGTTGAATGTTGTTGTGTCTTAATGGAAGTAGAAGCCCCCTGAGCCCCCCCCAAGGAAGGCACTGAAGGTTTGATTGGCTTTAACCTAGTCTTTAATTACAGCGGTAACCCCGTGCTATCAACGCTAATGATTTACATCAGGGCGGTGGCGCTAATTGCGGCCATCAGGCCTATTCCTGCTGCGGAGAGAGAAGCTGCTGTTTAGAGGTCAGGGCTTCACCTGCACATCGGTGCTGACAGCAGGTACCAAGATACTCTGTCTTCTGACAGAAGGAAAAAAAAAAAAAGAAAAGGAATTTGGCCAAATTTCTGCACCTGCTTCAGCATCCTGGGAGATCTGGCAGCAATGGATGCTCAGGGCTGTGTTGTATCTTCTGATAGATCAACCCTCTCGCAATGTGGGAAGGACAGGGCGTCCTCTCTTGCATGAAACCGTTTCCTCTCGCCATCCTGGGGCCTGGAGCATCTCTCTTACAAGGAAAAGCTGAGGAATTTGGGCCTTTTTAGCCTGGAGAAGAGAAGGCTGAGGGTGGATCTGATCAACACCTAGAAATACTTCAAGGGTGGTTGTCAGGAGGATGGGGCCAGTCTTTTTCCAGTGGTGCCCAGTGACAGGACAAGAGGGAATGGGCACAAACTTGACCATAAGAAGTTCCATCTAAACATGAGGAGGAACTTCTTTGCTTTGAGGGTGGCAGAGCCCTGGCAGAGGCTGCCCAGAGAGGTGGTGGAGTCTCCATCTCTGGAGACATTCAAACCCCACCTGGACACGTTCCTGTGGGACCTGCTCTGGCAGGGGGTTGGACTGGATGCTCTCCTTCCAACCCTGTCTTATTCCGTGACTCCGTGATACCAAAAATATCTGGTGTTCCTGTAGGAATGAGAGTTATATGGAAGAGGAGGAAGCGAGAGTAGGTTGTCACTGACGTACTGCTGACGTACCGGGAAGGCTTTGGAAAATGGCCTCTCCGTTGGCTGGCCCCACAGCGGTTGCTGACGTAATTAAAGATCTAGACACTCAGATAGCTGTAAGTAAAGCGCCGGGGCTTGCCAGGGGGCCGGCATGTGGGATTTATCCTGGGAATCTGCACATCCCCTGAGTTTGGCATTTGGTGATCTTAACGGCACGCAAAGGGCGCGATAAGATCCACGAGTAAACGAACAAAAACCACTTTATGGGAATAAAGTGTTTTCTGTCTAATGATTTGGGAGCATTCTCCCCT
Organism: Nycticryphes semicollaris; assembly: GCA_013400055.1. NCBI lineage: Eukaryota > Metazoa > Chordata > Aves > Charadriiformes > Rostratulidae > Nycticryphes > Nycticryphes semicollaris. Next base: position 202,385 of record VXBJ01003997.1, read on the forward strand.
GCATGGTGGGTGAGAATTCCTGCTTTTTCTGAGGTTTTGGGGTGAAAAGTGTGAGATCAGCCCGAGCTCAAAGCAGGGCTCGCACACTGTACTCTGATTTTGTGCTGAGCTCCTCCTCCAGCAATGCCATCCGAGGGGTGCTAGGGTGTGAGTGTAATGGTTTTCCATCCCTAATTAGTTTAAAATCGAGCTAGGAACTTGCTGAAGGTGTTACAGGAATGTGTCTCGGATATAAACTCTCAAAGGGCTCGGTGTCTGTAGGTGTGGCAGTGCATGAGTGTGCCTTGGAATGAAACACTAAAGCGGCCTCTTCTAAGTGGTCCCGCGTGGCTTCTGGTTTGTGTTTTGGTATGAATTAATCCAGACTAACAAAGCTTGCTCTGATGAGGGGAAAGCACCTGTTTGTAGTTCAGGTGGCAGGTGTTTTGTTCATGGCTTTGTATGTGAACGTGCTCCAAAGCTGGTTAAACAAACTCTTCTTTTCTCATAAGTAAGTTCACCCTGGAACTCGTGGGCTTTTCTGAAGAGATGGCTGCTGCTCATCCTTCTCGGGGCCCAAAGGCAGCCACTGAAGGAGGGGTTTTTACATCAGGCTGTTCCTTAAATGCTCCTTTCACGTGACAGACCTGTCACTGGTGCCCACATCACTTGTGAAGGTGGGAGGGCCAGGGTTTGGATGAGTTTCCTTTCACTGAGCAGTAAAGACGGAGAAAACCTTCATCGGTTCCATGGCTCAGAGCCTTCCAGCCATGAAATACAGCCAGTCTGAGTGTTACCTCAGTAGCTTGTGACCAGAACAACCAAAGGGTGAACTGGGAAGATCTCAGGAAGCAGTTGAGCTGCCACAACCTGCTTCTGGTTCACCAATAGCAGCTCGGTGAGCCCGTCTTCATTTACCATTGCTTGCCCAGCGTGGGGGGACCAGGTTTGTGCTCTTGAAAGTGAAATGAGTCCCCATTGAGGGGTGCTGTGGCTTCAGGCATCAAGTGTTGCTGAAAACAAGACCTCCACCCTGTGCAGACACCCAAGGGAGCTTGGACCCTGTCTTCTTCTCAGGCCTGTGGAGATGAAGACTCAAACTGCGCCTGCTGTTCCCCCACGTCACTGCTGCGGGGACAAGCGGTGTCCTTTAGTTAAACCTTCTTTGGGTGGTCTTTTCCTTGAAGCTGTGGTCCATGTAGCCACTGTCCTTCTCGTGGCAAACCTCTTATACCATGTAGCAGGGAATGTTTTCTTTTAAACAATGCTCCTCCCTTCTTCATGTTTCCAGAGAGACCCAACCTTCTATAACCCTCTGGGCCCCATCAGAACACTACGGTTTTGCTCTGGACAAAGACCTGATCACCCTGTTGAATTCCTTCTGTTTGCTAACTCTGACTTCCCTTTCCTTTTCCAGTTGATTGGTTTGGGTCCCCACAACCCCAAGAAGAAGCAGGACCTAGATAAGCTTTATGATCTAAAAGCTAAAGCCCAACAGATTATGAACCAGTTTGGCCCATCTACCTTGATCAACCTCTCCAACTTCTCCTCCATAAAGCCGGAACCAGCCAGCACTCCCCCGCAGAGCTCCATGGCCAACAGCACCTCCGTGGCAAAGATGCCGGGGACGCCCAGTGGAGGAGGACGGCTCAGTCCTGAAAGCAACCAGGTAATTCCATCCCCAGCTTTAGGACAACGGGGGAGATGCTCAGACCTGCCCATGGTTTAATTCCTTGCTTAAACTACCAGTAAATACTTACAGCCTATTAAAGTATCAGTTACTGCCTTTACAAACATAGAACCACAGAATTGGCCAGGTTGGAAGGGACCTTTACGACCATCTAGTCCAACCAGGAACCTAACTCTGACAAAAAAAGCCATCAGTAAACTGTGTCACTGAGCACTGTGTCAACCAGCCTTTTAAATACTTTCAGGGATGGTGCCCGCTTCCCTGGGCAGCCTGTTCCAAGGCTGAATAACCTTTTCTGTGTAAAAATTTTTCCTGATATCCAACCTGAGCCTCCCCTGGTGCAAATTGAGGCCGTTTCTTCTCATTCTATTGCCTGTCACTTGGGAGAAGAGACTGATCCCCCCCTGGCTGCCCCCTCCTTTCAGGGAGTTGNCAGCACTTGGCCTTGTTCAACCTCATCCTGTTGGCCTCAGCCCATCCAGATCTCTCTGTGGATCTATTCTACCCTCAAACAGGTTGACAGTCCCACCCAACTTGGTGTCATCTGTGAACTTACTGAGGGTGCATTTGATCCCCTCATCCAGATCATTGATCAAGATGTTAAAGAGAACTGGCCCCAGTACCGAGCTCTGGGGGACACCACTCGTGACCACATGAACATCTTCAGGTGCTTTCTGGCTGGGTGGGGTATGGATGTTCTCAATGTACAGTATTTTTGAGTCTTGGGACAATTTTAGGGGCACGATGGGGAAATTCTTTTTAAATATGGTTTAGATGGGAGACATAAAAGTGCAGGTTTGTAGCCTTCGTCTTACTGGGGTGTCACGAGAGGCAGCGCTGCCACCAGGAGCTGGTGACCTCCATGTTTGCTTGTTGGAGCCTTTGACGTGTCTCAGGAGTGCTCCAGGAACGCTTCCTGCTCTCTCCAGGGGCTTCGCTGGTCCCGTGACCCTTCTGGGAAGGGTACAAGTGCCCCAACACCAACACACAGGCACATCAGTTCCCCGTTGGTGTAAGGTCACCAGGAAGGGCAGGAATTTCCCACCTGGTTCATCTCACCAGGCTGATTGCTCACTGGTGCCAGCTTTCATCCAGACCCTGTAAGATTAGGTGCCCTGCTCTTCAGCACCGGTAGAATTTCCCCTCCCTGCCATGTTTGGCCTGAGAGGGTGCTCCCTTCTGCCCTAGAACAACCCAGTGCACTCCTATCTCTGGTTTCCATTTGAAACACTAAAGCTGATAAGCTCTAGAGCTGTGGAAATACTTCCTTTGTGCCCTGAGCAGCGGATTTAGTCCCTGATACGTGTCTCACACTTGGTGTTTGCCTCTTAAGATTTCTAGTTCTGCCTTTGTCCCCTCTTTCCTGCAGCCCCGTGGTGGTTTAGTGGCCGGTTCTAAGTGCAAGAGACTTATTTATCTCGGCCTGCTGCATTCCATGCTCTGGCCAGAGCAACTCTGGGGCTCGAAAATAACTCCTTAACACCTGATATTTCTTATCTCTGCCATTCCTGAGCTGACACTGTGTCAACACGGGTGACTTGGGTCACGGGGGATGAGGGGAGGGGGTGGTTTTTTGTGGCTTTGCTGAAGTAGGGGCAGTAAATCGTTCCGTTTCTCCCCCACGCTCAGGTTTTAACCAAGAAGAAGTTGCAGGACCTGGTGCGTGAGGTGGATCCGAACGAGCAGCTGGATGAAGATGTGGAGGAAGTAGGTACCAACCCACTGCAGGGGCTGCAAAAAGAATGAATCTGGGGGGGGGGGTTTATGGCCCCTTTGTCTGAAACACGGAGGGTTGGTTCATATAACGCTGCTGCGTTCTCACCTTTGCTGCAGCTTTCAGCCATCCACGTCTGGTGTCAAAAAGGGGTTCTAAAACAGCAACTGTAGCCACCACCTTTGAAACTGTAGCTTTGGGGGGGGGGCATCCTTTTCATACTTCCCACATCATTTCAGCTGCTCAAGCCCCGATAAAACCGGTTGTCATCCTTGTTGTGGCGCAGATGCTGTTGCAGATCGCCGATGATTTCATCGAGAGCGTGGTGACGGCCGCCTGCCAGCTCGCGAGGCACCGCAAGTCCAACACCCTGGAAGTCAAAGACGTCCAGTTGCATCTCGGTGAGTGATGATTTGGGGTTTTGGGGTTGTTTTTTTTTTTATTTTTCCCTCTCAGCTGAGAGCTGGGCACATGCCCTGAATTTGGGGCACGGCTGAGATGTTGGAGTGAAAACCTGTGAGGAGCTACAGACTCATCGCTGCTGAATTTACTGTGTCCAATTCGGGGCTCCCCAGTTCAAGAAGGACAGGGAACTGCTGGAGAGGAGACAGCAAAGGGCTACAAAGATGATGAAGGGCCTGGAGCATCTCTCTGCTGAGGAAAGGCTGAAAGACTTGGGTCCTTTTAGCCTGGAAAAGAGAAGGCTGAGGGGGGATCTGATCAACACCTAGAAATACTTCCAGGGCTGGTGTCAGGAGGATGAGGCCAGGCTTTTTCCAGTGGTGCCCAGGGACAGGACAAGAGGGAACGGGCACAAACTTGACCATGAGAAGTTCCATCTAAACATGAGGAGGAACTTCTTCACTTTGAGGGTGTTAGAGCCCTGGCAGAGGCTGCCCAGAGAGGTGGTGGAGTCTCCATCTCTGGAGACATTCAAACCCCACCTGGACACGTTCCTGTGGGACCTGCTCTGGGTGGACCTGTGTCTTTTACCATTCTTCAAGATATTACTTTACTCCCTCTGCTGCTCTGCTTTTGTGAAGTTTTTATAGGAAGGGACCTTATAGCTTGTATGTAGCTCTCCAGCACGTCTCTGTGGCCGTGGTGATGAGGCGGCTCTTGCAGTGGGTGGTTGGGGTAGATGGTGCTGACCCACCCTCTCTTTTCCAGAGCGTCAGTGGAACATGTGGATCCCAGGCTTTGGTTCGGAAGAAATCAGGCCCTATAAAAAAGCCTGCACCACAGAAGCTCACAAACAGGTCAGTTCCCCTCGGTGACATCGAGAATCGATGTGGGGAGGGCGGCCTGAAGTGAATTTGTAGACACTTCCAGGCGGTTTGAACTTGGAATAACTTCCAGAGTCTCCTCGCCTGTCTGTGGGGAGAGGATTGGGGTCGCTCTGGCTCCTCTGTGGTGCTGCAGCGCTCGCTCTCTGAAGGGCAGCCCACCTTGAAAGGGCTAAATCACATCTCATCTCCGTCTCCCCTCTTTCTGTGTCAAACCCTTCCCCCTCATCCTATGACTCATCTCCCTGATCCAGAGTCCCTCCCCAGCTTTCCTGGAGCCCCTTTAGGGATTGGAAGGGGCTCTAAGGTCTCCCTGGAGCCTTCTCTTCTCCAGGCTGAACCCCCCCGCAACTCTCTCAGCCTGTCCTCACAGCAGAGGGGCTCCAGCCCTCGCAGCATCTCCACTCCTGGAGCTCCCACAGCCGCTCCCGGGCTGAGAGGGGAGGGTTTGACGTGGGGTTTGTTCCCCTGTGCTGGTTAATCCATTGCCTCCCCCTCAGTGTTTCACTTCCCAGCCCCCCCAGTGCCGAGCAGAGGAGCGCAGATGAGCACAGACGCTTCCTTTTCCTCTGGCTCTGGCTCGAGACCCCATTAAGATTCAAACAGACCTGAAAGACCTGTGTGGAAACGCGTCAGGCCGTGTCCTGAGAGAACCCCACAGCCCTTGTTCCTGCCCAGTTACGGCTTGTTTTCCAGTAACCTTTGTCTGAGACGCTCGGCTTCCCACGTTTTTCTCTTTCTTATTACAGAGAATGGCACTGATTCGCAAAACTACCAAGAAATAACCCCTGGGAAGAGCCGGGAGAAGACGCCAGTGCATTTTGGGATATTTGCCTCTCCACTAAAGCCTCCACGATGCCATCCATGGAATATTTTTTTTAATGCTTTACAGAGAAGCATATATTTTTTATTATCAGTGCAGCAATATCTTGACTTTCTGAGGAGATCTGCCAAAAAAATTCGACGCCCCCTCCCTCCCTGCCCCCTCAGAGCGCAGCGTGTCTCAAAACCAAGACTTTGATTTGTGGCTTTGGAAGTGATTTATCGTATTAAGTGATTATCCGAGGGACAGAGCCGTTTGATCTTGTGTGGGACAGTATTAGAAGCATCTTGTAGAGGTGGTTTTTTTGTTTGTTTGTTTGTTTCCTCCTCCCTGCCCCTACCTGGCTCCAGTACTTTGTAATGTCAGTGTTTATATAAATACTTGAGTTTGTTTTACATGAATAAAGAAATTATTAATCTAAACCCATGGCTCAGCCTTGTGGGGAGGGATGGTGAGTGCCAGGGGTTGCCTCCTCCTTGCTCCTTGCCTGATTCCTGCTCTTCTGGTCTCAGATCTCCTCCCCTGGGCTTTGGAAGGAGGGAAAGGACTTGGCCACTTCTGCTGTGCTGATTGGGGTGGGTAAACGCCTTCCCTCTGCCTCTAGTCCAGGGGGAGTAGTTTTACACATTGGTTGGAGATCGGGGCAGTGAGGAGAGAGAGGGGGTGACTGAGGACACAAAATCACAGCGATCCTGGGTCTCTGCTTGCCCTGGGACACCAAGAAAAGCCGAGGTCTCTCTGCTCAAAATGGTGACCAGCAGCTCGCTGCTGGGGCTACTGGGGGAAGTAGTTTGAGAACCAGTACGGGCGCTCTCCTCCTCCCTGTGGAGCCCGTCTGGGTGCCCGGGGCCACGCTCAGCAGCTGCTTGGGACAGGAGGGACGGGGACAGGGAGTTGCTCAGCAGCTTCTCCAGCTCTGGGGACCTGTAGGAGCTGCTCAGACCAGATCACCTTGTCCTCCTGAGCTCCAAGAGAACGAGTTGGGCAGTAAAAGGAGGTTTGGATCCACATTAATCCGAGGTGGGACAGGGGGTACTGGGAGGACCCGCTGGTTCCTCCTCAGGGGGCCGGGGCAGACTTGTGGAAAGAAGTTTGGAGAGAGAATAAGGGGATGGGGTGACACCCACTGCTATAGCCTGATGACGTGTCCTGCTCTGGGGACATCACCTGTAGAATCACAGAATGATCCAGGCTGGAAGGGACTTTTTAGATGGTTGAGTCCAACCATCAACCCAACGCTGCCAAAGCCACCACTGACCCATGTCCCTCAGCACTGTGTCTGCCTGGCTTTTGGATACCTCCAGAGATGGTGACTCCACCACTTCCCTGGGCAGCCCATTCCAAGGCTTAATGACCCTTTTGGTGTAAAAATTTTTGCTAACATCCATCTCTGGAGGTATCCAAAAGCAACTTGAGGCCATTTCCTCTTGTCCTGTTATGTGTTCCTTGGGAAAAAGAGACCACCAGCCCCCCTCCCAGCTACACCCTCCTTTCAGGGAGTTGTAGAGAGTGTGAAGGTCTCCCCTCAGCATCTTTTTCTCCAGGTCTGAGCCCTTCCCGGGGGCAGCCTCGGTGCCTCCCCTTCCCCAGGAACACACGGGCAGGTGGAGCGGTGAACAGGGAGGGTGTTTAATGCGCCATCACCAGCTGCTCCGCCTTTGCCTCACCCCCAGTGTGTCCCAGCCCTGCTGGGGACAAGCCTCCCGGTGTCCCCAGCTCTAGCATGAGCATCTTTTCCGCTTCTCTTCCTTCTCTGGTGCCCGAGCCTTGAGCAGTGCGGGCAGCGGGACACTGCACTTCACCCCGTCCCACGCCTCGGTGGCCGCCAACCGCCCCGTCTGCAGCGCCTGGTAGATGGCCACGGTCAACATCTGGAAGGCTTGGACCACGTTGCTGGCGTCCTTGGCTGAGGTCTCCACATACTGCACCCCCAGGGCGGTCGCCAGCTTCTCCGCCTCCCTCCTGCCCACCCGCCGCTGTCCGGCCAGGTCGCTCTTGTGTCCCACCAGCAAGAAAACCATGCGGAAGGGTTGGATGGTGTCGGTCACCTCCCGGTGCCACTGCCGGACGCTCTCGAAGGACGCGCGGTTGGTGAGATCGAAGAGCAGCATCCCCCCGGCCGAGTTGCGGTAGTAGGAGCGAGTCACGGATCTTGGGGGCAAAGAGAAATGGGGTGAGCAGCCCCCGGGGCTCCCCTGTGCCACCCCAGGCAGCATCTCCCCAACCTGAGGAGCAGCCCAGGCCGGGTTCTGCCCCCCCCTGCAAGGGACACACTGCTCTAAGCCCACTGTAAGAGCAAGGAGAATTGTCCCTTTTGCTGTTCCAGCAAGTGGTCCAACTTCCTCTGCCCGTCTCTGGCCACCAAATTTTGGCTGTTCCCTGTAGCCATGTCCCCAAGCTCTTCTGTGCCCTGCAGCCATGTCCCCAGCCCCAGTGCTCTCCCATCCCCTGCAGCCACGTCCTCAACGTCTTCCATCCCCTGCAGCCACAACCTTGGAGCTTTTCCATCCCCTGTGCTTGCCCATCTCCTGCAGCCCCGTCCCTGGTACTTGCCCATTCCCGGCAGCCATGGCCCCAGAGGTCCCCCATCCCCTGTAGCTGTGTCCCCAAAGCTTTCCTGTTCCCTGCAGCCATGGCTCTGGAGCTCATCCATCCCCTGCAGCCACAGGTCTGCCATTTTCCCATCCCTGTCCCCTGCAGCCATCCCAGACAGTGTGGGCAGCCCTGGCAGCGAGGTGTGAAGGTTCCCAGCAGCCAAGCTGGGGAACCACTCTGCCCAGCTCCCAGTGGGCTCCAAGCCTCTTCTTCCAGCCCTCTGTAGCTGGTGGGACAGGGGGATGCTTGGGGGGTGTCCTGTACCCACTTTGGAGCTGGAGCAAGGGTTTCCAAGGCAAACTCAAGGGCTCCTTTTCCCGGGTACACCCTTGGCTTTGGCTCATCTGGAGGAACCAGAGCCTGCCCAGTGCTGGGCCGGTTCCTCACCCACAGTGCACGGATGGGAGGGAATACAGCCCCATCCAGGACCTCCCCAGGGTTGGGAATCACAGCATCGCACCAGCACCCCAAATCTTGGGCTGGGGGTAGGGAGGGCAGAACAGACATCCACCTCCATCACCCCTCCACTCCGGAGCTGGACCCACCTGAACCGTTCCTGCCCGGCCGTGTCCCAGAACTGCAGCTTCACCCGCAGCCCCGGCTCCAGCTCCACGAACTGGACGTAGAAATCCACCCCCACCGTCTGGTTGACGGCATCCAGGAAGACACCCTCGGTGTAACGCCGCAGCAGCGAGGATTTCCCCACCGTGGAGTCCCCCAACATGATCACCCGGAACTGGTACTGCCACCGCGGCTCCATCGGCACCTCCGCCGGCACCCGCCGCCCCCGCGCTGGGAGCGTGTAGGGGCAGGCAGCGCCGGGCTCCTCCACCCAGGAGGCGTTCCCGACCCGCCATGGGCGCTGGGTGGCCCTTTTGGAGCCCCTTCCATCCCTTTTGCTTTTTTCCTTGGCTCCATCCAGCTGGAAGCACTCAGGAAGTGCCTTTCCCAGGGTGGTGGCTCTGAGACACCAGGTCCACCAAGTGACATGCAGACATTTGGTGGGGGNGCAGGGGGACACAGCTGGGGTGGAGGGTCCTGTGTCATCTGTCGTCCCCCCCCCAGTCCCCATCAGCACTGGCAGCGCTCCCGGGGCTCCCCCCTCACCATGGGCCGGCGGTGGCTCTGGCTGGGGATGAGCCTGATGCCACCACAGCCCCGGTGAAGGGTGTCCCCTCCCCGGCCCAGCATCCGCTGGATGCCCCCCGCCAGCGTCTGGAAGGCCAGCTCCACGTTGAGGTTGCTGCGGGCTGAGGTCTCCACGAAGGCCACCATGCCTAGGGTGGTGGCCAGGTGCCCGGCCTCCTCCGCTGACACGGCTCGCTCGGCTGCCCGGTCACACTTGTGTCCCCC